>JAUJPP010000001.1:507043-829342 GCA_030562195.1 Nipponacmea schrenckii
CAGTTTGGAATATTTAGGTTTTGTGAAACCAAGTATTTTGTTAGTGGTGGGAAAAAATTTGGAAAATATTCGTTCGGCTTGGGGGAGTCGTGTTTTGAATGCCCCAGAAGGGTTCGCTATTGTCAGAATAGGTGAGTATGTCGTTCAATTCAAATCCAACCGTTTCGTTTCCCATCAATCATTTATATCCGGACATTTTTGATTTTGTTGAATGCTTTTAGAAAATGGAGTTTTACATCTTGCCCCTTTTTATACGCCCACATGAAATGGGGGGCGTATATTGTCGTCACCCACATCCGTCCGTCCGTCCGTCCGTCCGTCCACAATTGCTCGTAAACACTCTACACGGTGTAATTCTTGAGGGATTTAGATGAAACTTAATATGAGTGTTTATGATCACGCAAGGATGAACCCTATTGAAAATCAGCGAAATCGGAAAAAAATTAGTATGAGTTCGTGCCCTTGTTCTTGAATGGCTCGTAAACACTCTACAACGTGCAATTCTTGACCGATTTTGATGAAACTTGGTTTGAGAGTATGTTATAACTCAAGGATAAACCCTATCGAAAATCAGCGAAATCGAAAAACATTTAGTATGAGTTATTGCCCTTGTTCTTAAAAACGCGTTCAATTTTAGCTTGTAAACACTCTAGAAAGAACAATTCTTAATGGATTTTAATGAAACTTGGCCTGAGTATTTGTTATCACCCAAGGATGAAGCCTATTGAAAACCAGTCAAATCGAACAAAAATTTATATCAGTTATTGCCCTTGTTTTTGAAAACGCGTTCAATTTTTAGCTTGAAAACCCTCTACAAAGCACATTTATTGACCGATTTTGACGAAACTTGCTGAAATTGTTTAATATCACCCAAGAATGAACCCTTTTGAAAATAGCACATATCGAAATATATTTAATAGGAATTATTGCCCTTGTTCTATAAAATGTGTTGGATTTTTGCCTTGTAAACACTCTACAAGTCACAATTCTTGAGCGATTTTGACATAACTTGGCATGAGTATTTGTAATCACCTAAGGATGAACTCTATTGAAATTCAGTTAAATCGAAAAATATTTAGCATCAGTTATTGCCCTTGTGTTTGAAAACGCGTTCAATTTTAGCTTGTAAGCACTCTAGAAAGAACAATTCTTAATGGATTTTGATAAAACTTGGCTTGAGTATTTGTTTTTACCCAAGGATGAACCTTTTTGAAAATCAAATAAATCGAAATATATTTAGTGTCAGTTATTGCCCTTGTGTTTGAAAACGGGTTTAACTTTTTGGCTAATAAACACTCTAGAAGGTACAATTCATGACCAATGTTGACAAAACTCACTGAAATTGTTTGATATCGCAAGGGATGAGCCCTATTGAAAATTAAAAATATATCTAATATGAATTATTGCCCTTGTTCTTTTAAACACGTTCGATTTTTGTCTCGTAAACACTCTACATGGCACAATTCTTGACCGATTTCGATGAAACTTGGTGTGAGAGTGTGTTATAACTCAGGGATGAACCCTATCGAAAATCAGCGAAATCGAAAAATTTTTCAGTATGAGTTACTGCTCTTGTTCTTGAAAACGCGTTCAATTTTAGCTTGTAAACACTCTAGAAAGAACAATTCTTAATGGATTTTGATTAAACTTGGCTTGAGTATTTGTTATTACCCAATGATGAACCCTATTATAAATCAAATAAATCGAAATATATTTATTGTCAGTTATAGCCCTTGTTCTTAAAAAACGCGTTCAATTTTAGCTTGTAAACACTCTAGAAAGAACAATTTTTAATGGATTTTGATGTAACTTGGCTGGAGTATTTGTTGTCCCCCCAAGGATGAACCCTATTGAAAATCGAAAAATATTTAGTACAAGTTATTGACCTTGTTTTTGAAAACGCTTTTCAATTAAACTCGTAAACACTCTAGAAAGAACAATTTTGAATTGATTTTGATGAAACTTGGCTTTAGTATTTGTTTTCTCACAAGGATAAACCCTATTGAAAATCAGATAAATCGAAAAATATTTAGTGTCAGTTATTGCGCCTGTTTCAAAAACGCTTTCAACTTTAAACATTCCTTTTTGACAAAACTCGCTGAAATGGTTTAATATCAACCAAGGATGAGCCTTATTAAGAATTAAAAATATCAAAATATTATTAAGGGTGAACCCTATTGCAAATCATAAAAATACCGAAAAATATTTAATGAGTTGTTATTAGGTACAATTCTTGACAGTTTTTAATAAAACTAGAGACCCTAGAAAAAAATAGGTTGGAAGGTTGAATATTTCATTCGACTTGTAACCTCACTGAAAAGTTTTTATTTGAATTAAATGCTGCCAGTGGGCGTATATTACCTTGCCTGGCAAGCTATCTTTACTATTTACTATAGCCCAGATATATAACGTAGTATTTGATAGTAAAACTAGACCATATTTCTACAGTGTAATTGTTACAATGTGTAACAATGTTGATAGTCAAGTAATGATATAATGGATAAAACATATGGTTAATATGAGAAGGTTAAAATGATAATGCCCGGTTTAGTGTGGTATATCAACTAAAATATGGGGTATATTAGATATAATGCCTTTCTTGCAGTTGTATAAAAATGATATTGCCCTGTTTACTGTGGTATATCAACTAAAATGTGGGTATATTAGTTGTAATGCCTTTTTGCTGTGGTATAATAAATGATATTACTGTGGTATATCAACTAAAATGTGTATTAGATTACATAATGCATTTCTTGCTGGCATAAAAATTGATAGCTACTATTTTTATAATTTGTACCAAATGAACATTTAAAATGAAGTATTGATAATGCCCTGTGATATATGAATTAGAATGTGATAAAGAAGCTCAGGATATAAAGATATACTGTTTATTACATTTATTAACTCAACATTATAAATAGTATATCTATATATCTTACATCATATTTTTACATATATCTTGTCTATTTCTATCTGTCTTATAAACAGTAGAAATTTATACCTATTAAATCTATTACATTGTATCACATAAAGCGAGTTGGAGGGTTGAAAATCCCAAACTACTATTACATACATTTTTTTATCTTTTGGAAAACTTCTTAAATTTTTTGCCCTCTGAGAAGTAAAATCAAATCAAGCTTGTCTTAAAACTATGACACTAAAAATCCATTATTAGCCATATAGGGCCTACACTACAAAATTAGAGCAAAATCCTTAAGATAGAAATATGATCATAACCACTCTCCTTCACTGCTATATTATTTTGAGGAAAAGGGACTAAAAAGGTTTTCTAAAGTATTTATTAAAAACAGTACCGGTTAATAATTAATTTCTCCACGCCTGCCACCCACTCTATCTTTTTTTGCAGTTACCGATTTCTGACACTCAAAACTTCTACCCTCCTCATCTCCCAGTCTCTCCGCTTGCCCCACCCTCTATCTTTCTTTACAGTTACTGATTTCTGACACTCAAAGCGTGCTCCCCTCCCCACCTCACCCCCTCCTCTAATTTTTTTTACAGTTACACTGATTACTGACACTCAAGACTTCCTGCCCTCCCAGTCTATATCTAGGATTAGGGGTGAGGACTAAAAGAGGGTTAGATATCTTGTTTAAAATACTATACCATGTAGTCTGTTTGATGTTTACAAGATTAACTTAACTCAATCTATTGACTTATTCTAATCTTATATAACTTAGTTTGTAACTTCATTCAAGAGGGAGGAGGGTTCAACTTTTTGTCCCCCGTTAAGCAAGAAAGATAGGATACATGATTTTTGAAATGTCAACTAGGGCAGGGATTCAAGGTTTTATTTTTTACCACAAAAAGGGGGGGGGGGGATAAATCAACTTGTCCCTCGTTTTGGAAGAAAGAGAGGGGGAGGTCAAAGATTTGGTACATGATTTTTAAACGGCAACTAGGGCAGGGATTCTCAAATTTTATTCCACACTTTGTCCCTTGTATTTTTGAAGAAAGATAGGGTGAGGTTAAAGATTTGGTGAAATGTTAACTAGGTCAGGGGTTCTGAGATAATAGGGGGGGCCAGGCTGATCCCCTGTCTGTTGTAGAAGATTATGTAACCCTGAATAATATTGTTAGCTAGAGAATGCCAGTCACTAGGGGTGTTGACCAACTCAAGTCAGGGACACAAAGACCCTAGATTAGGGACAGGAGGATGAAAGCCGACAAGGATTAGGGCTAAGATTCCTGAGCTGGGGTAAACATTCTTTGTTCAGTTTGGTTTGAGTTTCGTTTGATTTTATTAAATAGGGATTGAAGAATTTAAATCCTATGACTTATCTAGTCTCTGTTACCATTTGATGCAAATTTTCAGGCTAGTGTAAAACATTGCATCTTGTGTGCTCAGAGGCAACCCCGAAAATTGTTCTGGCTGCCACTGTAACCAAAATAACCTATATTATAGAAATACTCTCCTTTAGCTTTGACTTACTAAAACCACCAATTATAACTACATTGTGCCAATTTTCAGACTCTGTTATTAAAGGGATAATAGGCGTTAGAATACACTCGTCCTACGGCTTATATTTGTGTTTCATATTGACTAATAGTTAAATAAGTATGCATCCCACACTTTACCAAATTTTAAAAAGCCACAATAAAAATATATTCGGAATTTTAAAAAAAAGTGAGCCAGCGAGGATTCCATTCAGTTTGAGAATAAAAGCGTCTGGTAAATCAACGCTAAAACATCATTGTGGAATTCAACAGTAGGGGTCAAGGACGCGTGAAAACCCACATGTTCGAGTTACTTCCCTTTATATTTTACAATTAGAAAATTGCTTGATGGAAGTATTAAGCGTTTTATAATTAACTACTTTATTTTGGGGATTTATCGGATAATAGAGGGATTTTGATGTATTGTTATGGCACCAGGTAAGTCCACTGATGGATATATACTGTAATTGTCCAAGTTTGAGTGAAATTAAAATTGTATGTTTCTTCTAACGGCTATTATCCCTTTAAATATTGAAATTTAAAGATTGTATAATATATTTATATATTAGTATAGATCAATGCTGGCCAGTATAATATAATCTCATTAATATTATTTTTAATTAGTCTAATAACTAATTAACATATTTTAATTACAATGATGAAAGAAAAATGTCCAGTCACCATCATTCTATTAATTGTACAAGCAGACATATCTGTCCAAATAGCTATCAGAGACTGGGAATAGAGTCGGCAAGTTTAAGACTGATAGACTATATATTAACAAACTCTCTACCTATATCTAATGTTTAATATTATTATAAGTTTATCAAGTATAATATTATAATAACAAACTGAAGTGTTTGTATATAAGATAACAACTACTTGAAGTTACCTGTACAGTTTTATATCGTTAATGACTTTACCTGATCTTAATATAATATCTTAACTTGTTCAAGTAGAGATTATAATGATTGAATACTTATACCTTGTCACATTGAAAGTATCCTAGTTACAGAGGGGAGGGCTAGGTTACCCGACCTGAAAAAATCTGCCAACCGACCAATTTCATTTCTTGAAACTACCCAATTGCCCCTCCAGATAAATTAACTTGCCCCTCTGGATATATTACCTTGTGACTTCGGATATATACTTGTCCCACAGGATATTTATTTGCCCCTCCAGATATATTACTTGTCCCACAGGATATATTACTTGTCCCTTGGGATATTTTATTTGCCCCTCCAGATATATTACTTGTCCCTCGGGATTTATTACTTGTCCCACTGAATATATTACTTGTCCCTCCAGATATATTACTGGTCTCTTCAGATATATTACTTGCCCCTATGGATATATTAACTTGTGACTTCGGATATATACTTGTCCCACGGGATGTTTATTTGCCCCTCCAGATATATTACTTGTCCCACTGAAAATATTACTTGTCCCTCCAGATATATTACTGGCTCTACGGATATTTTACTTGCCCCTCTTACCAATCAAGTCCATGGTGACAGTTAAAATTGCCATTCAGGGTGGGTGTTTATTACCTTGCCTGACAAACTTTCTAAATCTAAATTCAAGGTTAAGAGAATTCTCTTTATCATGTTAGAAGGTTAATGGGTTTTAAAACAAGAAACGGTTCTGTAATTTAGGATAAAATTTAAAAGTTGATGTTCAAACAAAATATATTGGGATAAAATTTCAAGGTAGAAATATTTCCATTAAAACATTAAATCTGGGAGTTATTCTTGTAGAAAAAATATAAAATAAAATCAGTAAAAATCAGTCTGATGGCGTTTGTCATTGTAAAAACATAAAAAACTTTGAGTCAGAAAACCGACGAGAATGTAGAATGTAAATAGCCGTTAAATGAATCAAGACAGCGCCATCTAGCGAGGAATATCAGTATAATTTTGCCCATAAAAGATGATTAGTTGTGGAATGGGTGATGATATCAACAGTTTTCTCCGGGATTTACTCGGTTTTATTACCTTCCATATTAGACTTTCCGATTGAATAATTCCTTATCTCATTCCCACCGAACACTTTCACTAAAAAACTTTATAAATATAGAAACCAATGTAACAGAATATTCTAAATTTCCTTTTTAATATTATATTTTATTTCTATATAATGTAAATTATTTTGTATATAGGTACAGTCGATACAGACTAATATAAGTTTTATGCTTGTCTCTGGATCAACTATTATTTTGTATATAGGTACAGTCGATACAGACTAATATAAGCTTTATGCTTGTCTCTGGATCAACTATTATTTTGTATATAGATACGGTCGATACAGACTAATATAAGTTTTATGCTTGTCTCTGGATCGACTATTATTTTGTATATAGATACGGTCGATACAGACTAATATAAGTTTTATGCTTGTCTCTGGATCAACTATTATTTTGTATATAGATACGGTCGATACAGACTAATATAAGTTTTATGCTTGTCTCTGGATCGACTATTATTTTGTATATAGATACGGTCGATACAGACTAATATAAGTTTTATGCTTGTCTCTGGATCGACTATTATTTTGTATATAGATACGGTCGATACAGACTAATATAAGTTTTATGCTTGTCTCTGGATCAACTATTATTTTGTATATAGATACAGTCGAAACAGACTAATATAAGCTTTATGCTTGTCTCTGGATCGACTATTATTTTGTATATAGATACGGTCGATACAGACTAATATAAGTTTTATGCTTGTCTCTGGATCAACTATTATTTTGTATATAGATACGGTCGATACAGACTAATATAAGTTTTATGCTTGTCTCTGGATCGACTATTATTTTGTATATAGGTACGGTCGAAACAGACTAATATAAGCTTTATGCTTGTCTCTGGATCGACTATTATTTTGTATATAGGTACTGTCGATACAGACTAATATAAGTTTTATGCTTGTCTCTGGATCGACTATTATTTTGTATATAGATACAGTCGAAACAGACTAATATAAGCTTTATACTTGTCTCTGGATCAACTATTATTTTGTATATAGATACGGTCGATACAGACTGATATAAGTTTTATGCTTGTCTCTGGATCGACTATTATTTTGTATATAGATACGGTCGATACAGACTAATATAAGTTTTATGCTTGTCTCTGGATCAACTATTATTTTGTATATAGATACGGTCGATACAGACTAATATAAGCTTTATGCTTGTCTCTGGATCGACTATTATTTTGTATATAGGTACGGTCGAAACAGACTAATATAAGTTTTATGCTTGTCTCTGGATCGACTATTATTTTGTATATAGATACGGTCGATACAGACTAATATAAGTTTTATGCTTGTCTCTGGATCAACTATTATTTTGTATATAGGTACGGTCGAAACAGACTAATATAAGCTTTATGCTTGTCTCTGGATCGACTATTATTTTGTATATAGGTACGGTCGAAACAGACTAATATAAGTTTTATACTTGTCTCTGGATCGACTATTATTGTGTATATAGATACGGTCGAAACAGACTAATATAAGTTTTATGCTTGTCTCTGGATCGACTATTATTTTGTATATAGATACGGTCGAAACAGACTAATATAAGTTTTATGCTTGTCTCTGGATCGACTATTATTTTGTATATAGGTACGGTCGAAACAGACTAATATAAGTTTTATGCTTGTCTCTGGATCGACTAAATATTGTTTAAACATAATATTTCCTTTATAATTTACTATATATATATATCAACGTGAGATGTTGCTATAGAGATGAAATAATTAATTTATCGTTATAATTAAAAACATAAAAAAATTAAAACTATTTGGAGGGCGTGTAATATTGGGTCGGGGGAATTATGTCACTATATAGATGGGGTAATAATATATCAGGGGAGATAATGATTATTTCTGTATTATATATAATGAAATACCATCCCATTTATGATGGATTACCAAAAAATAAGGGTTGCTGTTTATAACACATTTTGAGAAAACCAATAAAAAATTTATGAGCGTGCTGTTTCTAATAGAGAGTCTTTGATGTTGGATTATCACACATTGAGATCAGATTTGCTCACATTAGGCTTCAAAATTAAATATTTTTGTGAAATCCATTAAATTTTATGACCTCCCATGAATATTGGAGTTTAAATCCCCTTTGAAGTTGGATTATCTTAATCTAGTCAGGGCCAATATTGATCAATTTTATGACAAAAACAGGAGGTACAAAGTTTTGCACCTTTTTTTATTTAGAATTAATATATTTTTTGTGAGAACAGTAAGTTTGTTAATAACTTTATGAAGTTTTATTATACTAGCCTAGGTCACAGAACAATATATAGAGACGGGTCACAGTGAAAACACTTGCCTAGGTCACAGAGCAATAGTTAGAGAGAAGTCTCAGTGAAAACACTTGCCTAGGTCACAGAGCAATAGTTAGAGAGAAGTCTCAGTGAAAGCACTGGCCTAGGTCACAGAGCAATAGTTAAGCTTATTAATTATCTGAAAGTTAGTCAGTTAGTATGATTTTAGTTGAAAAGACAAACACAAGCAAACAGATACCCTGAAACAAAATGTTTTTGAATATTAAATAAGGATTTATTAAATACATGATTGAAATTTATTGATTCAGAAAAGGGGGTTATGAAATTGATGACCATTGAAATGAATTTTCAGAGTACTCAAAAATAATTATTTTTATTAGAATTAAATGAATCAATATCACATCAAAATATCTTACAAAGATGAGAAGAATTCTTTCAATATCTACTCTGTTTAAATGATAACCATTTAGATTGGAATAACTATAAAGAAAATGTGAGAGTGGGTTTTTATCAATCAAGTTTTTGTAAAAATTTAGATTTTCAGCACTTTTAAACAATATAAAAGTTTAATGTAAGATCCAATAATTTTTATAAGAATTTCCTCAGAATCCATTAAAACCTGTTTGATGTAGGATTATGTTAAAAAGGATGGAGTATATTTCCTCATTAAGCATCTCTCAATAATAATAAACTGTTTATTTGTAACACATTAAAGATATTGCTAGTGTTTTTGAAGTATATATACAGTGTTTAGTGTAATTATAAACACAACACCTGTGACTTCCACCCATAATTAAATTACCTTAATTAACATGCTAATTAACCTAAAAAAGGTGACAATTAAACCCCAGATGTATTTAAAATTAAAACAATACCCCTTTTTAATTGAAGGAATTTTAATGACATCTTTGACAGTTTTGGGTTGGGTATTTTTGTGGGGTGCAGCTGGGCAGGGTGTAGAGTTATTATCCTCACCGTGGGGCTGCAGTTAGGGACAGTTTGGCATGTGACCAGTGGTTTTGAATCAAAGTTTAACTGACTCTTGTCATGTAAAGAGCTACTTTTGTTATTGTGAAAAAAGTTTTAAGTTATATATAATAGGAAAATAGTGCTTTTTATGTGAGAAAGTAGGACGTAAAACTCCATTCGTTTCGTTTCATTTTTATGTGAGAAACCACAAGTTAAGGATCCATTTTGAACTGAGGTTTTTTAAATAACTAAACCGATTCATAAGGAAAAGGAAAAGACAACCCAGGGTGTATGGATGAATGTTAGAGCTGAATATATCAGTGGTGTAATCATTAAAAAAGGGTGCTTACTTGTGATGATGTATCTACATCAGTGTGGTTCTATATTCTGTCAGGTGATCCTTTGTGTTGTGATGGCTGCATTCTAGACATCAGAATTAAACCAGAATCTAGACAACCAAGATTCAAGTCTTTAAGAGTTCTTCAAACAAGAGACAAAAACACAGAACTGAATGAAACACAATTGTTCTATGTCCAAACAGAAAACAGAAATACAACTCACACCTGTATTGAAATACAAGTTACCTTTCTACCTGAGTTAAAACTCACTAACTTGTGACTAGTTTTTAACATTAGTGGGAAATGATTGTTAGTCAATATCCTAGCCAGCTAATGACTTTAATATAGGACTTGGTTGTAGTATTAGGATCAATTCAGTTGAATAATACTCAAACCAATCAAATTGATTATCAACTAGGATTAAAACTGAAATCTGATTAACTTCCATCCAATCTATTTTATGAACATTACTCCAAGACAGATCAAAATTATTTTAGAGGAAGTTTTTAATTTGAAGGTTTTGCTCTGGTTTTCTCCCTTTCAATTCCAAAATTCCATCAACACACATTAGATCTCATCTTCAAAAATTGCTCAAAGACAATACAGACACTGAACAAAGGTTCTTTAAACAGAATCAAAAACTTTTTCAAGTTCCACTTAACAGATAATAGCTGAATTTCACCAGTTTTGATCAATCTATTCTAAAAGAAACCTCAAAAAAAATTTTTTTTTTAAACTTTCAAGTTTTTTGTGAAATTTGTGTCTTGCTTTGAAAATTTAACAAAAAAGCTTAAAAATTATAAATCAAGATCACAAATTATGAGATAAACTTTTAACAACAAAGTAAAGATTTGGATGGTTTCCAATGGAACAGACAATAGAAGTCCATTTGTCTCTAATTTTGACTTTAAATCTATCTAAGTTTAAAGATCTAAATGTTTTTATAAGTGATTAATGTTAATTAGTGATTCTAATTAACTATTTATTCTATTAACTGACTTTTTACTATCTTACTTACTGGTAGTTTTAAACTATAAAAATACAGCAGTGGTTTTATATCAGTGAACCTGTGGCAAATTAAGAATCCTGGTTTTGTGGTTTTGAATCAAAGTTTGGAACAATCAACCTTGTGTAATTCCTATTAAAGAAGGATTTTGACTTTGCAAATTTTTTGAATGAAATTTTTTAGCACACTTACCTACTTTATGTTAAAAAGTTAAAGAGATTTAGATGTCTGTTAAAAGGATATTAAGAGGTACCACAGTATAACTCTATAATCTAATCTACTTGTTAAATATTGGATTAGAATTTAGCGAATTAGATTCAAAATTCCTAGAATCCTCTTTACAGCCTTGGTCTTACCTTTGTATTGTATTGTTTTATTGTCATATACAAAGGCATCCTGATCAACAGAGAAATTCTACCTGTCTAGATCTGTGAGTATAAGGAGCTAGGCAAGGTGCGAAGTTTTGTATGATACAAAGGTAAATACATAGTGACCATACTGTGATTTTACAAGACGCTGTAGATGTCAAGAATCAGCCGAGATGGGAGCTTGATTTACAAATTTACCAAAAAGCCAATCGATGTCACAAATCAAATTTTCATACCTTTGTAATTGACTTTAAACTTCTAGGTGCCAAACAGAAGTTGACCTTTTTGACCGATATCCTTGTGAATGGTGAAAACTTGGGTCAATTGGTGTCAAAAATCAGCAGAAAATCAGTGATTAACTTTTAGATTTAAAACTGGACAAGACTTATATAAGCCAATCAGTGATGAGATTCTAGAGTTAACTAATCACCTCCCTGGATTAAAATAAACCAATCTCAGCCACTAGCTGTCAGAGTTTGGGATTAAGCTGAGCAGTGGTCAGGATTAATCAGTAGTTAAACCTGGTTTAAGGTCAATCTTTTTTCAAGTGTTGTTCACTTTTTTATGATTTGAGTTTAGAAGATAACTGTTGGTGATTTATTAGAGAATCCAGTCAACATTGTAAAACATTGTGAAACATTGTAGGATCTAGTAACACTTACAGACATTATACAGGATCTTACCAAACATTGTTAACTGGTTATAGCATTATAGGACAGATAATTTTGTGAATCCAACTAAAATTGTATGACTTTGTGAAATATTGGATTATCTGATCGGCCTATAACTTGAAAAAGATACCAGAAAATAGTATTTCTTTGTGAAACATTGTTGGATAACCTGAAAAGTGGACATTGTGAATTTTAACTGAAACAATTGAAAGAGAAATAAGTGATTGTAAAACCGGGAGTGAAAACCTGAGAAACAAGATTAGAGTCACTAAGATCTTAGATAAAGTCTGACAGGAAATTTGGATTTACTTGACAAAGGTTTTCATGAAGGAAGATCAGTAAAAGGGAGATAATTTAGAAATGAAAATATGGAGAGCTGTGCCCAGCAACTAGAAAGTTGTACTCAAAATGTACAAATACTACAAAACGCTACCAAACAAATATTTGACCTTTATAAGAAATATAAAAATGGTAGGCTTCCAAATATCATAACACAATTATTATTTTAATTCTTTTACTTATTTTATACCCAATATATAATAATTATAATCTAATATATTAAGATTAATACCTCACAGTCTAAATATCCAGCATGACAATCAGATTATACCTTTTGTCACCTACATACAATTCTACAGCTAAAAATGCCTCTGTGATTGTGAAATTCTCCAAACGTTTAGTGACTGCTTACAAAAGGAATAAAAATCTGAGTAATATTCTTGTACATGGTTGATTAGATCCCCTTTCATTATCTCTCTGAAGTAATCGCTTTGTATTTATTGATCATATCTCCTCAACCTCTGAATTATAGGATGTAAAACTCCATTTTATTTCTTATAGCCACATTTCAAATATCATTCCAACAATATAAATAATAGGATGTAAAACTCCATTTTCATTTCCCTTATAGCCAAATTTCAAATGAGATGAAAGTAGGATGTAAAACTCAATTTTCATTTCCCTATTAGCCAAATTTCAAATGAGATGAAAGTAGGATGTAAAACTCAATTTTCAGTCCTAGAATAAATAGTTTGTACGTACCTGTATTTTATATATGTTGAAAATAGCATGTTAAACTCATCTTTATTCTGAATGTTACTAATATTATTTTTTAATTATTCCCTTTGATGCTGTATTTCAGGTGATGTTAACGGAATTGAAATGCAGGTGGTACCACAGACTAAATCAGTGCCTCTCTTGGATGCCTTGTGTCATATTATAATGGAACTGAACAATCATAGAATTGTAGCCACGCTGGACACAATAAGGGATAAATTACAGTGTACTTATCAAGATATACAGCTACCTACAGATAAACAATTATTTGATACACTCGGCAGTTTAATTCGTGATAGAAAAGTTTTTCATACAGGTAGGTTTAATAATTTTACATTTTTATTAAAAAACAAAAAATTGGATTTTTAATTAATTTTTCATTTCATTTATGCTTTTGTTATATTAAAAAGGTCTTTATATAGACTATACATATAATATTTTTTTTTACATAACATATACAAGAGTTGTAAAAGAATTTAAAACAAATTTATGTGATTTCATCGTTAATATTGCATACAATTTTATAAATCAAATTTCCTCTTCACGTGATTCAGTTCTGAGAGAAAAGGAAATATTGTCTAGTTGTTTGGATGGGACAATACACAGAGGACCACATGCTACAGACTATGTTGTAGAGAGTAGGCTAATGTCATTGGACAGGCAAAATTTCCCTCATTGCACACTGCATGGCATTGCCCATCTTCATTAGCCCATAATGTGCAGAAGAGTAGGACATTTTCATTTATTTCATTTCTATTTGCTTGGCACACAAACAAAACACATGAATATTATATGAATCAAAGAGCCTCATCTGTAGATAAAGGGGGGTGAGATTTTAGTGTTAATGGGGGTCAAGTTAAGGTCAAGTGTTGAGAGGGTAAGGAAGTGAGGGGAGGGAGGTTGGTGTAAAAACAACAGCTACTTAGTGTAAAGCTTTTATCTTCTATTTTAAACTTTAACTTGTAAATTAAAATAAAAGATTTAAAACAGTGTTTGGAGATTGAAGTTTGAGTTTTCTCAGAGTTGGTGGTACAGACTTATTTCATGTCTACCGAACTTATTTTGATAATTTGACTTGACACTTGGATCATAATTTAGATATAAATATTTATATGTCAGTTTTCTACAAGGTTGTGATTTAGATTTTGATTTAGGATTGTGATTTAGATGTGTATGTATCACAACGCTAAACTTGTGATTTAATCTTTGACTTGAGGAATGATTTCATTCTGGTTTTCTCATGTGTATCTAGACTTATTAACACAAATATTAAACTTTCTCAAATTGAGTATTTGATAAATTTGGTCAGCATTAGAATTAAAACAAAGAAGTATATAAAATGTGTGTTTTAGACCTAGAGAGAGGGTATTATGTTAATTTTTTTTTCTGAATTTGGAGTAAAATCTTGCCCCCAGCTTTACGGTATATAAATGTGTGGTCTAGACTAGTAGGAGAGAGAATATTATGTTATTAAGTTTTTCCTGAATTTGAGGTGAATCCTTGCCCCCTAGTTTTTCGGTATATAAATGTGTGGTCTAGACCTAGAGAGAATATTATGTTTAAAAGGTAACCCAGTATCAACAGGTGTAATAGTTTATTGTAGTTAAGTCTCACCAGAATATAATAATAGTCTACACAACAACTAAAATAATACTTTAATAGATTTTATATTCCCTCCAGAATTCTGACATTTCAAACACACACTCAGTTATCCATGGTGCTAAATAATATGAGTATAACATTATTTTCGTTATTGGGATAAGACAGATTCTAGTGCTGAAAATTATCACCGCCATCTACTCAGAGTTGGTATAAAACATTTGATAGTTTAATTCTCTCGTACTCTGAGTTTTGAATCACGGAACCAGTGAATATAGAAATGGAGAAATTAATATAAGAATAGTTTTGAATCACGGAACCAGTGAATATAGAAATGGTGAAATTAATATAAGTATAGTTTTGAATCACGGAACCAGTGAATATAGAAATGGTGAAATTAATATAAGTATAGTTTTGAATCACGGAACCAGTGAATATAGAAATGGTGAAATTAATATAAGTATAGTTTTGAATCACGGAACCAGTGAATATAGAAATGGTGAAATTAATATAAGTATAGTTTTGAATCACGGAACCAGTGAATATAGAAATGGTGAAATTAATATAAGTATAGTTTTGAATCACGGAACCAGTGAATATAGAAATGGTGAAATTAATTTAAGTATAGTTTTGAATCACGGAACCAGTGAATATAGAAATGGTGAAATTAATATAAGATAGTTTTGAATCACGGAACCAGTGAATATAGAAATGGTGAAATTAATATAAGTATAGTTTTGAATCACGGAACCAGTGAATATAAAAATTGATATTTTAATTCTACGTATTAGTTTTGAATCACGGAACCAGTGAATATAGAAATGGTGAAATTAATATAAGTATAGTTTTGAATCATGGAACCAGTGAATATAGAAATGGTGAAATTAATATAAGAATAGTTTTGAATCACGGAACCAGTGAATATAGAAATGGTGAAATTAATATAAGTATAGTTTTGAATCACGGAACCAGTGAATATAGAAATGGAGAAATTAATATAAGAATAGTTTTGAATCACGGAACCAGTGAATATAGAAATGGTGAAATTAATATAAGAATAGTTTTGAATCACGGAACCAGTGAATATAGAAATGGAGAAATTAATATAAGTATAGTTTTGAATCACGGAACCAGTGAATATAGAAATGGTGAAATTAATATAAGTATAGTTTTGAATCACGGAACCAGTGAATATAGAAATGGAGAAATTAATATAAGAATAGTTTTGAGAAAGATTAGATAGAAGAATAATAGTGTTTTTATATTCCCTCCAGAATTCTGACATTTCAAACACAAACTAAGAGTTTTGAAAAACTGAAACAGCGAACCTTGATCCTAAATACAGAATATAGTATTATTATACTTATACAACACAGATATATAAAATTTAAACCTTCTTTACAACTCTAAAATCAGAATGAAATTTTTTTTTTTTTGACAACAGAATAGATATAATATGGACCTGTTTGAGTTAAAATTTAAATCTGTTTTATGACTCTACGACTAGATTGAATTCTCCAGGGACCTTAATCTCTTAGATTTAACTTTAGGTTATTTTGATATTCTAGTCACCTGATTGGTCAAATACTAAAATCAATTTTAAAATTAGAATTATCATCCAATCAGATTACAGTATTTCTTAAAATCTGGATTTTTATCTAAGTTAAGTTTTCGAGAATTCAGTTACTGGAATGTCAAAGTCTAAAATGTAAACGTACTTTCCGACTCTCGAATCAGAATGAAATTACATCGCGCTTGATTTCCCAGCCTCTAATTTGGCGTATTTAAACAGGCATGATGGGAGTTTTTATATTTCTCCTTCACGTTAAGTTTTATAGTTGGTCTCTTATCATTCTGCCTTTCATGTTGCCATCCAGTTTTTCGCTCGTTTAATTTTTTCCGTCAATAAACCATGGTAATTTACATAAATTGGTTTGATCTTTGACTGATTTTGATTTGATATTTGGAGATGTTTGACAAGTTAATTTTCGTACAAACAGAAAAAAATAGAAAATAATCTTGAAGGACTTTCTGATATTTTGGAATTCTGTCGAGTAGAAAAGTTGTAATTAGCTAGAAAACACGATTGACCATTGACAGAATTTACTTGTCAGTCTTTTTTACACGGTTTCTATTCCCCTGGGCTCGTTTGGTTGATCGTCATCATAATAGAAAAAGGCAAGAATGGAATAATTTAAAAAGAAAAATACGAAAAATAAATCAGTCGACAGATAAACATCCTCTCCGTTCTAAAGATTAAATATAAGAGAAGTACAAAAATATGATCATTGAAGTGTTAGCTGACTGGTATACTCAACTTGCAAGTTTATTGTACCGGTATGGCGTTGCCTGTCTTCATTAGCCCATTAGGTTCAGAAGAGTAGGATGTAAAACTCCATTTTTTTCATTTCTATTACAAACAGTCCATCTTCATTAGCCATTAGGTGTAGAAGAGTAGGATGTAAAACTCCATTCATTTCATTTCTATTACAAACAGTCCATCTTCATTAGCCATAGGTCAGAAGAGTAGGATGTAAAACTCCATTCATTTCATTTCTATTACAAACAGTCCATCTTCATTAGCCCATTAGGTGTAGAAGAGTAGGATGTAAAACTCCATTCATTTCATTTCTATTACAAACAGTCCATCTTCATTAGTCCATTAGGTGCAGAAGAGTAGGATGTAAAACTCCATTCATTTCATTTCTATTACAAACAGTCCATCTTCATTAGCCTCTAAGGTGTAGAAGGGAAGGATGTAAAACTCCATTCATTATATTTTAGTCCTGACTATATCAGTAAAGTTGTAACTAGGTTGTATTTGTATAATCAACATGTTGGATTATTTTTATAAATAGGTGTTTATTACATTCAAAAACTCTAAATCACCAATTACTACACCCATAACCCTTGTGAAGTTCTCTTGTAATAGAAATAACTAGAGATTAAATCATAAAATACGGGGTGAATATGGTTTTATTGCCTGGAATATGAATATTACTAGAAATGAATAATACTTGAATATGGTGTATATACTGTTATTTGGTGTTATTTGGTGTAAAAGGAATTCTATGTGAATTTTGTTTCTGAATGTTTTTATGGTGTATCAAGTTTTGCTTCAAACTTGTGACTAAAGTAGAATCATTATGGCTTGTAATATACTAAATAATTTACAATGGGCTTAGAGTTTTTACAAAACAAAGGTGAGGGGCAGAGCAGGAGCCACAGAATTGACTAGGGGGCCACATGCTTAAATTGGAAGGGGGGGGGGGGTCAAAATTAGACCATCTACTTTTCTGGAAAATATCACTGAATACACATTTTACATCACAATCCTTTTGATTCAAGTTTGCACCTGACGTAACTAGCTCCCTTGGGTATATTAAAAGGTTTTCCAGGGGTGGGGAAGTGAAAGCAAACAACATAGTAGTTACCAAAAATCAAATCTTGAAATCAGAAAATTTTTTGTTTAATATTTACTGCACTTGAAGTATTAATTTTACTTGCACGGTTCATAAAAATACAAAAATTACATCACTAGTGTCAAAATACCTTGAAAGTTCTGATTAATATATATTTTGTGGGAGACGGAAAGGGGGCATGAGGGGGCATGAGGGGGCACCCAAGTTTTTGGTATCGGCATTTGTTCTGTAATATAAGACCATGAATGATTGAAGCTTGAAGGAATATATTTGTATATCAAAGGTTTTATTAAGATCGCCTGTCAGCATGTGTTTTAATGTAGGCTGAAATAAATACGATTATTCTTCTTTTACCAATGTTAAATATGCAATTATCATAGAATGGCTTTTTATATTGATCTTATGACTTGTTTGGTGTGTGTTGCATTTTATTCATCCATCCATTCATGCATTTATTTGTTTGTTTATTCATTTATTTGTTTGTTCACTTTTTTTCATTTATTGTGTTCTTCATGGTCATTCATTTGCATTCATTTTACATTCATTCATTTATTAATGCCTTGTTTTTTCACCTTGTTTTTGTAGAAACACCCTTTCATGGTAAGTCCACCATCTTGCATCATTTTACTAAAAAAAAAAAACATAATGTTTTAGTGTAGTCTTAATGCTTTTTTTAATTTCGTTTTTGTAGACTTTTGTTTCTTAGCAACTCAAACTTTGCTTTCTTGTTGTGGCTAATCTAATTAAATATAAAGTTAATTAAAACACAAAAGAAAGGTGTGGTTTAATTAGATCTAGACCGTTGCAACGGCCGATTAATATTGAATGCAAAAAAACAAAATAAATATTGAATTTGAATGAAATTTGGGAATTCTATTCTATCGATCTATCACTTAGAATGATTTTTCAATTCATTTTAACAATTTATCAAAGTGCCTACAGATACCATAGAGCAGCTATTGATGTATTATAGATGCTATAGAACAAATTATTATTATTTATGCTGAATGTAACGCTTTCTGTATGTAAGAATTATAACTACATGTTGTTTGAAGTTATTAGATGTTGTTATTATAGCATGTTTTATAATCAATGTTGTTATATAGAATTTTATATACTTTATAACTTTACAGAATTTTAACTTCAATGTAATTAGTGGTAGGTGTAGTTACAGAGACAGGGCTTGCTTACACTTCTAGATACACCTGATTCACTCTTCTATTTGGTTTGACAGCTCATAATAATTTATTTGAGTTTAAGTCCAATTTAGAAAGTTAGCCTCAATACATTAAGTAATTTAAAAAGAGTTGTCATTAAGTCAGGGGTTAGGGGTATGCTTATTATTCTAGAAACACCTGATTCACTCTTCTATTTGGTTGTCAACTTGTCATAACTTTCTTGAGTTTAAGTCCAATTTCGAAATTGAGCCTCAATACATTAAGTAATTTAGTAGAAAGAATAACTTCTTCATATCTTACTGAAGTCTAACAGTTATTTCTACTCATTAGTCTGAAATGGGTAATATTTCTGTAACTGATTTTCTCTCAATCATATAACTTAATTATTCATTAAGAATAGATATAAAATGGTCATCTTGTCTCAAATTTTCCTTTAAAAACATAACCAGACAGAATTCTTTAACAAAATAATTCTGAAGTTTCTCGGGCTTTCAGTGTTAATTTCATCACAGAACTTGTAATGTTTTTAAGTTCTCTTTATTTCAACGTTATGTAACTCCACCCTTGAGTTGAATCTCAGCTGGAAAATTCTCTGATTTCACCAGATTTGAGAGTAAAATAACAATTCTCCAGATTGTTATCTTATCTTAGATTATATTACCTATATTTCTATAGAAACACGGGTTTTTTAGTGAAAATAGGATGACCCCCTCCTGTTTTTATATCACTGTATTACTGGTAGAATCATATCATCACTCACCCCACACCTCTCCTACCTCCTCACTCCCTCCACCCACCACCCTACAACCCTCACCCCACCCCTCCTGGTTTTATATCACTGTATTATTACTGGTAGAATCATATCATCACTCACCCCACACCTCTCCTACCTCCTCACCCCCCCTCACCCACCACCCTACAACCCTCACCCCACCCCTCCTGGTTTTATATCACTGTATTATTACTGGTAGAATCATATCATCACTCACCCCACACCTCTCCTACCTCCTCCCCTCTCCCTCACCCCTACCCCCTTCCTGGATTAGAATCTAACCCCTTTTCCCTTACCCGTACCCCTCAACCCATCCCTCCTCACTCCTCACCTAACCCTGTGCCCTCCACCCTACCCCTACCTCTTCAACCCTTCTAGCCCCTCACCCCTACCCCCTCTTGTCTTGAAATCACTGTATTATTCCTGGTAGAATCATACCATCACCCACCCCTCCCCTATCACCCCTTCCTATAGTGGTTATTTATTATTATAGATGGTAGAATCATACCATCTTGTCGGTGATTTTAGCTGAATCAGAAGTTAAACAGTAGGACTTAAAACTCTTAACATTTCTCTTAAAATTACAAAAAATGAAAATATTTTATAAAATTTGTGAAATTAGCTCAATTTAAACTCCAAAATGTTAAAATCAAAACTAGAAGAAAAATAACCAGTTTTAGTTTATTATTACCTTGCTTAAAATTCTTCAAATTCCATAAAATTGTTATAGAACCACATGAAACACTGTAATTAGACCTAATAATGCCATGAAATTGGAAGTAAAAAAAATAACAAAAATCAAGAAAAGTGGTAATAAAGAATAAAAAAATAAAATATAAAATGCAAAATAAAAAGTTTAACAATTAATTAGAAACTGTTAATGAATAATTAATATAAATATACCCAGAAATCCGAATTCCTGAAAACTATAATTTTGATATTTTTGGCAGAATGATTGAAATTTGATGTTGAATTCTCTGCCAGGAATCTACAAGTTCCTGTTATTTTAATATCACAATGTGTTACAATGTGGACTTCCTGCTGATTTTATCATTTTTTACAACTGATAATTTCATATACACAAATCTTAACATTTTCTTTCCTCTTAGATATTTATGTAACGTTTTTAACAGAAATATAGATAATGCATCTGATAACACAAGATTTTTAAATTCTTAAACATATATATAAGATAACCCACATTTCTAAAACTAGCTGTCCTGATGAGGATTCTATATCTGAAACATGTCAGCAATATGAGATGAGCTCTAGTTAATTAGCTAACATTAAGTTCTATATTTCTAAAACTAGCTGTCCTGATGAGGATTGTGTATCTGAAACATGTCAGCAGTTTGAGATGAGCTCTAGTCAATTAGCTAACATTAATTCTATATTGCAAATTAACCTCCTTAGCCAATATTCTAATGTCCTGAATGAGATGACAAATTGCTAAAGATATAAAAAATTTTAATAAATTCGTAGATTATGACATAATTTAACTAGTACAATGACATTAATACAAATTCAGTAAAAACTCATCAATTTCTGGAATGAACAAATTTTAAACGAAAATTTTCTACAGGATTATTCTGAAAATTGAAAGTTTTATGAAAAGTTGGTCTAAAAATATTAAATCACAAATAGATACAAGTAGATAAAATTCGTAGATTTATGAATAATTTAACTAGTTTTACCAGGAATGAAATAAAACTCGTAAAAACCATCGATTCTCTTGGAATGAATCATATATTTTACGAGATTTTCTACACGGGATTATTCTGATTATGTTTTATGAGGGGTTGGTTTAATAAATATTACTTCCACATCACTGATAATTTGTATCGGTTTCTTCCATCCTCCATTACAGTTCTCAGACGAACTCTAATATAGCTAGTAATGTTAAACATTTATTTTACTCTATTACAGTTCCCAGACCAAATAATCTACTTCAGCTTATACCTTGACTACAATAGCCATGCTACTTGTATCACATCTTCACAATGTCAAGTTATTACAGACTTCATCTTATACATCTTCACAATGTCAAGCTATTACAAACTTCATCTTATACATCTTCACAATGTCAAGTTATTACAAACTTCATCTTATACATCTTCACAATGTCAAGTTATTACAAACTTCATCTTATACATCTTCACAATGTCAAGCTATTACAAACTTCATCTTATACATCTTCACAATGTCAAGTTATTACAAACTTCATCTTATACATCTTCACAATGTCAAGTTATTACAAACTTCATCTTATACATCTTCACAATGTCAAGTTATTACAAACTTCATCTTAAACAACTTCAAAATTTCTAAAACTGGCTGTCCTGATGAGGATTGTGTATCTGAAACATGTCAACTAAATTCTGGAAAGATTCAACAAAAATATAATTGGGTCAAGTGATTTCACATCTGCTTCGATTCGAACCAGAAATTCTGGCCTCATAATATCATTATTTTAAACCTGGTGAAAAATATAATCAAATTTATAAATTTTTCAATTAAATACTTCCATAAATCACCACACATCAAAGACAGAAAATGGTGAATTTTCACACAAATTGGCTTGTCTTTTCACTGAGTAATGGAATTGTGTAATTTTCGTGTGGAGTTGGTAGAAATAATGAGGTTATGATTAAGATTTAGAATCAGGAATGTGACGGAAGGTTGGAAATATCTGTTGCGTAAAAAAAATATCGTAAAATAATCAATAGCTATTTCTACATTATCTTACTAATTTCATTTCATTTTTTTATTCCAAAATCTGGAAAAGCCCTGAAGGTATTTTGGATGTGACCTTAGTCTTAAAGTGACGGGTTCGCCGTTCATATAACAAATCATATCTTAGTCTCAGAAACTGGAAATCTTGAAGCTAAGTTTATCAACAGGCCTAATAGTATTCACAGTTCACTGCCTGAATTTGAGAGTTTATATCTAAGTGTCTAGAATTATCCCTGTTTGAAAGTTTTAGACTATGATATATAGAAATAGAAAGTAAATTTCCTAGTTTGAGGTATATTTGAAGGAATTATGTGTACATTTCTAGACTTCTGAAGACTATTTACATATTTTCAAGATCCAAATCAACCTCTGAAAATTACGAACCTGTCCTTTTCAATTTTTTTTTCAATGTTTTTTCTTTTTTTCAATATGAAATGGAATAAGATCCATAAATAATAAATAATAAAATATATATATTGGTGCGTTGAATTTTCTATTCTTTAGTTAATTCTATACACTGATTCTATTTTAACGAGAAAAGATAATTAACGAAGATAGTAATTAGATTAACAAGAGGAATGAAAATTAAAACTAAAAAACTATCGGAGAATAGAACATGTGGTGGTATAAAGATTTTGATTAATCGAAATCCACAATTGTAAATCAAGTTTTTACGATCCTATTTCAATCAACTTAATGGATTTTAAAACACCCATCTTTCTCTTCTTTTAAAGTTCAACATTTTCTTGGTGATTAAGTGGCCATTTTAGTTAAAATAAAAAGTCCCTGAAGATTCTGTAATCTTAACACTATAAGTGACTATAATTTGTAGCTATTGTGCTAGCAGTATGGTTAATTTATAATAGACCAAGTGTTCATTTATGATGGAAATCTCCCCCCAAAACTTTGTGACCTGGGACCTTAAACCTCGAAAACTTAGCTCAAAATAATTTTAGCGTTCCAGTCATCTAAGTCCTTATTTTTAAAACTTAATTTAAAATGATTTTAGAGTTCCGGTCAATTGTTTGGTCATTTTACTAAAATCGATGCAGTTGTATTATTCAATGAGATTACTGTTTTTCCTCAAATCTGAATTAAATCTAATTTAAAGTAGAAAGTTTCTAATAAAAGCATTGATTTGCTAACAGAATTACAATCCAAAAATTTTAATTTAAAAAATGGTTTACAAAATAAATTGATAAATACTTCTGAATAAAAAAAAACACATTATTATTTCTATCAATCCAACAAAAAGGTCCTTCATGAGATATTTATGTTTCTACCATTTAAAACTTAAAAATAACTTGAAGATTGTAAAATTTAAAAAAACGTGAATTACAACATTATGTTAGAATGTGTTACAGATGGTACCATAATTCTCACAAAACTCAGGATTAAAGAACTAGAAATTATTTTCTTGTTGTTTTTAAAGAAAAGTGAATATTTTGATGAATTTTGAGTGAAATAATGATCTGAAGTATTAAGATGTCAGATTTTTACAGATTTAGAAAAATAGAAAAATAAAATATTATTTCCTTTTGATAATTATTTACATATTTCTCTTATTTCATATCTTTATTATTTTATATTTTAAAATGTTTATATCTTGTGGTTTTAAAACGAGATGACTGTTATTTTGATAATTTATTAGGAATACTGCGTCTTAGAATGAACATAACATTTGAAAATTTTAAACTTGGTCAATAAGAGTATATATTTATCAGTAGATATACCTGCTGCCATAAATAACATAACAGAATCCTTATATAATCTGATAAATCCAAAAAACTTAGTCATTATCCATAAAAAGTCAATTGATTATTGAAAAATGCTGTAATAAATTGAGCCATGGTAGATTTTTTGAATATTAGTCAAACAGGAAGGTTTACTTGAAGTAACTTCTCTGAAAAAGAAAATGGAAATTGAAAATTAGAGATTATGTTTTCTCAGGCCTAAGAACTCAAGATTATAACCCTACAATGGTGTAGGCTTGTACACAGAGGGGGAGGGTGGTGGGTCTAGGGACCAATGCCCTACCTTGAATCTTTCTTGCCCCACCTAGAAAATTATTTGGTTCAGGTTCAGTCATATGTTTCCCCCCCCCCCCCCTTATGATAATCAATGGCCCCTGGGTATGCAGACTGGCTACGGTCCTACAATAAATGTTTAATTATAATTTCAATGTAATTAACAGATAATAATAATCTCTCAAACACGCTGAACGAGGCGGAAGTGAAGCGCCCTCACGTGGTAGACACAATCAACCAGCTAAAGTAAAGTAGATATTGTTACCCAGTCAATTAATTGGCCACAATGATCATGTATCGTACCATTGTGTACAATTAAGTGAGAATTTAGGTGTAGAGAATATTTTGTCCTGGCCTAAGAATTAAAGATTATATCAGAATCAATATAAAATATAATAGTCAGATATTGATAATTCTTATCTTTGTTATAATTCTCTTCTACATCTTATACTGGGTGTTTTTATAAAACTTCTATAAGTGTCCCTGTACTATAGGTTACAGGTTAAAGATCCCTCAACAGTGGGAAATCACAAAAAGATAGTTTTATTCCACTGTCCTGGTTGGATAGTGTGTTTTTATAAAACTTCTATAAGTGTCCCTGTACTATAGGTTACAGGTTAAAGATCTGGGGCAGTTAGCTAAAGTTGCTCACCTGGTGGGACAGTTTGTTTTTGTTATACCTCTGTAGGTTTATATCAACCCAGGTCCCTTGTTCTATACGATGTACAGGTTAAAGATCCAAAGACAGTGTTGTTAGTACAACTTATTTTGGTAATCCCTAGTCAAATATTTTCAAATTTAAGTCAGACATGACTGGTAAATAATGTAAATGAATTATTGCTTGATAAAGATTGCTGTATGTGAATTGAAACGTTGGTTAAATTAAAGAGAAGTAGTATATCTATAATAGTGTTACTTGTTTTAAAATGTTCCACCTACTTCTAAATATCATTTATACTTTATATTGTAATTAAAAATTCATTATAAATATCACTGAATATAAAAAAGTTGTTACCAAATAAAAAAATCAGCGATGTAGAAATAAAAACCCGAACCAGAACGATATCTTTAAGGCGAGAAAATAGAGAGCTGTAATCAATAAATTGTGCAATAATAACAAAATATTTCTATAATCGGCTATTCCAGCCAGTTGTAG
Organism: Nipponacmea schrenckii; assembly: GCA_030562195.1. Taxonomy (NCBI): domain Eukaryota; kingdom Metazoa; phylum Mollusca; class Gastropoda; family Lottiidae; genus Nipponacmea; species Nipponacmea schrenckii. Next base: position 533,105 of record JAUJPP010000001.1, read on the forward strand.
CACTGCAGACTGTCAGGATAGCTTGTCTCATTATCAGGAACCATTATAGCTAGGCTGGAACTATTTCCATCCTGGAATCAAGACTTCGGTAGATTTTTTTATAGATTTTTGTGTGTGTTTGTTAGTAAAGTTTCAGGTTATTTTGAGGCCTGCAGGTTTCTAGGATAGCCAGTAATTTTTTCTGGAACTGTTGACGTAAAGCTGGAACTGGTTCCGTGTATGGTTATAGATTTCAAGACTCTGGGAATATTTTGAGGTTCCTGTGAATTATAGTTTTAGGATATTCTTCTCTGTAAAAGTTTTGCAGGGTGCCAGGAAATCTGGGGAATCTTACAGGAACTGTTGAGGTAGGACTAGAAATTGTTTCATGCTAAAATAGCAGGACTGGAAGGTTTCTGTGAATTTTGATAATTTAAGGATATTCTACTCTGTAAAAGTTTTGCAGACACTTACAGGAACTTTTAAGGCAGGACCGGAAATAGTTTTGTGCTGGAATGAAGACTTCTGCAAGACTTATGTAAATTTATTTAACACTTAAGAATTTTTGCAAGAATTCTTGTTGGTTTATTTGGAAATATCAGAATTGAACTGGAACTTTTTCTGTGTTGAGGTTTTCTGTTAACTTTGGGTCAGTTTAAGAAATTTGCAGACTGCCAGGAAAGCTTGTCTGTTGATGTGGAACTGGCTGTATTAGAGTGAGTGGTTACGCGAGTGAATAATACTTTAACAGGAATTTTCTTGTGTATAGTTTAAAGTGATGTTTATATTTTAGTAAAGGATACAAGATAAGGAGATCGTTAAACCAAATTCTCCTAGAAGATATCTAACTAATTTATCAAACAAGTGAAAAATTGGAGAAATTTTTTAATAAACTAGAGATATACAAGTATTCATCTTGAAATTCTGAAAATAATCCAGCGTTTTTAAAGATATTTTACGATATTTATAATAAGGATTACTAACGAATGTAATTTATTCATCAGGAGTTAGAAATCAGAATAATTTTTTTTGAAAAAAAGATGTGTTAAAGATCAACTTGTGGAAGTGATTAAATAATTTTTATGATAATTAATTATTGATTGAAATTCCTCGTTAAAGGATAAATATAACATTAAAACACAAACTGGTGAAAAAACTGACAATTTGTAAAAGTTTTGAATGTATATTAACAATCTTTGTACTTTAGGTAAGTAGATTTCAATTTTGTGGAATAATATCCAAGAGGTTTGGTCAAAGACCAGCTGGTAGAAAGGATCCTTGTGAACCTAAGTTGTTATCCTTGTAAAATAAATACCAAGGACCAGCTTGTAGAAAGGATCCTTGTGAACCTAAGTTGTTATCCTTATAAAATAAATACCAAGGACCAGCTTGTAGAAAGGATTCCTGTCACGGCGGACTTGTTAACCTTAGTAGTTATCATTGTAAAATATTTATACGTGTTTCTGTTTTTGGTCAGTGTTTATGAGATTCAGCCAATTTAATTAAAAAATTTGATTTTTGCAAATGATTCAATTCTTTAAAACTTACGATAATTTTAGAGTTTCATTCATCTGATTGGTCAATCACTAAAATCAGATTTTTTGAAGAAGATTTTAGAATATGGTTTTTAGAGTGAGAAAGATGTTTTGTGGGTGTAATATTAAACTCCAACAGTAGAAAGGAACTTGCTGAGATTCAAAAAATTTACAATCAAACAGGTCAAATAAACCTGTTAATACATTGTTAAAACTGTTTCTACACCCAAACATTCGACAAGCCTCCTAAAGAATTGAGAGTTATAGAAACAATGAACAACGTTGTGATCTTGTATTTAATTGGTCATTATTATTATGTCTAGAATAATGGTGACTATAGAACTATTGTCAGGCCGTCTCTAGGGAGGGTTGTAGATTACCTGGCTAGTTACAGACCTTAGTTATCATAATTACATATAGATATACAGGTGTTGGCAGGCACGACTGTTGATTCATACTAGTTCTAGACTATATTTACCAGTCATGTCTGACTAGAGTTCTCGACTGTATTTACCAGTCATGTCTGACTAGAGCTCTAGACTGTACTTACCAGTCATATCTGACTAGAGCTCTAGACTGTATTTACCAGTCATGTCTGACTAGAGCTCTAGACTGTATTTACCAGTCATATCTGACTAAAGCTCTAGACTGTATTTACCAGTCATGTCTGACTAGAGCTCTAGACTGTATTTACCAGTCATGTCTGACTAGAGCTCTAGACTGTATTTACTAGTCATGTCTGACTAGAGCTCTAGACTGTATTTACCAGTCATGTCTGACTAGAGCTCTAGACTGTATTTACCAGTCATGTCTGACTAGAGCTCCCGAGACTGTATTTACCAGATGTCTGACTAGAGCTCTAGACTGTATTTACCAGCCATGTCTGACTAGAGTTCTAGACTGTATTTACTAGTCATGTCTGACTAAAGCTCTAGACTGTATTTACCAGTCATGTCTGACTAGAGCTCTAGACTGTATTTACCAGTCATGTCTGACTAGAGCTCTAGACTGTATTTACCAGTCATGTCTGACTAGAGCTCTAGACTGTATTTACCAGTCATGTCTGACTAGAGCTCTAGACTGTATTTACCAGTCATGTCTGACTAGAGCTCTAGACTGTATTTACCAGTCATGTCTGACTAGAGCTCTAGACTGTATTTACTAGTCATGTCTGACTAAAGCTCTAGACTGTATTTACCAGTCATGTCTGACTAAAGCTCCAGTACGTTTTAATAGAATTGCAATAACCACAGACATCTGATGGAAAATTAGAGCGGTGCAAATAATGCTAGTGTTTCTGATACACATGTCAAATTTATAAAACCTCTTTACAATCTCTAGTTCTATTGAAAATAATAAATGTGTGAATATCAGAACAAGTTGACATTATAGAAAGGAAACTGAAGGAAATAAACATGGCAATATAAAAATAAACCTGGTGAATTTGGTAACCTAGGAAAATAAAATATTCTTTAACATTACTAAATATAATCGAGAGAGGAAATTGAAATTTTTACGGGAAAATAAAATGGAATATTCATGCCTGTTTTACATGCAATATCTTTAGAATAACAGAATAACAGAGTTAAAATTTACATGTAGACTTTCACTTTGTTTTCAGTTTAACATTCGTAATGAGACTGCAGGGTTTTATAATATATAGGGGAATGTGTTACAGATTTTATTTATCACCCAATATCGTTTTTATTAAATAAATAAAGAAATAAATAATGGAATATTTTAGCATTATCTCTTAGAAGATATAGTGCAGTAGATAACACTATTTATCATACAAGTGATATCTACTGTAGAATACCTTATATGGTGATAAATATATCTATCATACAAGTGATATCTACTGTAGAATACTTATTGGGTGATAAATATATTTATCATACAAGTGATATCTACTGTAGAATACCTTATTGGGTGATAAATATATTTATCATACAAGTGATATCTACTGTAGAATACCTTATTGGGTGATAAATATATTTATCATACAAGTGATATCTACTGTAGAATACTTTATTGGGTGATAAATATATTTATCATACAAGTGATATCTACTGTAGAATACCTTATTTGGGTGATAAATATATTTATCATACAAGTGATATCTATTGTAGAATACTCTTATTGGGTTGGGTGATAAATATATTTATCATACAAGTGATATCTACTGTAGAATACCATATTGGGTATTGGGTGATAAATATATTTATCATACAAGTGATATCTACTGTAGAATACCTTATTGGGTTGAGGTTAAATATATTTATCATACAAGTGATATCTACTGTAGAATACCTTATTGGGTGATAAATATATCTATCATACAAGTGATATCTACTGTAGAATACCTTATTGGGTGATAAATATATCTATCATACAAGTGATATCTACTGTAGAATACCTTTGGGTTTTGGGGGATAAATATATTTATCATACAAGTGATATCTACTGTAGAATACCTTATTGGGTGATAAATATATCTATCATACAAGTGATATCTACTGTAGAATACCTTATTGGGTGATAAATATATTTATCATACAAGTGATATCTACTGTAGAATACCTTATTGGGTGATAAATATATTTATATACAGTTTCCTGAGTACATTGGTCGATCATCAAAGTTTAAAACTATCATTTCTTGTTGATAATTCAGGAATGTTTCTATTTAAATCAAATAAAGATCTATTAGAAATTCCACCATTACAGTTGACTATTGTTGTTATACATGTAACGTGCATTAAGCTGATTTCACGGCCTGTTGATATCATTATCACCTTCTTTATTGAAGAGTTCGCCAGGTCTGCGGAAACTTCTTTCATGTCGATGTAGCGGAAAAAGGACAAGTATTAGTCTGAGATGGTATAATTTAAAGATGAGAGTGTTTTCAGTGATGTAATGCACCATTGATCTTATAGTTACTGTTATATTCATTAGACGAAAAGTGTCCAGTATTTAAAATTGACCTGATTCTCTTGATTACAGGGCAAAAATTACAGAGGAAAATTTGAGTGCAAGATATAATTTACTAGTATGGATTTCTTGGATATTTGAGAAATTGAGAATTTGTTTCTGTTCAATTTGATATATCAGATTCAAAATAAATAATTAAATTCTACCTTTTTAAAATTAAACCTCGACAATAATCCAGGTCCCTTGTAAGTTTGAGAAATCTAGAAATCATTTTTTGTTTAATTTGAAAAAGTAGAAAGATATATGTATAAATATTCAAAAAATAGATTAAAATCTGCATTATTAAAATGGATCCGCCACAGTAATCAATGAAGTTGGTGGGGTCTGGTGTTAGGTACTTTATTTTTTAACCCCATCTCGTAATATATGCATTGTTTTTCTATCAGTCTCTGGTCAGGTGGTGCTTGGTTTCATCAAAGACTTTTGGGATGTAAAATCAACGAGGAAGGAGGGAGACATTCCTAAATTTCAATAAATTGCTGATATTTTTAAATCAATAGAAATAGTAAAATAGCAAACAATTTTCCAAGGCCAGGTGAAACTTGGTGTTTTTATAAACTGTATTTTTAGGTTACAAATATCATATAAAATATATACTGTATAATTTCTAGTTAATCATATTGAAATATCTGTATTAAACCAAGTTTCAGAGAAATGCGGAAGATGATATTGAATTTAGCTCGAGGCGTCAACATTGTTCCTATCTGTATCAATATTATCTCATTAGGCTAGTACTGGAAATTATTTGTTACTGGTCCAGTTAGAGAAGGGGGGCTGGGGTAGCAATAGCTTTGGGGTAGGACAATTTCAAAAAAAAAAAATTTTAGATTATGTCCTAGAATTAATTAAAAAGAATTATTTTGGTTTTTTTTTTTTTCAAAATCAAACACTTTGTTATAAAATAGTTAGTGATTTACATAATGATATTTTGTTCTCTAACTGATGTCTTTGTTACTGTTTTATTTTGTCTATTGTATCCACGATGTCCCACCCTGAGGGGGTAATGATGTCACAAAATTTGTAATGACCCCCTAAATTGTACCAACAGGACAATAGATATGTTATATAATATGATGTCACCCCTACTGATTTCTCCCTTTCACACCCCCCTCATTATCAGTGGTAATTAGCCCTGGACAACCCTCATTTCTCCTTTGTAGTATATATCATACTAATGATATGGCCCCTATAAAAGAGTTACACAGGGTTGTAACAGCTTCAAAGAAAACCCCTACCCCCTCTCACCCAAAAATGTATTTTTTGAGGAATTTCTAAATTAGATCAAAGGTCCTATATTTTGGGGTAGCAGCTTTATCCCTAACTCTTTTCTCTTTCTGTCATATAGCGCCAGCCTATAACAGTCTCATAACTCCATTGGGCTGATATTTGTAGGGACAGGATTTCAATTAGTTTTCTTCCCTTACCCTCAATTTATTTTCAATAACCGAAATTTCTCAAAACTGACCCCTGTCAAAATACATTCATGGACACCTAATCTCACCATGGACAACCATGATTAAACCATGGTTTTACCATAGCAGTCAAAAACCATGGTCAGTCATCTTTAACACCCCCAATGTAGACCTAAGTAACCATGGTAAAACTGCACATTGACAGGGGGATTCTTATTATTTCAAAAACCACAGCATGAAGAATTTCTCAATCTTGCTCAAGTCAAAAGCTGTGAATACTTGACAACTGTAGAAATAAGAAAATTGTAGAAAATAATAAAAAAGTTGTAAAAGTATAAAAATAGAATGGAGTCAGTCTGACAGAATGTTGTTGGTGTAGAATTAATGATGCAGTTTTCTTCTTTTTTTACCTCAATAAATCTCATTCTGTGTTTTTATCTTTCTCTAGTTTCTTATCTGACTGTCTTGGCTGTTCAACTCTTTAATTCCTGACCCAATTTTAATATTTGGAATAATATTGTGAATTTTAAATTAATATTGGACTAATTTGAAACTTTTGTGTCACAGAATCAAACATTGTATAACATAATCACACTGCATCAGTCCAAACCATACCACTATTCGTTATACTTCACTAATATAATCATCCGAAACTATTGGGTTGTTCTTATGACATAGAAATAACAGACTTGAACATAATTGGAGTCCATTATTAGACTAAATTCAATGTAAAGGCTTTTGATATTTTCAATTATAGAAAAGTAGATCGGCAGGATCATGCATTTGAAATGTCTCCTAATTATCCTCGTGTCCTGATTCTGGTAACTAGGTCAGATGTGTTCTTTTATACTAATATAGTATGACAAAAACTTCTAATAAACTGAATGATTTTGTAATAATCCCTCGTTAGATAAAGCTAGCTCCACCTTCTTAATTAATAAATATAATTAAATAACAGCGTCAAGTCAGGTAGAATAATCTTGGCATTTATAATATAATAAAATATTATTTTAACAATAAACAGTTATAAAACACATGAATAATTTTATTATTCAATAGTTTAATATCTGGTCAGGTTACAGCACTATTAGGCTTAAACCCTGTTATAATATAGAAATATAAATACAAGATAATTGGTTATAAAACACACGAATAAGTTTATATTATTTCGTCAGTAATTTAACTTTCGTGATTAAAATCAGAACCAAATTGTCACCCCAGGAAGTGTAAACTAAGCCAACCTAGAGGATGTAAACATCAAGCCAACCTTAGGATGGCACTTTGAGGAAAACCCTTTCCAACCTAGAAAAAGATAAACGGATCATACACCAATGTAATACTGTCTTTTAAACAAGCAATAAGGGTAAATCAACAACATTTCATGTGGTAACCCCGGAAACAGTTTCGCCTCCCGACCCCTAACGAACCAAACGTAACGTATAACAACTGGATGCAGTATCAGCCAATGTACATACCTGTCTTTCAACAACAACAAATATCAGGACAAATACAACAACAATTTCCATTGGTCAATCAACAGACTGGCCAGATTCAACAACAGTTTCCATTGGTCAATCAACAAACTGGTCAGATACAACAACAGTTTCCATTGGTCGGACAGCATCCTGGTGGAATACCCCCTACTTCAATACCTGTACAATGAATCCCTCAAACAATACAGGGTTCCGAATCGCCCAGGGTCAGGCCGAACCTACAGTGTTTAAATCAATACAAGAGTGTACAGATATCTGGTAACAGGCATCTAGGAACCTAATCTGATCCTTGTAAAATAATACCAAGAGGTTTGACAAGACCAGTTGGTAGAAAGGATCCTTGGAACCTAAGTTGTTATCCATGTAAAATCAATACCAAGAGGTTTGACAAGGACCAGTTGGTAGAAAGGATCCTTGTGAACCTAAGTTGTTATCCTTGTAAAATCAATACCAAGAGGTTTGACAAGGACCAGCTGGTAGAAAGGATCCTTGTGAACCTAAGTTGTTATCCTTGTAAAATCAATACCAAGAGGTTTGACAGGACCAGCTGGTAGAAAGGATCCTTGTGAACCTAAGTTGTTATCCTTGTAAAATAACAAATTTGACAGGACCAGCTGGTAGAAAGGATCCTTGTGAACCTAAGTTGTTATCCTTGTAAAATCATACCAAGAGGTTTGACAAGGAACCAGCTTGGTAGAAAGGATCCTTGTGAACCTAAGTTGTTATCCTTGTAAAATCCAATGCCAGGACCAGCTGGTAGAAAGGATCCTTGTGAACCTAAGTTGTTATCCTTGTAAAATAACAAGATTGCCAAGGACCAGTGGTAGAAAGGATCCTTGTGAACCTAAGTTGTTATCCTTGTAAAATAATACCAAGAGGTTTGATCAAGGACCAGCTGGTAGAAAGGATCCTTGTGAACCTAAGTTGTTATCCTTGTAAAATAATACCAAGAGGTTTGACCAAGGACCAGCTGGTAGAAAGGATCCTTGTGAACCTAAGTTGTTATCCTTGTAAAATCAATACCAAGAGGTTTGACCAAGGACCAGCTGGTAGAAAGGATCCTTGTGAACCTAAGTTGTTATCCTTGTAAAATCAATACCAAGAGGTTTGACCAAGGACCAGCTGGTAGAAAGGATCCTTGTGAACCTAAGTTGTTATCCTTGTAAAATCAATACCAAGAGGTTTGACCAAGGACCAGCTGGTAGAAAGGATCCTTGTGAACCTAAGTTGTTATCCTTGTAAAATCAATACCAAGAGGTTTGACCAAGGACCAGCTGGTAGAAAGGATCCTTAGTGAACCTAAGTTGTTATCCTTGTAAAATCAATACCAAGAGGTTTGACCAAGGACCAGCTGGTAGAAAGGATCCTTAACTGTGAACCTAAGTTGTTATCCTTGTAAAATCAATACCAAGAGGTTTGAACAAGGACCAGCTGGTAGAAAGGATCCTTAGTGAACCTAAGTTGTTATCCTTGTAAAATCAATACCAAGAGGTTTGACCAAGGACCAGCTGGTAGAAAGGATCCTTAGTGAACCTAAGTTGTTATCCTTGTAAAATCAATACCAAGAGGTTTGACCAAGGACCAGCTGGTAGAAAGGATCCTTGTGAACCTAAGTTGTTATCTTGTAAAATAATACCAAGAGGTTTGACCAAGGACCAGTGGTAGAAAGGATCCTTAAGACCTAAGTTGTTATCCTTGTAAAATATAGTTGTTTATTTCTTTCTTTACTCTATATTCTAGGAATATTTGTTGTATTTTTTCAGGTTTAAAACCACGAAGTAGAAGTCAGAGTGTACGAGGACCAAAAGGAAGTAAAGAAAAAAGTTTAGAAAATGACGATTTTAAACGTGTTATGTCGGTTCGCTGTAAACCAGAGAAAGCCAAGGAAATCACCAAGGATTTAAAATCGGGTGAAAAAGTTAAAGGTAAGAATTATATAGAGTTAGAATCTTCAACAACTGATCAATACCAAGAGGTTTGTATATTGAAATGTCAAGAATTGAGGCCAGTGTTGAAGGGATCTTAATTATTATCTTTGTTACAAAAACATTCCAAACATTCTGAATTTCAGGTGAAAAGGTGTCGTTATTCTCGAAGATATTTGGAAGAAATAAAAAGAAGAACGCCGCTCCTACTCCTGCCGTGGAAGAAACGCCGGTCGTTGAGAAAGAGGTAGAATATGCCACGTTCTCAGCACAGTTCCCTCCCCCTGAATGGCAGTGGTATCAACAACAACAAGAAAAACACCGTCGAACGGAACAATGGGTTACACAACAGGTCAGTGGTTTCTTTATACAGTTACCTTGTCTATTGGGGGTCAGGTCTTTTGCAAAAATATCTGGACTTCATGACCGAGGCTCTGTGTAGCAGTCAAGGTCCCTCGACAGAAATGAATGGAGTTTTACGTCCAACTCTTCTGTACCTTATGCAGTTAGAATAAGAAAAATAGAAATCAATCTAAAGAATCTACACTGCTGTTTGCAGACTTTATATCCTAGATATCTGAGGCGGTATTATAATTCTATTTGTTTTTATTTCCAGATGGTGAAATCACGAACATGGCATTATATCCAAAACGGCGCTGAATTACCCCCATCTCACATACATAGTAATAAACAGGCGGAGGGTGGAGTTTATCAAACAATGGGACACAGTGAACTTACTACCGGTAATATTTACAGTACACTAGGGCGAACTCACGGTGGTGACCACGGTGACTATATGGTCATAGACGGACCAGTTGACCCAATTACTGGAGCACCACTTGATCACCCTGACGTCACGGAAATACATCGCGAAAAAACGTCACATCGAAAGAATCACCATGACGATAAACACAGTCGTGAACGTGACTTAGACAAAAAGGGGCGTGACCACGTAGATCGTAAAAGTCAAGAGTGTTTAGATAAAATAGACAGTGATACATACGGAGAAAGGAAACGTCATGGACACAGAAAACATCGTAGCACGAGAAATCGTAAAGAGCGACACGATCAAGATGAAAATATCGACCCTTATGGTACCCATGGCAACAAGGATCCAGTTTCTCCTGTTTTAGCTCCAGATAATTTTTATCAACCTTTGAACTCTGGCCCTGGGCCATACCACTCGACCCCCCGATATTATGACACTATTCCATCGCGCCACCCCCGTGAGGATCACACTTGTACAGAGTCTCAAAAACACAACACATATCGTCGATCTCATCGTTCACATCGCAGTAAAAAATCGCATCATCGAAACACGTACTACGGTCACAGTGCGTATCATGATATGGACATTAGCGTTGAATATCATGGAAAATTACCCAATAAAAACTCATCATATGCTCAATCATGTGACAGCGGAGTGAATTGTGTTGGATTGAAGACAGAGTCCTCTAGTACCAAAAACTCACAGAAATCAAGGGAAACAACTCAACATCAGTTTGTGAAACCGTTACCTGTTAAAAACCAGTTAGAGAAATTACCAGAAGAGGTAACCGAGAAACCAAAAGGTGATGATGGTTATGTTGTTATGCAGAGTAATCCTCGTCGGTTACCATGTAATGATGGTTACGACAGCAGTATCATGGAAACACCCGCCAACACCATGATCGTCTGTCAGGCCGAAATCAATCATCAACCAATCCCACAAATCGTCTTGGACACTGAGCCTCAACAACAAAGTTGTTTTGAACCAGATGTGGCTCAATCGTCCAGTAGTAATAACGGGTCGAGGAACGAACTTAACAACAGCAGTGCCAAGGAAGGAAGTTGCGATACAGTCGTAGAGAATGAGGACGAGGACCAACGTGGAAATCCAGCAGGAGAAGATAACAATGAATCGAAACCAGAATGTCTACAAGACGAACATTTTTTAAAACCAGCCGTTCCGACAGCATCTGTTTATTCCGACCGCGAACCCCAGGCTTATAAAGTTGATAGTGCTACTATTGAAGTGAAGGAACTAAGTCTCAAAGACAGTGGGTTCAGTTCTCCGCGCTATGCTGAAATAATGGCAGGAATCTGTCCCAAGCAACCTGGAACCTACCAGAAGTTCCAGGAACATATGGCTAAGCCAGTTCTTAAAGTGAACAACACTGTTGGAAACTGTTGCCCAAATAAGGATATACATGACAATCAAAACTGTGTGCGGGGTCAACCTCAATATGACGGACGACCTTCAACTCATAATCATGATTGCCAATGTCATAAAGGTCGTTGTCAAGACAACCATCAAATGACAATGAACAATCAACGAAATATTTTCCGATTGAAGCCGGAGAATCTCGTCCAATCACAGTGGGTTGATGGACCTGGTTCCGAACAACAGCAATCCCAGCAGACAATGTATTCAACTAAACAGTTTAGACTGAGTGGTGAATTCGAAGTTGTAGGAGTTGTGTGAACTATTGACCTCTCTTTTTCTAATTTTGTGATTGGTTGATGCCATCACGGTCGAAACCTTTCATACGAACTATTGACCTCTGAACTCATGTGATTGGTTGATGCCATAGGTACAAATTCAAGGAACAGCATCTGTGCTCTTCTGTTTGTGTAATGTGAACTTATGACCTCTGTTTCACAGTCTCTGATTGGTTGATTCGACTAAGATAACCATTTAGATTGGTAAATGGTGATTATCCCCCCTTGTCAAGATATTGGATTTGTGTTTGAATAAATCCCCAAAATGGCTTAACGGGACCCCAAGTAATCTCTACTCCTAAAGCAATTACCTCTTACATCTTTCGATTTCGATAAAACTACAGGCATATTTATTATTTTACCTGTAGTTTTCAAAGAGGGGAAAAAGCTTAAAGGGAGATAACTACAAATAATAGAACAACATTTGATATCTTAATTAGTTTCTTAAGAAATATAAGAAATGAATTTTTATAAATGGATTTTTGCATGTTCTATTATATATAATGAATTTTAAAAGCAAATTATTTAGAAATGCATGACGATATTTATTATTATTAGTATTAATTTTTTTATTACAGTTTTCTGTAAATTTGAACTTTGAACATTGACCTAGGGTCATAGGTCATGAAAGCAGGGGTCATTAAATATTTAAAAGTCTCAATATATAATCAAACCCTGTTATTATCAAATTTAAAGTTGGTATATTAAAGTTTGTAAATATAAAATTTAAATGTGTATCATACAATGTATAACATTGTGTATATTTGTAAATTTATTCATGTAATTATTTATTGCTGTTTTTATCTTTATCACCAATAACCCATTGTTTCTATCGTAGGGGTATCTGGTGCAGAATTATTGATACAGTAGAAGTGTTACACAAGGCATGATTATGAACCAACCTATTCCAAATATGGTTTGGATTTTAATGTATGTGGTTTGGGCTTGATTTGGTTTGGATTTAATTTGCCTGTGCTGTTTTCTACTGTTTCAATAAACCTGCCTCATAGCTACCCCATACCTCATCTTACCTTTACTCTTTCTATAGTTCTATCCCTCTGTCAAAATTCAACACACCTGATTGGTCAATTGTGGTAACTGATGCATCTGATTGGTCAATCCTAAGTTGCTGATGGTTACCCTATTGACCAATCAGATGTTCTGAAATAATTCAGTCAAGACACTGTTTGTATAACAATGTATCTTTTTAACTAGAGTATATCTATAATATTATAAAGCCTGTTTCTCAGGCCAGGGTTTAAATTTGTATAATATCAACTAGCTGGTTGAAGAAAGTTTATGGACACCTTGGGACAATCAAAACTGAAAGAAAACCTGTATTGTGCTACAATGTTTCAGAGTATAAAATATAAATCATCATAATCAAAATTTTTTTAGTGAGACCTACATTACAATATGGGGCCCCACATTGATCAAAAAAACTTCAGACTCATAATCATATGGGTAATGGGGTATGATCTTGGTTAAATTAATGAAATTGAGCAGTTGTCCAATTTTTTCAGAGGTAATCCATATTTTCGGGGGTCATAGCTACAGGTCTCAAAGAGCTAAAAGAGCTGTTGACAATATTAAGTGTTTGAAATTAAATTTTTAAGTGGACAGTTATTTAAGATGCTCCACAAATAAATATTTTTGTATTCTGTATTTTGATGGTTTGGAAGATATCCTTGGGTGTTCATAACTATCTTTATCGAGCTACCACCTTGTTTTATGATCTCGGAGCTATATTTGGCTCTCTGTATAGATTTTACAAATATTTTATCAATTTTTAGCCACTTTTTAATAATAATAATAATAATAATAATAATGACGATAATAATCAAACTGTAAGTTGTATGTTGACATATTTATTGTTTGTCTGAATGTGAAATTTTGTTAGTGGGTTTGAAAATATTATTCAGTACGTTTTTCATTTTCAATAAACCTAGAAATATATATTGTTCTGTTGGGGTTTGATTTAAAGATGGGTTCCCATATTTTCAGATATATATTCCATCATGATTTGACCCTTAACAATGCGAGAATGCATCTTTAAAAGAGTGTTGTTAATGAGGTTTTGGAAATCATAGATCCAACACAATGTATCTTGACCATTGTATTTCAGGCTCAACATCTCTGAAGGGAGATAACCCTCAATACATAATTGATAATTTCCATGTAAGATTGTTTTAAAAATGTGAGAATGCACTCTATTAAATAGATTTGTTAAAGAGGTTTTCTATATTTTGTATGTGTATCAGAGACACTGATAGTATCAATTTACACATTCTAATTTTCAATCAGAGTCTGTGGTTCCTGTAATTCTACTAAAACTAAACAGTTCTATTAAAGAGATTGTAAAGAGGTTTTCTATATTTTGTATGTGTATCAGGGACACTGATAACATCAATTTACACCATTCTAATTTTCAATCAGACGTCTGTGGTTCCTGTAATTCTACTAAAACTAAACAGTTCTATTAAAGAGATTGTAAAGAGGTTTTCTATATTTTGTATGTGTATCAGGGACACTGATAACATCAATTTACACCATTCTAATTTTCAATCAGTCGTCTGTATATCAGTGACACTAATTTTCAATCAGTCGTCTGTATATCAGTGACACTAATTTTCAATCAGACGTCTGTGGTTCCTGTAAATTTACTAAAATTAAGTGTTTGATGACGTCACTAAGAGCGAAGGCCTTGTCTTGTGATATAAGCAGATTTCGCAATTAGTATCATCAAACAATAGTTTCAGTGGAATTGTAGGACTACAGGTGTCGGAAAATTGTAATAGATATTGGTAAGATATTAGCCTTAGAGACGAAACCATCTATAATAAGCCCAAGGGCAGAGAGTCTGGTGGTTAGGGTTAGAGAGGGGGTAGGGAGGAAGTATGGCCGTGGTACTGACTATTAGTGTCGTCACAGAATGACACTAAAATAAACTTCACTATTAGCTGTGATACAGAGCAAATGCAATATTGTTTAATTGTTTTCTACTGTTCATGTGACAGTTTTTCAAATATATTGGGCGATAAGGTGTTAGACACTGCCCCACCCAAAAGGCTAAGGTGTTAAATAGCTCCACCCCATTCCTGCTTCTGACATAGACCCTGTGGATATATTTCAGCCCAGTGTATTCTGGCAACAACATAATCTTGATACGGAGAAAAAAAAAATATTTTAAAATCTATGTCAATGTTTATTTTTTTTACAAATTTCAATTTTCCATGAAATTAACAAATTTTTTAACAAAATATAAATCAGCCCAGTCCGAGTCAAAAATACCAGATGATGATGGATTAAAATAAAAAATAAAAACTTGGCAAATATTGATAATACAACAGAATGTTTTTATCAAAATTTTTTACTCCATATTGAAAGAAATCAAATAAATTTTCGTAGAAATTACTGAAGAAAACATCTCCAAATCGATAGTTACCATGGTAATAATGAGCTTAACTCAAAAATTAAAAAATAAAGTTTTTAACACCTGTTGATGATCAAAGCAAAATGGAAAATGATGAAAAAAAAACAAAATATTAAAAACAAAAAAATGATCAGCACGAATAAGAAAAGGTAAAATACAAAGTCTAGATAATATCCGATAGTTTGATAATTCAATACAGCATTATCTGAAAAAATATGATTTGACAATTTGGTTCTTTATTAGCTCATTATATTTAAGAAGCAATTAGATGAAAATTTTGGAAATGAAATGGAGTTTTACATCCTATTCTTCTACACCTTATGGGATAATGAAGACTGGCAACACCATGCAGGGTGCAATGAGGGAAATTTTGCCAGGACTTTTGGATCTGAAGGTTCAGTGATATTTTTCTACTTCAGTTACCATAGCTCTTTACTTTCTAAACAATATAAAATGAATGGAGTTTTACATCCTACTCTTCTGCACCTTATTGGCTGATGAAAACATCATATTTTCAAAAAGTCGGAAGAAAATAAAGAAACAGTGCAGAGTGAATGTAATTTCTATTTTTAACATCAAAATACTGTATCATTAGTTGGCCATTTAGAAGTCTTTCACTCAAAATAATTAAAAAAATTATTGAATACTTAGTAACCTTGCTGAACCAAATTCTGAAGATTTTATGAAATTTCAGACACAAAAATCTTATTAAATTGAACGAAGCAAATTAGTCCAGTATTATATCTCACAAGAAACAAAAATTAATAAAATTGTACTAATTCTTTATATATAAGGCTGAAATTAATTTGACAGGCATAAAAAAAACACCCCTATTTTACCAATGATCTCTTCCTATTATACGTATACAGTATTAAAGTGATAGTCAGTCTGTATGTGTAGAAGAGTTTAATAGAAAGTTGAGGGGTGTTAAATAGATAAGTTGTACGATATATCCAGCACTGTTAAAACCACAAACTAATGTTCTATTTAACTAAATGATATAATACTTTATAAATCTCAACTTTTAACTTTCAAAAATAAAAAACTTTGAGTCTATGATAAGACACTAGGTAAGAAATTTCTTTCAAAAAATTCGACTTTTCAAAATGAGCAGTCGTCATGAATGAACGAATTTCAATTCGACCCGATCCTTCGTTACAAGAATGTTTATGTTTTTTTATCCAGTATCTTCTGGGATGGTGAAATTAAAATGACAGTAAATGATAATCATAGAATCACTCCCCACTTTGAGACTCGTCTTGCTGTTCCATTTCCTCCGTCTGCTCTTCAGGTTCCTCTTGCTGTTCTTCAGACATCGCTTTCTGATTATCTCCCCCTTCCTCTTCAGGTTCGCGATCTTGTGGCGTTCCACTTCGTTCACGATATTCTTCCTCTTGTTTCGGACTTTTGGATTGAGATCTTGTACGCGATCTTGTTTTTCTCTCCACTGATCGTGACCGAGACCGTTTCCGTGAGCCTGATCGTGACTTCCTGTCTTTCGAACCAGATCTGGAGCGTTTACGTCTGGATGATCCTGACCCTCGTCTTCTGAAAGGAAAGGTCAATCAAGATTGAGAATTGTTTTGTGTAAAGATTTCGAGAAGACTTGGATCTTTAAGCCATACCTTAAAGATATATTGGATTTATGTTGAAAATTGAAGAAAGGTTGGCTTAATCTATTGTTCTGATTTACAGGTCTACTTTACAAAATTTATTTTACTTAACCCCAGTATTACACCACGATAATTATATAAAAAAACTTTAACCCTGTGCCATTGCTTTTCACTGAACAGTAACTTGTTACTTTCAATCACTCTAATTTCTATTGTTCTGGCCAAAAGTTCCACCATGGCACACTCTATGGGGTGTGTGAAGAATATGTAGAGTTATGGTTCCTAGTGGAATTTAATATGAGAAATGATAATCTTACCTTTCTCTAGAAGTTGATCGACTTCTGCTTCTTCTGAAATAATGAATAAAAATTTTAATTTATTATAAAAATAATCAGGATATATAAGAGTCTGCTTGACTGCTTGTAAGCTTGTTGACAAATTAGGGATGTTGATTTGTCCCCATTTGCCAGACAAACAGACCTGTTCAAGTTTCAATGTTTCAATAATTCATATAATTTTTTAATTCCATACAAATTTTTTTTTAGTCAGTATAATGAATATCACAAGAAAGAAGTATAATTTACAAGAATAACAACTAAGGTTCACAGTCATCTGACTTTAACAAGCCAATCAAGATCAGAACCCACAGCCACCATACATTACCAAAGCAACCAATCAAGTAGGCCTAAAAAACCAGCTGAGCTATAATATTATAACACAATCAGGGACGATCAGGGGAGAGGGGAGTGACAGCACGTTATCATATCTATGTCCCGGAATATAAAAATAAACAACTTACCGTGAACTTCGTTTCCTATCACGAGATCGTGATCGAGAATAAGAACGTTTTCGACGTCTGTCTCGAGACCTTGATCGACTTCGCCTCCTGGGAGAGTAGTGCCTACAATTAAATATACTATAATTAAACAGCGAAGATATACTCTCCCTGTATACACCACAATAATACCACAATAATACATATATAATACAGTCCAGCAATGGTATTCATATACATCTGGAAATAACAGGAGAAACATTAGATAAAATGAGTGGAGTTTTACGTCCTACTCTTCTACACCTAATGAAGACGGTCAAATGAATGGAGTTTTATGTGCCACTCTTCTACACCTAATGGACTAATGACGGCTATCAAATGAATGGAGTTTTACGTCCCAATCTTTTACAACTACTTGCCTAATGAAGATGGTCAAATGAATGAAGTTTTACGTCTTACTATTCTGCAACTTATAGGATAATGAAGAAGGGCAATGCAGAGTGCAATTTATTAGAAGACAGAAATTCAAAGCTAGTAATGTCTCTTTGAAATATAGGTTTGTCAACTATGCATCACTTTTAGAGAGTCCACATAGCTTATAATGCTTGATACACAAAAGTTAGGCATAAATAGCTTTTATGGCAGGACATGAAAATGAATCCCTAGATGTGTTGTGTAAGAATACCATTGCTCTACTGTACAACAATATACAACAAATTAATACAAACACACTATAATTATACACAAACCCTGATAAACCTAGACTATATTATAGGTAATTATTGTATACCTGGTACCTTAGATCAGTCATTTAGTCAATTAGCAATTTCTTAAATACACAAAATTAATGATAATCTTTTTGATTCCAGTTCAGTTGTTTTAGGATACTGATGTCAAGATAAAAATAAAACCCATGATAAACAGAATAAATAAGAAAATTAACGACACTGTTCAGACAATACACAATGACTCTACCGATTTCTCACCCTGTCTCCTGATTTTCCACCCAATCTCCAGATTCTTCACACAAACGCCAAATTTTTCAAGGCAAATCTCCCCATGTTTTTTCATGACCTGTACACATGTATACTCAATGTTAGCCCCAACAAAAGAAACTGGGACTCATAAGACTCATTGTTTTCCCAGTAAATAGTTAAGTACCGTAAGTAGATATTTTACATTCATACAGGACCTAGGAGTTTAAAATTATGTGTTTCTTGGTTACACCAACTTTTTATACTTTGCAGTGGGCAGTGAGGGAAACTTTCTCTCAATCAACCTGTCCTATAAACACAACTATTATTCTTAGGAAATAAACCTTGATAACATAACAAGTGACTCCATACTTTCTACCATGGTTTCTACAGACTACCAGCAAGAGGTGCCAGCAAGGGGGTACCAGCAAGGGGTGCCAGCAATATTTAATGTCACTTATAAAAGTTTGATATATTAATTATTCACCTGAAAACAAGGCTATCATGAAAAAGAAAGTTTCATGCAGAAAAAAAAAACATTGATATTTTCAGGATCATTCTTTCTACCTGGATTTCAACAAGATTTTAAATTTCTATTTTCTCGATTTTTACGAAGATAGGCCAAACCAAAATTTTGCCAGAACAGCGGCATTAGCCTACTCTTTTTCACTATTTCCAAATGGTTAAGATTGTTAATGAGCACAGCTTGTAGCTCACGAGGCCATTGAAATATAGATTAAAGCTGAAGCCAGAATTTATTTTTTAAAAGCATTAATCGAATCATATCAGCCAATTTCAATCAAGGAAAATTAATTTGAATGTTTAAAATGTTTATTAAGCTTACTTCAAAACGAACAAGGCCCTACACTACCTGAAGTTTGATAGCATGAATTGAAATTCAAGTTAGAAAGAATGACCGAACTCTGGATGGTAAAGCATGCAGTTTCGTATGGACACAAGGGATTTATCAAACCTGTTTTAACGTACAGGAAGTGCTTTATGATGGTGGCAGACATATTGTCTCCAAGTTCACCTTGACCTTCATGGTATGTGTCAACTGTTTGGTTAGGTCAAGGTCAAGTTTGGTTTGAGACATTGTGTGACTGGTTTTAGTTTTAAAAATTGTAGCGGCCAGTTTTTGGTAGAAGTAGTAGTTTACTTAGAAGGATTTGGTGGTAGTAGTAGAGTAACGTCCCTTTTGTTTTGGTTTCATGGTCAAGGAGTAATCTCCCTTATTCTCATGGTGTAAAGAGTTGTGTCCCTTGGTTTATGCAGTAAGGTTTGGTTTGAGTATAGTGTATTTAAACAACGGGACAGAAGGAGAGTGACTATATTATACCTAGTTCCAAAAAGAAAAATGTACAACTTGCAATTACATATTGAACATAGCTTGAAACAAATATGGCAAGGGAAGATAACCCACGTTGATTTATTTTGAAGAAGGGAATAATAATTCTATTTCAACCTAAAAGGTTTCGTGATTTCATTGTTTTAATCTTACAAACAATCTGATCAAAATACAATTCGAAACTTTGACTGTACCAATGCACAATTTGAATTTAAAAAAATATTTCAACAAGAAATTCTTTATTTATCGAAAAGAAATGAAATGGGTTGAGTTTGACGTCCTACCCTTCTGCACCTAATAGGCTACTGAAGATGGTATTTATCGAAAAGGAATGCCAGTAAAGAAGGCATTACACAAGGGTTGATCAATCCATGAAATTAATAATTTGTAATTTATCAGAAAACATTGAGAGCTGTATTTTAATCAGATTGTTTAAAACTTCAGAAATAATATACCAGTACAAGAAATGACAATTTGACAAACTTCGTGAATATCCTCTGGATTTTAAAATAACGTAATTTTGGTTTTAGAATTTGGGAATGTAAAGATATCAGTAACAAAGTTGAACTGGTCCAGCAAATATTGTTATACACATAGCAGACTGTTATTAAGTTTGGAGGTAGAATTATAAGTATTAGAATCTATAAAACCAATTCTATATACTTCCCCTGCATAAAAATGACAAGGAAAAATGGTTTGGTGAGTCTAAAATGTGTGTTACAATTTTTGCTGAACAATTTCAAATTTCGTCTAACCCTTTTCTACTGAGTCTTTTGTTCAATTGTAACCGGTTACTTTCAATCTATCTAATCTCAACCTTGACTTAACGAAGAAATTATAAATAAAGGGGGGATAACCATCCATCTTTTTCTGCACCTACCAATGAATGAAGGAAACGGAAACACCTGAACCCAGACTAAAAAATAACAAAGCCTGGTACGTACCTATCTCTATTATAGCTGTTATGACTGTTATAGTTGTTATAGCGATAACCTCCACCTCCTCCCCCGCGACCTCGATAACCACGGTAACCGCCAGAGTTATAATTATTGATCTCTTTCTTTCTCTCACTGAATGGTCTGGCGTGTTCTACTCTAACTCGCCTGCCACTCACTTGTCTGAAAGTGGAAAATACAAAATATATTGTAGACAAACCATATCTCAGATTTCTATTTTGCAAAATGATACAGATTTCTGAATTTGGGCTGAAAATCTTCTCTTCGATATGTCTGAAAGTTTTAAGTATATAATCACTTGAAGACAAATCAAACCTCTAAAGGTTCATTCTGAAAAACTAGAACCACTAATTATACAAACTGAAAGTAGGATGTTAAACGACAACTTGCACCACTTTCCTAAAACATCTCGGACCACTTTTTCGCATATTCTCTGGGAGCACTCATTGACTTCTGGACAGTTGATAGGAAACACAAGATTTCTGATTTTATTAATATTTCATTGATTCATCAAAAACCTTTATTTTACCTTCCATGTTTTTCTTTAACAGCAGTATCAGCATCTTCCCCATATTTAAACACCACAAAGGCAAAACCTGGTGGGTCTCTGGAATAATTAGAAAATATGAAATGAATGGAGTTTTACTTCCTACTCTTGTGAACTTTATGGATGGGCTAATGAAGACCGGCAATGCCATGCAGTGTAAAATGAGTGAAATTTTGTTTGGACAGCAGCATTAGCATGCTTTTTTTGCAATTTCCAACTGCAGAGAGATCTTTAACATGCACAGCCCGTAGCACACAGGAGCTCAGTTTATTGTCCCACGTGAATGAATGAACGAACACTTTTTCCATGTCATTTCGTGCAACCATGACAAAGGGAAACCTGGCTGAAAAATTTGAAAGTTCAAGCCAACCTTTTTTCAGGATGGACCCTCGGGTTAGCAAGCAAGCATCTTACTCACTGAGCCACCATGGCTCCCCAGAATATCATCAGAACTTAACAGAACTCTACTAAGATTGATAATCCTTGAATGTGCCCATAAAACTTGTAATCCTTGTAAGTCATCTAAGTAGATCTATGCTATCAACTCACATCAAGAGACAACAATCATTGTTGTATGAGTGTGACCTACTTTTTACCAGGATCAAAATTTTTGATTACAACAGAAATGCAAAGCAGTAATAATATGCTTGGCCTAGTTCTACTTCACTACCATTAGCTTATCACGGTAGAAGAGCATGACGCCCTTGCTTTAATGGATACTTTCCGATTTGCTTTCAAAATAAAGGGCAACCAAAATAGTGAACCTGATCAAAATTAATGAGAATATATCGTTTTAGTGGAAGAACAATAATCTATAGAGACCTTAGCTTAGCCCACAACTAGCAAAAAAGGCCATTGTACAAATAAAAAATGGCCACTGCCATTACTCGCTTCCAAGAAATCGTTGCACAAACGCTTATTTCAAAGATGGAAATTCTGCAAAAAAGAAGCAAAAAATAGATTACAAACCTGGCTACCCATGTGTCTACAATCGGCCCATACTTCTCAAACTCTTTTTCAATCTCAAATTTACCGATTCTATGGCCTAAATCGCCGATAAATATACGATAACCACCCTGTGTTTTGTCGTATTCCGCCATCTTTAATTTGTGAACGAGTGGTGATGAAGTCACGTGATCTGATATCAAGAACGATAATCCAGTCTGTTTAAACAGAGTCGAATTTAACCCAAAAATCAATTATTTTCTCCAAAAATCAATATTTCTACAATAACTTTGTTGTTCTAATCATAAACAAATCATTTAAATGTCAAAATATCGATTAGGTACACAACATGTGTTAAATATTGCTTCGTTTAAAAATTATAACGCCAATAAAATTGATCTTAAGTCACATGTGGTCACCTTCAAAATGTCCACGATTCAAACTCCAAATATTATAAAACCGAAAAGCAAGGAAAAATACTTTGGAATCAGAATAATGAAATGATCGGTAACAAACGTGCAGAAAAAGAAAACTGTCACGAGATTAAAGAAATGTCAATCATGTATAATCCCTAACGAAGCCGTATCGATAACAATCGTAAAAGGGATTATCAACATAAATTCAGAATAAGGACCTAAAACGGATTATCTCCAAGGATTAGCCATTCTTTACTAATCACTGACTTTAATGTAATTTGGTTAAGTTTCGAAACGATTTGTTGTCATTGAGGTATTTCTAATCCTATATTTACTAGGCCTAATCCGAATTGATTAAGCAAATTGCGCACAGTTTGCGGGGACAAGGATGGCTGAAATGGAAGGGCCACACGCCCATTACTGATGTTACTAGCTGGAATAATCCCTGGGGTAGATATCTTTTGGGAGTAGGCTAGCTACTAGAACTGAAGGATGGTTCGGGGGCGACCAAAATAACACATTCTAGACTTTCTACTTTAGCTCCTTTTACCAAGGCTCTAGTCTAACGTCTGCACCGAAATGTTGTTTAAAACGGCCATTGTGGAAAATAAGTAATCTTATTTGGTTAAGATAAATATCCACATTTCAAAACAACCCT
Organism: Nipponacmea schrenckii; assembly: GCA_030562195.1. NCBI lineage: Eukaryota > Metazoa > Mollusca > Gastropoda > Lottiidae > Nipponacmea > Nipponacmea schrenckii. Next base: position 556,585 of record JAUJPP010000001.1, read on the forward strand.
TTAAAGATTCCCAACAGAAGAGTTTTCTATATAGTAAATGAAAGAAACGTCTGGATGATAAAGACACTCTATAATTATAACGTCTTGATAATCGAGGTGAATAAAATGTCAGACGCGAGTAAAAGGCGGGAGAGAAAATCAAAACAAATCAACAATTTGAATTTTTAAAAATAAATGTAAGTTTGATGAATGTTTAGACCGTCTTTAAAGTTAACACATTTCCCAAATCCGTTTTTAGATATTTGGTTTCAACTGAAAAAAACTTCGGTCAATTTAGCCAAAACATTCTGTACTAAAATGATGTATGTTGTAAGTGTTTTAGGCTAATGAGACGATTTTATTTCGATCTCAATGTGAAATTTTCATTCACTTTTCAGTGTGTTGCTTCATTTGTGAACTAAACTAAAGCCAACATGGAACTTATGTTTATTATCCGAGCTAAAATTGATTACCTAAGCTAAGCTAATCAGTAATAGGCTAGTGGTCACTGCTTACCATCGAAATTTTAGCCTTCAAATTCATGTTTGTCCAGAATTATCTGTAGGAAGAGACTGCATTATATTGAAAAATGGGGCTTAATTCTTACTAGCTGGGACCCATGAACCCACCCTTACGGTGGCTGATGGACATCATAAGGTGCAGAAGAGTATGACTCCATTAATTTCATTTTCTTATCAAATGGCTAATAATGGACAGATTTTAGCCATTTACCTATAAATATTTTAGGACCCTCTCTTTTATAAATTTCAGGAACTAAAAATGTAAATTTAAAATCGGAACAAGATGAGACGATCGGCAGCTCCTAGTCAAAATCAACCAGTCTCAAAACGACCGAAATTTTCAGCTCCTTATAAACACAATACAGCGCCACTTTCAGTTTCAGCCCCACTTTCAGTTTCAGCTGGCCTAAATCACAACAATAACAACGTAAGTTTGAATTTTTTTCAAGGAGCCACAGTGGCTCAGTGATTAAGATACTTGCAGGCTAACCTCGAAAGCCAACAGTTCAATCGCGGCAAAGGTCGAGATGAACTTGCAGATTTTTAAATATTAAATATAAAAATCGATAAGACGTGAGGCCTGAAAATCAAAAGAAATTTATGAATTAAACTTAGATTAGGCTACTATTCCAGAATTCATGTTTTGTTAAATTTTTGATATTTTTCAGATTATTGAAAACTCACAGAAAATTTATGATAATAATCAAAGCAGTTTTTTTAAGTGAGTTTTTATCAAATTTCACATTCTGGTGACAATTCTTTCTATTTGCTATCATTTGTCACTGCTGACATGTTTCAGATACACAATCCTCATCAGGACAGCTTGATCTGCAAACATCAAGTTTCAAATATTAAGAAATATGTATAAAATTGTCCTGTTTAATAAAGAAATATGTATAAAATTGTCCTGTTTAATAAAGAAATATGTATAAAATTGTCCTGTTTAATTAAGAAATATGTATAAAATTGTCCTGTTTAATTAAGAAATATGTATAAAATTGTCCTGTTTAATTAAGAAATATGTATAAAATTTTCTGTTTAATTAAGAAATATGTATAAAATTGTCCTGTTTAATTAAGAAATATGTATAAAATTGTCCTGTTTAATTAAGAAATATGTATAAAATTGGCCTGTTTAATTAAGAAATATGTATAAAATTGTCCTGTTTAATTAAGAAATATGTATAAAATTGTCCTGTTTAATTAAGAAATATGTATAAAATTGTCCTGTTTAATTAAGAAATATGTATAAAATTGTCCTGTTTAATTAAGAAATATGTATAAAATTGTTCTGTTTAATTAAGAAATGTGTATAAAATTGGCCTGTTTAATTAAGAAATGTGTATAAAATTGGCCTGTTTAATTAAGAAATATGTATAAAATTGTTCTGTTTAATTAAGAAATATGTATAAAATTGTCCTGTTTAATTAAGAAATATGTATAAAATTGTCCTGTTTAATTAAGAAATATGTATAAAGGGTAATCATAAGTCTGAAATTATTTTTTAGAAGAAACAGTCCAACAGTAGAGAAGAAATACTGTAATACGAATTTTAACAATATAGTTCCTACCAGTGAAAAAGCCTCACCATTACGACCAATAGAATCTAACAAGAATCATGTTTGTAGCAAACCTACTTTTAAACCAGGTGAGCTTTTTATTTCCTATGACCATATTACAATATGTTTTTTGGAGCAGTTAGATGGACTCTTTGGTGGCATGTCAGTTCTTTTGTTAGGGAAAAATAAAATGGAGTTTTACATCCTACTTTCATCTTGTTTGGAATGATATTTGAAATGTTGCTATAGGAGAAATGAAATGGAGTTTTACATCCTATTATTCAGAGGCTGAGGAGATATGATCAACAAATACAAAGCGATTACTTCAGAGAGATAATGAAAGGGGATCTAATCTACCATGTACAAGAATATTACTCAGATTTTATTCCTTTTGTAAGCAGTCACTAAACGTTTGGTATAGATATTAGGGAATTTATCCTGGAGTTCTTTGAAAAAGGGATTCTAGAATGGGTGTAGAATTGTAGGTTACCATACGTTTGATATAGATATTAGGGAATTTATCCTGGAGTTCTTTATAAAAGATGTTTCTAGAATGGCTGTAGAATTGTAGGTTACCAAACGTTTGATATAGATATTAGGGAATTTATCCTGGAGTTCTCTATAAAAGATGTTTCTAGAATGGCTGTAGAATTGTAGGTTACCAAACGTTTGATATAGATATTAGGGAATTTATCCTGGAGTTCTTTATAAAAGATGTTTCTAGAATGGCTGTAGAATTGTAGGTTACCAAACGTTTGATATAGATATTAGGGAATTTATCCTGGAGTTCTTTATAAAAGATGTTTCTAGAATGGCTGTAGAATTGTAGGTTACCAAACGTTTGGTATAGATATTAGGGAATTTATCCTGGAGTTCTTTATAAAAGGGTTTCTAGAATGGGTGTAAAATTGTAGATAATTTGATTGTTTTGTTTTAGTTCCAGCCCACGTCCCTTCCCCCCAGTCTTCAGTGATTCCACCAATAGAAGATGGTCAACAGAAAAATTATTTTAATGTCGTCTGGTGTAAAAGATCCAATAAAAAACATAAAAAATGGGAGGGAGATGGTAGGTTGTTATTGATTTAAAATTTGAATTTAAAAATTTAGAAAGTGGCAGTGACATAAAACTGTGTATTGAGTATAATCTTCTAATTAACAATTATAAATTTATAAATTTACTAGAAAATGGCACAGATACTGTATGTATAAGATATAGACTGATTTGAGGTCTATATCTAACTTACAATCCAAGGTAAACTATGTTTCTTATTTACTATTAACCCCCTTTTCCTATAGATTCATCCACAGGTTAATATATGAAATAATCGTCGTCGACATCAAAGGTAAAAATATACCGTGGATTGTAAAGGTGTATTAAGGCTACAGTGAGACATTTAGCATATTGCCAGGCTGTTTCCAGGATCAAATTGATACTGGGGCCAGATTCTTAACCCAGTCAGAAACTAATATTAACATTTTAAAACTGTGTCGATTTCAGCAATACTAGTAACATGTGGTCGCTGTGTATCGTTATATGATTTAGAAGGCAAAGAGTAAGTTACTTCCCTTGCATCGTTTCATCTTCACCCATAATTCCAGTCCACCCAGCTATAATTGGGTACGGATAATCCGGGAAAGATCAATGCCAAGAGGTTTGGCCAAGGACCAGCTGATTGAAAGGATCCTTGTAAACCTAAGTTGTTAACCTTGTAAAGATCAACGCCAAGAGGTTTGACCAAGAACCAGCTGGTAGAAAGGATAACTGTCTTGACGGATTTGTAAACCTAAGTTGTTATCCTTGTAAAATATATTATATTTTGATGATATTAAGTATCTGCGATGGATGTAAGAATATTGAAACTATTTTAGACTTGGTAAATCTACGGGATATAAAGTAAAAGAACTAGAAACGTTACAAGAAGATCAAACTTTACCTGTTGGTGGCCGCGAAATACTGGTAGGTTTTAGATATTTATAATTATTCAAAAAAATGAACCAAAGTTCTCAGAAAATGTTTTTATTTATACTAGTTACTTCCCTTTGGAATTCTCTCACTCTTTAATATCTGTCAATCATCTACTTGATCTTTTTCACATTCTTAAACTTGAGGTAACATGATTTTGTGGTGTGTTGTGTGACAAAAAACATTTTCTATTGCTGCAACTCAGATACACAGAGATACTGATTGTAAATATTATGCTTTACTCTAGGTAATGTCAAGGTTAGCAGAAGAGGATTATTTAAGTGGGAAATGTTTCAGTGTTGGCGGGGGAACGTCCAGCGAACCTCAAATTACATCAGAACACAAAGGTAGATAACTATAGAATAATTTTACAGTCTTTATAAATGTTCTTGATTGATTGTATATTTTCTTAGTCCCATAAATTTAACGAATGAATGTGGATCTTGTTTTGGGGAAATAAACGCTGGTTTATCACTTTACAAGACAAAATGACCTAAGGAAGCGAGTCATGTACATCTTGTCATGTGATGAACCAGCTTTTATTTCCCCAAAACGATAACAAGATCCACATTCATTCCTTATAATTATATTGGTCTATCTTTTTGGATGTAAAACTCCATTCCCTTTTTCTGTCATTGACTTCTCAACTCTGTTCTAGTTTTCCTATTTTGCTAGTTCAAAGAGATTGTAAAGAATCAGTGTCTGTGATACAGAAAACATTTAGATAACCTCTTTATAATCTCTTTAAAGTTTAAGACTCTTGTCATTTCAATTTGCCTTTCATGTTGTTGTTTGTGTTTATTTTTAGTAATAAAACAGAAACCGTTTGTTGATCCTCAGAAAACTCACGTCAAACAGATAAAACAGAACGATCAAAATAGTGCTGCTGGACGTCCAAGACACGACCCTCTTGCTGAAGGTGCTTTAGTTATGCCAAGACCTAGTCCAGAACATCAGGTATTTCTTTTGAAATATTAAATATTTGTTTGTTGAATGACTGTTGTTTGCTCCTGTCAGGGGTTGATATGGGTCTTGTTACTAGTCTACTAGTACTAGAAAGGCAACAAAAAAATTATAATGCTCAATCAACTTGTCAATTTGACTTTTAAACACGGATAATTCTAGACATATATGGAGTTAAAATCTCAAATTTGGAAAGTGAGTTGTGAAACTATCACTTATAGCTTAATTAAAATTTCTAATTTTTTGAACCGAAGGTAAAATTGGTCAAACGGATGATGAACCCATTTAAAAAATTGTTGTTCATCTATAAAATAACGTCTTCTGTTATTTCCATTTTAGTTGAAAAACAATCTTCAGAATCTACCAATAGTTGATGTCGTAGTTGACCCCTATTTGACCTGTAACCTTCGACCTCATCAACGTGATGGTGTTCTCTTCCTGTACCAGTGCATCATGGGATTAAAAGATTATTATGGTTTTGGAGCCATTCTGGCGTAAGTTTAAATTTATCTTTAATATGATATACAGTATTACTTTTGGCTGCAAAATATATTTTACAATTGGTATACCAGAACGTGTCTGACCTATTTACCAGAATCAGGACACAAGGATAATTAGGGGACATTTTAAAGGCGTGACCTCACCGAACTACTTTTCTATACCAGAAAATATCATGACCCTGTCTATCATTCAAACAATTAAGTCTGGCGTTGTAATTTAATTTACTCCAATTAGGCTCGGGACTGGCGTTGTAATTTAGGTTCAAGTCTGATATTTCTGTGACGTAAGAACGAATCGATAGTTTTGGATGTAAAGATAGGACTAAACCTTCGTCATGGCTTTTGCAAAAAGGTCCACAAAGTTAAATTCCAATTTATTACATCTATTTAGACCAAACTTAGTTTTTTGATTATCCTAATAAGGGAGTTTAATTTTATTGTTAAAAACCTTAAGTTGTTAAATCTTGAATGATCTTGAACATTGCACTTACGGGGTATTTAAATACAAAAAAAACTGGACTTAGTTTTACAAGGATGTTGTGAACTTTGTATATTATAGAGATGATATGGGGCTAGGTAAAACTCTACAATGTATAACACTGTTATGGTGAGTTAAGGTTTTAAAATATTGTTATCATTGTGGACTCTCTGAAACTACAACATTAACACACATATACAGTGAAACCTCTGTAAACAGGCAGGCTGTCAGACCTGTGATAAATGCTGGTTTGGAGGGGTTGCGAGAGGTCGTTGCAGTGGTAATACATAAGATTGTAATTAATAGAGGATGCAGTTTGAAGGGGTTTCACTGTATATATACCTATTATTCATTGTGGACTCCCTTAAAGCAAAAATTTTATTATGTCTGGTAATCCAAGAGTCAACCTGTTGTCTGCTAATTCCATGTTAAAAATTCTGTTTTCTCAAGGACATTATTAAAACAAGGACCATACGGAGGTAAACCAGTCATTAAAAAAGCTCTCATTATCACACCTGGTAGTTTAGTGAAGGTAAGATTATCAAATTTCATCCACTGCTTCCACCTAACTCACACCTAACTCACTGATTCCCTGTGTTTCGTGGCTGTATCATTGTATATTAAGTTAATAGCCAAGGTTTCACAGCTTCACGAATTTAACTATTTTTATTGAACCTTCCCTACAGATTGACAATCAAGTATCTTACTCACTGAATCAGTGTGGCCTTTTTCAGAGGCGTCAGGACATAAACCTCAATATCCTTACCCTAATGTGAACCCCTGACTCTAATGTTACATCCTTTGCTTTACATGTCTGAGCCTATGCATCAGGCATAGCATCACTTAAACAGAAATGTTGCAACTTTGATTCCTGATGTGGACCCTTAGTGCTAAAACACAATGTTGCAACTTGTAATGAAGTCTGCCTCTACCTCTGCTTTTGTAGCATTGCCTAACCTTAATGTTACAATCTTTATTTAACATACCCCTGCCTCTGCTTCTGTAGTAACATGTTCCAACATTCATTTCTTAACGCTGAAGTTTATATCAAACACCAAATTATATTATTTGACTATTAATATTTGTAGAATTGGTTTGCTGAGTTTAAGAAATGGCTGGGTACAGAAAGGTTAAATGTTTTTGCTGTTTCAGTGAACCAAAAAGTTCAGGTAGAGAATTTCATTGATACAGTAAAAGTCCTTCATGCGACCACGCCCATTCTGCGACCGCTCGTTGTAAGCGACCGCCTAGAATTCCCCCCGACGATATTTCAATAAAATTTATGCTTATTAAACGACCACTCCTTCAACGCGACCAGCGACCACCGAAATTGAAGTAAATTGGCCAATAAACGACCACGCTAATCATTAATTAACGCGAATTACTGTTAACGGGAGTTAACGAGTAGCCTACTGCTTACTAATCCTTTAATCCGTGTTCAATAGTGAGTGAGTCATGTCACTCGAAATTGTCTTTAAATAGGCTAATATAGGAAATTTCATTCTCATTGAATTCACAATCAACATGTCGTCAAAATCTAGTAGAAAATGTCTTACTCTCGAAGATGTTATTGTTGTTATTAAATCATTATGAATGTATGATGTACCTTCCCTTCTAATGACCCTTGTTCCTATTAAGAGACCACCCCCTGTAAGAGACCACTTTGCAAATTTCCCCTGGGTGGTCTCTTAAAAGGACTTTTACTGTATTTCTGTTTCAGTAGAGCCACCTCTGTCTTTATATAAATTTTTAAATGTTTAGGGGACACTGATAGCATCAATTTGCACTTTCCATTTTCAATTAGATGTCTGTGATTCTTAAGAAACTGTGGTGGCTCAGCACGCTTGTTTGCTAACCAGAAGGTTGATATGAACCTTCAAATTTTTGGGCTCTTTCCCCTTGTCAGAGATGCAGGTCGGAGGGACTGATTTGGATAATGCATCTAGTCATTCAGACAGGACAATACACCGAGACCCTGTGTGCTACAGGCTTCTTCCCTTTTCAGTTTGAAATCGTAAAAAAAAAGTAGGCTAATGCGCTGTCCTGACAAAATTTTCTCATTGCACACTGCATGACGTTAGGTCTTCATTAGCCTATTAGGTACAGAAGAGAAGGAAGTAAAACTCCATTTCATTTCAATTTCCAATTCCCACTATGTTGTTTTTAAAATTAGTCCCATATATCCGAATCCTTTACACCCTCTAGGTTGGCTGAGTGGTCTATAACTGTTTATTCCAGGAATATAAATCCTCCAATATCTATCCAGTATTAATCGTATCATATGAGATGTTCGTAAGAACGTACGATCTAATCAAGGGAGAGAACTTTGATATTGTAATCTGTGACGAGGGACATCGATTGAAAAATACGGCATTAAAACTACTTCTGTAAGTTACTGGTATGTTTCAAATATTAGATCAGACTTGGGGCCGTGTGCAGCGCTCCAGCTTTGACTAAAGTTGAACTTTGGCTAAAGTAAACTTAAAGAAGTTACGATAAACGACTTTCCTTTTGTACATTTGAAAGTCAAAGGTAAGCATGGCTTTGTAAAGATTGAGTGGTGCATATATAAAGTTTTGACTTAAATCAAACTTCAGTCAAGGGTGAGGTTAAATACGAGTGCTAGCATACAGCCTTTATCGTCTTAGATATAATTAGATTGTACTGTCGTCTAATGTTTCGGCTTAAAGCTTTCTTCAGAAACACTCCAGTAGTTTGTGATCACATTTTTCTCGTCGTTTTATTACTGATTCAAAGTTTAGAATCAAAAGACATTTAGCTGATATGTCAGACGACAGGACAATAGTATATATTGATTCTCTCCAGTTATGGAAATTTGTGATATAATTTATTATTATTATTATATATTGTTGTCTTTTAGTTAATTATGAGTTTAGGAACGAGAAAAAGAATTGTATTAACAGGAACTCCAGTACAGAATGATCTCCAGGAATTTTTCTCTATCGTGGAATTCTGCAATCCTAATATTTTAGGTAGGAATAAATTCACAATCAAAAGTAAATAAATTATTTCATATCTTGGTTTATATTGGAAGTAAATCAAGAGTCGAATTCAAACTATAAGTTTATAAATGGTACTTTTGACCAAAAATCTGTTTTTGCAATATCAAATAATATGTATTTTAATTGGTCAGTTTCTTGTCCTATTTTGAGGATATGACCTTTAAGTTTAAGGTGAAAGAATTTTTACCTTTTTCTTGGAAAATAATTTCAAGTCCAGATTCAAGTTATTCATGACCTTGAAGTTCCATGTCAACAAGATGGTTTAAATTTTAGGAACAAGTGCAGCGTTTCGTCGTGTTTATGAAGATCCTATTGTAGCATCACGACAACCAGGATCAAGTCGTGAAGTTGTAAGTCTCGGTGAAGAACGAGGGGCGGAGCTATCACGATTAACCTCCATGTTTATTCTACGAAGAACTCAAGAAATTAACAACCAATATCTACCACCAAAAGGTTCGCTAAAAAATTATTTCAAAAACTCAAACTGAATGTAAATAAGTTTCTATATATTGTATGTGTATCAGGGACACTGATAGCATCAATATGAACCATTCAAGTTTTGCTGACTATACACATTCGAAGTCAAGAAAACCTCCTTACAATCTCTTGAAAATCAGATCAATTGAAAAATATTTAATAAAAGTTATTATTGCTAATTTCTTGACAGATTTTGACAAAACTTGGTGTGAGTGTTTTTCATCACACAAGGATGAACCCTATTGAAAATTAGATTGAGTTTTTGCAAAACGTGTTTGATTTTTACTTTATAAACTCTCTAGAAAGCACAATTCTGGACAGATTTTTGACAAATCGTAGCTTGAGGTTTTTTTCATCACTCAAGGATGAACCTAATTGAAAATCAACCTCCTACACAAATTGGCTGCTATTACAAATATTGGCATATTATGATGGTCATGGCTATTTTTAATTCTTTTTTGGTTGAATTTGTAATATTTGAGTATTTTCTATACAAGTGGAACTGGTGTTATTTTGTAAACCAAGTCAGTTTCAACTGGAGATTTACCATCAGTTTTTAACCAGTCGGTCAATACGTCAGTGTTTGCTGGGGTGTATGGACGGAGCGCCTCATCTAGTCTGTATCGCTGCGTTAAAACAGCTGTGTAATCACCCACGATTAGTTTACGATAAAGCTGTACAGGCTGCCGGACCGACGGATGGAGAGGAACAGATGGTAAGAGAATGTTTTCTTCACTAACGAGTAAGGGTTTAATCCTTGTTAGTAACGCTGTACATTAAGAGACAACAATTATTATGGATATAGACTTCTATTTAGGGGTTTTTTTTTGTATATTTAGCAAGAAAACTAATAAAGCTTTATTTCAGATATCTTATAAATAGATAGAATCTAGAGTAGAACAGTTTAAGATGTTACCTGTATGCTTAAATATTTTGAGAATTTGAGAATTTCAAGTTTATCCTCTGTTTGATACAAAAGTATTTGCTGTACGGACCATTTTGGCCACACCTTCTTCTTCTTCCTCCGTTAAAGTTCATACTGCCTTTTGTCGTATTGTCGAACCTAGCATCTGTATATGGTTCAGAAATAAAATTCGACCTACAAATCCACATTATTTTATCTTTTACATTCAGAATTTGCCGAATGTTGATCTGATTTACCAAGGAGTAAAGTATCTAAATTTTATGTCATTCAAAGATTGATAAAATATCTATTGAGATGTACTATAGCTGAACAGAGACATAAAACTCCATTCTAATTTTTATATATTACAGGAGTCTGTGTATTCTGGATTATCTCCCTTATATCCACCAGATTACGGTGATAATGAACTTGTAGCCGAGCATTCTGGGAAGTTAATGGTATTATCAGCCATATTGGCTGCCGTGCATCATCCTGCCAGTCGGGAAAAGATTGTTGTAGTTTCTAACCATACTAAGGTTAGTAAGCTAGTCCACCTTTAAATGGAGTGTGGTGACTCAGTGAGTTAGATGTTTGCTCACTAACCTGAAGGTCCAGGGTTCAATCCTAGTATAGGTTGAGATAATACTTCAACCCTGTCAGTAGAGAGCTGTGGTGACTCAGTGAGTTAATTGCTTGCTTGTTAGTCTGAGGGTCTAGGGTTCAATCCCGCCAAAGGGATGAACTTTCAGATTTACCAGTTTTTCCTTGTCAGTAATGGAGGTCTGGGTAACTGACATGGAAAAAATATCTATTAATTATGATGAGACATTAGGATGCTACCTGTACTTCCTGTGCATGTAAAAGATACCTCGGCAGTTTGAAATCACAAAAAAGAGTAGGCTAATGCTGCTGTCCTGGCAAAATTTCCCTCATTGCACACTGCATGGTGTTAACCATCTTCATTAGCCTATGTGGTACAGAAGTAGCCGTTCATTTCACAATTCTAACAATTCAACTATTTATCCAGCGAGATATAAAATTCATGTTATATCAATTATTTCCAGACGCTGAATATACTGGAGAGATTTTGTCAGCGAGAAAATTATAAATTTGTCCGTCTGGATGGTTCGACACCGACCAATCAGAGACAAGATATTGTACAGAAATTCAATAACAAATATTCGGCTGAAAGTAAGATTTAAAACTAGTTTTTCATTCCGTCAGTTCGTTAAGTTTATATTTCATTGATTTCAAGAAATTTTCTACACCACCATTATGCTGAATTGGGTTTAGTTTGTGATGACTTTGTCTAGGAGGATGTTTGATCCTAGTCCTTCCTAAAGGTGTAGGATGTAAAACTCCATTCATATCATTTTTTTTTATCATTAAACTAGTCTTCATCTATCAATTCATCAACTTAGATTGCATTAGGTTTCAAGAAATCCGCTTTTTCCACCAAATTCTGGGTTTATTTTATGTAATGTTTAATAATTGTAGAAAAATAGGTGTATTTTTATTATAGATGTATTTTTATTATAGATGTATTTTTATTATAGGTATATTTTTATTATAGGTGTATTTTTATTATAGGTGTATTTTTTATAATAGGTGTATTTTTATTATAGGTATATTTTTATTATAGGTGTATTTTTATTATAGGTGTATTTTTATTATAGGTGTATTTTTATTATAGGTGTATTTTTATTATAGGTATATTTTTATTATAGGTATATTTTTATTATAGATGTATTTTTATTATAGGTGTATTTTTATTATAGGTGTATTTTTATTATAGGTGTATTTTTATTATAGGTGTATTTTTATTATAGGTGTATTTTTATTATAGGTGTATTTTTATTATAGGTATATTTTTTATTATAGGTGTATTTTTATTATAGGTGTATTTTTATAATAGGTGTATTTTTATTATAGGTGTATTTTTATTATAGGTGTATTTTTTATTATAGGTGTATTTTTATTATAGGTGTATTTTTATTATAGGTGTATTTTTATTATAGGTGTATTTTTATTATAGGTGTATTTTTATTATAGTGTATTTTTTATTATAGGTGTATTTTTATTATAGGTGTTTTTTTTATTATAGGTATATTTTTATTATAGATGTATTTTTATTATAGGTGTATTTTTATTATAGGTGTATTTTTATTATAGGTGTATTTTTATTATAGGTGTATTTTTATTATAGGTGTATTTTTATTATAGGTGTATTTTTATTATAGGTGTATTTTTTATTATAGGTGTATTTTTATTATAGGTGTATTTTTTTTATAGGTGTATTTTTATTATAGGTGTATTTTTATTATAGGTGTATTTTTATTATAGGTGTATTTTTATTATAGGTGTATTTTTATTATAGGTGTATTTTTATTATAGGTGTATTTTTAATTAAAGGTGTATTTTTATTATAGGTGTATTTTTATTATAGGTGTATTTTTATTATAGGTGTATTTTTATTATAGGTGTATTTTTATTATAGGTGTATTTTTATTGAGTAGTAAGGCTGGTGGTGTAGGGTTAAATCTGATTGGTGCATCTCGTCTCGTGCTTTACGATATTGACTGGAATCCAGCCAATGATCTTCAGGTATTGTATAACATAGTTTATACACCTCTTTTCATTGGTTAGTTCTATGACAACATTGTCCCTTTTGATTTTGATATAGATACTGACCCATTTTTTATTGGCTTGAATTTTGAAAACAGGACTCGTGTTTAATTTCGATAAAAGTCACTGACCCAAGTTTTGCTATTTTTTTGTTAGTCTGAAACTTTGAGTAACATCGCAATCGTAAAACCTTAAATATCTTTTTTTGGGGATATTTTTGTTTGTAAATTGAACAAGAAGGAAGTTTCATTCTAAAAGTTTAAGTAATTCCGAGTTTTTTTTTGGTTGTAATTTTTCACAGGCAATGGCTCGAGTATGGAGAGATGGACAGAAGAAAAAAGTTCACATTTATAGATTGTTGACAACGGTAAGTATATTTAACTTGAAAGTTGACAGAATAACTAATCTCTTGTTGTCTGACTTTTCTAAGCTTATAAAGAGTTACTTCCCTTTTATAATGTGGATTGATTGCCAAAGATCCAGGAAATGATCAACTATTTTTAAAGTTTTTGAATCATGTTTGTGTTCATATTTACTAAACAAAACTTCTGAAGAAGCAAGTTGATTGGCTTATCTGAAAATCATGTGACATCATGAATATTCATTACTCACTATTAGCTACAAGGATAACCTGGTAAAAGGAAATATGGTTTATGTAAATTATTGCAGACCTAGGACCAGGGGGCCTGATTCTCCAAAACTTTACTAAGAAAAAATCAAGATTTTATTAAAATTCAGTTGATAATTGATTTAGAACAATCAGATGACTAGATCCAGAACTTCAGTTAAGTTTTTGAGAATAAGGCCACAGGAACAAACAGCAATCCTACTGGAAAGCATTTTAAATCCTTGACATTTTGGATGTGGTGTATATTTTAGGGGACTATAGAAGAGAAGGTATATCAAAGACAGATCAGTAAACAGGGATTGAGTGGGGCCGTGATAGATCTCAGAAATAAATCAGATGTTCAGTTTTCTAGAGAGGATTTAAAGGTAAGATCAGCGTCGTCCTCAGGGTGAGGTCCACAGGGGCTGGGCCCCAGCTAGTGAGAATTGACCCCCTCCAATTTCCTCTCTCAAAGCCTTTCTTCAGTAAGCAGAGATTGATTAATTTACAAAAAGATAATTGGGATTCATCAGAAATACCTTCTCCAGGCTTTTAGTTTTCAAAATTCCTTGGGGAGGGAGAGAACCAAAATAAATAAGGGCCCCAGTACTAATTCAGTCCTGGTGATGGGGCTGGGTAAAATGGATATTGTTTTAAAAACTAATTCTCAGAATTAAACAGATCTAACCATTTTAATGGAGACGATCATTGCGGTCATGACAACCTGTTTCTATTTTTGAATGCTATTGGCAACGAAACTTGATTGGTTCAGTTCTCAGATGAATATGATTATTATGTGGACTTAGTCCACCAATTCATTTGCCATCTATTTCCATGTTAAATCACGAAATTCAACCTTCTAGAACTTTTTCCAGAAATCTCGTTGAAAACTTTCCTAAATGTCACATGAAAGCCAGGCCAATACTTGGTTTCTGTACAAAAATCCAATATAGCATGACCATGAAAATTTTGAACTAAACAAAATGAAAGTAAACCACTACATTTTATCAACATCTGCTTGACTGTCACTGCACACAAAACCACTATTTATAGAAATAAAGTTCCACCAAATTTCTCAGAAATTCTGAAAGAAAATGCAATTTCAGACATCAAATTTCAAATCTATACCAAAAAGTAGTCAAAAATGGGCATGCAAGAACCCCCAAAGGAAGGGAGAAAGAGGATTTCTAAAAATAGAACGGACTAATCATTAGCATAAAATGTTTTACTAGACTGAGTCCATTGATAATGAAAGTTATTGCCCTTGACTTGGGATGGCCAGATAAAATGTTGACCCTGCATCTCAGATGATAATGGACATGCGTAGGGATTATATTTTTAAGATGTTTTATTTTTTTCAGGATTTGTTTTCTCTGAATGAATCAACTCTGTGTGATACCCATACCTTGTTAAACTGTAGTTGTAGAGGAGATGGTGGAGGGGATGGTGGAGGAAGTAAAACACCTTCTATATCCCTGGTATCTAGATCTTGTCAACTAGGACAACCTAAACTATCTGATAAGGTAGGAGGGGCTTACATTGGGGACATATACCATGGGGGGTAGGGACATATACCATGGGAGTTAGGGTTAGGTACATATACCATGGGGGTAGGGGGACATATACCATGGGAGTTAGGGTTAGGTTACATATACCATGGGGGTGGGGGACATATACCATGGGGGGTAGGGACAGATACCATGGGAGTTAGGGTTAGGTTACATATACCATGGGGGTGGGGCGACATATACCATGGGGGGTAGGGACAGATACAATCTTATTTAACTGATGTTAGTGATTGACCAATCATAAGAGTAAACCACTGAAATCATCTTAAATTAAGATTTCAAGAATGAGCCCCCTCGTATGCCTATGATGTTTTGAAACATGTACAATATATAAACAACTTTGTCTGTTTACAGAAGAATTTATCGATGGATGAGCTTCACGACTGGAAACATTTAGTTGGATCCCATCCCGACCTGGATCCTGCCTGGTATCTTCATGGATTACAGGATAATATATCTTATATATTTTTTAACCAAACTAAAAATACACAAATTTTATGATATTTATTAAGTTTAGGTCTGATCATTTTTAAAAAGCTCAGTTATTACTGACTTTCATCTGTCTGTCTCCCCCGTGGAAAGCATTTTTTTTTTTGGCTTTTTACATGCCCATCCGTCCGTACATTCACATTTCTGCTCACTCTACATACTACAATTCTTTATAGATTCTTTTGTTTTTTATTCGTGGGTCAGTGTCATTATGAAGATGATCCCTATTGATATTTGTGATGATCCAATGATTTTTCACCGAAATATCGTGTCCGACTTAGCTTTCTCTAGTTGCTGACTGACTTATTTAAACTCAAAGCTGTCGGTGGGCGTATATTATCTTACCTGGCAAGATACCCTTTTGAAATGTATGGTGACATTGCAGAGTTAAAGAGATTGTAAAGAAGTTTTTTAATTTGCTGTATTAGGGACACTAAAAGCGTCAATTTGCATCTTTCTAATTTTCAATCAGACGTCTGTGGTTCGGGCGTTTTTTATGACATCACTAATGCAAAGTCCTTATATGATATAAGCAGATTTTATGATTAGTGACGTCATCAAACACTTAGTTTTAGTAGAATTACAGGAACCACAGACGTCTGGCTGAAAATTGGAATGGTGTAAATTGATTCTATCAACGTCATGGATAAACATACAAAATATAGAAAACCTCTTTACAATCTCTTTAAATAGCGAAGTGTCCTCTCTACATTAATCTATTGGAATCAGCAGTTTACGTGCGTTAAAATGGGCGAATTTTGCTGGCGAATTTTTTAGGGATGTAAACTTGTTCAATCTTCATATCTGCTGCTGTAACCTCAATATAGATCACGTGAAATATCTAGATTGTAGCACTGGTTAAGTTAACGTGGGGTGGGAATGGTGTGGTAGGGGTAGGAGATCTGCTGGGTGGATTTAGAATAAATAAGTGAAAATAATAATGATGAAATCGATGGTTTGGTCTGCTTGGTGGATTAACAATACATTAGTAAAAAACCCACCCCCTTCACCCCTAACAACCCTTCACCCCAACCCAAACACCCTTCAACCCAAACACCTTTCACCTCAAACACCCTTCAACTGAAACAGCCTTCAACCCAAACACCCTTCACCCCAAACACCCTTCACCCCAAACACCCTTCACCCCAACCCCAAAACGAATGCAATTCTAGTGTGACATCATCGTTTCGAAAGTGACGTATTGTCTCCATTACGTCATGACCTATAACTGATTCAGCCATTTTGGCCTTTCCACGTTTGAGATATTTGACTTCTCGCTTTCGGCACCTTTTTATTTCAATTTCCTTTTAGAAATTAAGAGTTTAAAAGACATGTTGAATTCTGCTGGTATAATCAAAATACCTCCTCCTTCAGATTGTCGACTGATTTTACCAAGTATTGATGTTATATCGACATTTTAACTCACATAAAATTACTATATCAATTCTTAATGGCCATGCTTCTTCAGAAGTAACAGAAATGTACAAAAAATCACACAATTCGTTCAAAAAAATACCGTAAAGTAGGAATTTTACTTTATATTGCTATTTATATCACACTGTATTAATAACTGACGAGGCGCCATTTCGCTTTTGATAACTCTAGACACACGTAGGTTTTAAGACTTAAACATATGACTTAAATTTGACAGTGAACGGTGAACACTATTACTGATTAGCCAAGCTAAAAAAAAATCCCGTTCACTGATTTTTAACAAATATTCGAAGAACCAGTCTTTTATGATTGAACTGAACAATATGTTTTACATACATGTACATTAAAACCTCGAAGTTTCATAGATTAAGTTCGTCGATCGACAGCGACTTTTGACAAATGTTTAAACCTCGGAACCCAAATAACCATCATGTCTTGTCACGGTCGGCTGTCATAATCTTTGTTTTTTTTTATTGAAAATTGTAAAACAATCAATTCTCACTAACGTTCGAATTCACATCAACTGGAATCAAACTCTTTTAGTCGTCTGGTCAGATTAAATGCATTTCCCGCTGAAATTTATCGTTTCTTTTTACGTTGTCTGCTTATCTTTGTCTACTTCCGGTTTGTGGTGAGAAGAAGATTGGCGGTAAAGTTGTTTCTGATCAACCGGAAGTGGCGGTGTTAACGACAAGATTGGGTAATGGATTTATCTTTCTTCTATCTCTTTTACAACTTAAGTCGCTTGTTGTAATAATTATCGCCATTTTAAAGATAATCTTTCTCAGTCGACCTAAATAGAAATTAGAATTTCTTTACTTTTAATAGTGTCTTTGAAATAGGGCCTACTACATTTTAAGTGATGTAGGGGATAGCATGGAATAAAAGCTTCTAGTCGTTCGAATTGGACAATAAACAGAGTCTGCATGTGAAAAATCCCTCAACAGTTGTAAACCGAGAGAAGAGTTAGCTGTCCACTGTTTTGGAAAAATTTCCCTCATTGCACACTGCATGTCGTTGCTCATTTTCATTTAACCAATTACATGTAGGTGCAGAAATCTTCCGAAAATGTTTTAAAAAAATTTGATTCTACAGCATCTATAAAAATTTTCACCTAATTATTGTGATTTTCAATATTAATATAATCAAGGAATTTTTAATGGTGATGAAAATTTCTGTCAATTTCGCCGCCATTTTTGACAGAAATTCCTCGAGGTTTGATGATTATAATTTATTATAGACATCTTAGTTTTCTACTTGACTGACTGGATGATTACTGTTGGAAACTACTCTCGAATGAATGAGGTGACCGAATGAGCGAGTGACTGAATAAACGAAGGAATGAAGAGTGAATGAATAAACGAACGAATGAGCGAGTCAATGAATAAACGAACGAATGAAGAGTGAATGAATAAACGAACGCTGTTTAAAGCTCAGAACCGAATGGATGAATGAACGAGTTAAGTGAAAAAAGGAATAATGATCGAATGAATTAAAGAAGGGAAGGGTGATCGAATGAATGAATACATAAACGGGTTAAGTGAAAGAAGGAAAGGGTGAATGAATGATCGAGTGAGGGAATAAATACATGAACGAATTAGAGAATGAAGAAATGAATGAATGAATAAAGGGATCTAGTAAGTGAAAGGAGAATGGGTGCTGGGTGAATGCAAGGAATGACCTAATGGTATGAATAACCTGAGAAGTGAGTGGGTAAAATGAAATGGAGTTTTACGTCCTACTCTTCTGAACTGTGAGTGGGCGAAGAAATGGTTGAGAGAATGGATAAATGAACGAATCATTTAGTGGATGAATGAATGTAATGATTGAAAAAAATAAACAAAAATCTTAACTTGTATGTATATTAATGACGGACACCATACCCCTGTACCATATTTTCTCTGTGACGTCCGCGCTATTTGATTAATACCGTTTAAAGGGCGATAATTCATTTTTTTTGTACTCTTGATTTTTATGAATTAAATATATAATAGACTCTACATGTTTAAACTAGTAAATTATTATTGTAATGATATATTTGTGATCTGGTTCATAAACTCAAATTCTAGACCTCCACCCACCCTCTCCTTATATCCACTAGGGTTAGTAGGCCAATCATACCCACCCACACCTCTATAATCGTAACCCTTTTACCCTTAGGGTTAACAACACACGTCTACTTATCTAATTTGCCTCTTGACTGGAGATTTAAATATTGTTGAATGTTAAAAGATTCTGGGATTCGAAATAAAATATTTGATGGTCTCATTACAATGACACCACCGATTTTTCCTAAAAACGTTATACAGAGGCTACCTTACTCTCCGTCCCATACCCACTTCCTGATATTCCTCTAGGGCTAACAAAACACACTTCTCATTTATCCCTAGACCTTATTCTTTAAAGCTTGATTATAATAAATTAGGAATATAAAATGATTATGTGGTTTCAAAACCGAAAAGAGGATTACACATTCACTACACTTCTCCCCAACAAATATTCACTTACCCCACCCACATTATCCCTCGGGCTAGTCCGTACTACCCTTGTATTAAAACGCATAAAATAGCGACACGCGTGTTCAGTTAATTTGTCCCTAGACAGAGAAATATAAAAACTGAAGTTTAAAAATAAAACAATCCGGTATTCGATATAAAACGTTTGATAATGTAGTTTCGATAACAGCAAGCCAATAAAGACGGTCGTTAAGCGGACCTCCATCTTTTATTAGAATGAATTTACGAGATGCAATCTCTTTATAAAGCTTTTTAACCCTTCGCCACATAATATACACAAGGTGTTTGTACAAATTGAACTCGTAAAATACTCGTGGAGGGAAATAAAACACTTCATTGGACAAATGAAATAAAATGAACAGTTTTAGATACAGCTCAATCTTACAAAGTAAGACTTCGCCAAGAAACAATACCTATTGATGTAAATTTCAAAATTGACAAATCTTGATTTTTCCGACTTTTAAAACCTCCGTTACAGTCAGAAAGTTTTCAAAATCTCTCACCACCGGTTTTAGATTCTATTTATCCCTCGAAAAGACCTCTTTCGTTACGGTTATTTCTCCCTGTGTTTTACAGGTTGTACTCGTCAAAGATCCCTCGACAGTTGAAAATCGCAAAATTATTAAACTTTTATGCCGCTGTCCTTTCAAAATCTCTCTGATTGCACACTGCATGGCGTTGCCAATTTTCATTAGCCCATAAGGTGCAGAAGAGTAGAACGTAAAACTCCATTTCATTTCTTTTACTGTTATTTCAATTACGGTAATGTATGTATAAATGCTGTTTACTCCAGTGACGCCATCAAAGGTATATTTTTGAATAATAAGAACCGTTTCTTATCAGATCCCGGGTAATAATGTATTACAATGTATATGAATAAGACAAATTAACTCGATACTGAAATTTCAGTAAGGTCAAATAGTGTTTACGCTAGTGACGTCATTATTAGTTATTTTCGTTGAATATAATAGAAACAACTTTATAAAGATTAGTAATAAATAATATTTCTATTTGAATAAATCTGTATCGCCCCACGTGACAAGATAGACATGGTAACAGATTAATATAAGTTTCGACTTGTTTCTGAAACCATAACCCTTATATATATATTTATAACTTGTCATTTATGAATAAATATTGTTTAAAAAAATCAAGACAGCTTGATACTGTATTTTCAGTGAAGTTAAATGATATTTACGCCAGTGACGTCATAAATGTCTTGTTATTCCTAGAATAATATGCACCACCTCGTATCAGACCCCATTAATAATATAATGAAATATGAACGATTTTTATCTTTCAAGAAGACAACTTGACGTGCTACTGTTCCATTATCTTCGCAACTCCAGTTTTATAAGAGTTCTCAGGTTTTAAATAGCCGAGAATGTTGTGACTTCATCCGGAATGAAGTGTTTACTCTCGGTGCCAATCCATCCTGATAATCAGCTTCCAACAATCAGTACAGTGCCTGATAATGTACAGAACGTGTTCTGAATTATTCCTGGTAATCTCCCGAGTAACCAGAAATCAGACCGGGGTCATTAGTTAATTAGATATAATCAATTAGTGATGATTTGTTTGGCGACTTGTGTTTATCAATTGTTATACATTGTATCACTAATTATCAGTTACCTCAGGTTAAGGTCTGTATGTTGATAATATCTGAAATACACGGGAGATCATTCTTACTGAGCCGCCTGATGATTTGTCCCTACCCCTCTATCTATTCTACTATAATATATTATTAATAATGTTGATAGCCGAGTTGTCAGACGTTTTAACACTAGAATCAAGATACTTACTGCTACCCCTCCCTACCGTCCCCTTCCTACCCCCCCACCTCATTGTTCCATATACTACAGTATACTAGGTACTATAATATATTATTTATAATGTTGATAGAAGCCGAGTTGTCAGACGTTTTAACACTAGAATCAAGATACTTACTGCTACCCCTCCCTACCGTCCCCTTCCTACCCCCCCACCTCATTGTTCCATATACTACAGTATACTAGGTACCATAATATATTATTTATAATGTTGATAGAAGCCGAGTTGTCAGACGTTTTAACACTAGAATCAAGATACTTACTGCTACCCCTCCCTACCGTCCCCTTCCTACCCCTACCCCCCACCTCATTGTTCCATATACTACAGTATACTAGGTACCATAATATATTATTTATAATGTTGATAGAAGCCGAGTTGTCAGACGTTTTAACACTAGAATCAAGATACTTACTGCTACCCCTCCCTACCGTCCCCTTCCTACCCCCCCCCACCTCATTGTTCCATATACTACAGTATACTAGGTACCATAATATATTATTTATAATGTTGATAGAAGCCGAGTTGTCAGACGTTTTAACACTAGAATCAAGATACTTACTGCTACCCCTCCCTACCGTCCCCTTCCTACCCCCCCCCCCCCACCTCATTGTTCCATATACTACAGTATACTAGGTACCATAATATATTATTTATAATGTTGATAGAAGCCGAGTTGTCAGACGTTTTAACACTAGAATCAAGATACTTACTGCTACCCCTCCCTACCGTCCCCTTCCTACCCCACCCCCCCACCTCATTGTTCCATATACTACAGTATACTAGGTACCATAATATATTATTTATAATGTTGATAGAACCCGAGTTGTCAGACGTTTTAACACTAGATCAAGAAAACCTCTAAAAACTCCGTTCTATCAAAACCTCACGTGTCAGCTAGAAAACCTTCCTGTAGAATTACTTCTCACTCTCTCGTGTCAAATAGAACAGATATACATTCTCTCCAGCTCGTGTCAAATAGAACGGCAAACATTCTCTCCAGCTCGTGTCAAATAGAACAGATATACATTCTCTCTAGCTCGTGTCAAATAGAACAGATATACATTCTCCCCAGCTCGTGTCAAATAGAACAGATATACATTCTCTCTAGCTCGTGTCAAATAGAACAGATATACATTCTCTCTAGCTCGTATCAAATAGAACAGATATACATTCTCTCTAGCTCGTGTCAAATAGAACAGATATACATTCTCTCTAGCTCGTGTCAAATAGAACAGATATACATTCTCTCTAGCTCGTATCAAATAGAACAGATATACATTCTCTCTAGCTCGTGTCAAATAGAACAGATATACATTCTCTCTAGCTCGTGTCAAATAGAACAGATATACATTCTCTCCAGCTCGTGTCAAATAGAACAGATATACATTCTCTCTAACTCGTGTCAAATAGAACAGATATACATTCTCTCCAGCTCGTGTCAAATAGAACAGATATACATTCTCTCCAGCTCGTGTCAAATAGAACAGATATACACTCTCTCTAGCTCGTATCAAATAGAACAGATATACATTCCCTCTAGCTCGTGTCAAATAAAACAGATATACATTCTCTCCAGCTCCTGTCAAATAGAACAGATATACACTCTCTCTAGCTCGTATCAAATAGAACAGATATACATTCTCTCTACCTCGTGTCAAATGGAACAGATATACATTCTCTCTAGCTCGTGTCAAATAGAACAGATATACATTCTCTCTACCTCGTGTCAAATGGAACAGATATACATTCTCTCTAGCTCGTGTCAAATAGAACAGATATACATTCTCTCCAGCTCGTATCAAATAGAACAGATATACATTCTCTCTAGCTCGTGTCAAATAGAACAGATATACATTCTCCCTAGCTCGTGTCAAATAGAACAGAAAGACATTCTCTCTAGCTCGTATCAAATAGAACAGATATACATTCTCTCCAGTTCGTATCAAATATAACAGATATACATTCTCCCTAGCTCGTGTCAAATAGAACAGATATATACATTCTCCCTAGCTCGTGTCAAATAGAACAGATATACATTCTCTCTACCTCGTGTCAAATAGAACAGATATACATTCTCTCTAGCTCGTGTCAAATAGAACAGATATACATTCTGTCTAGCTCGTGTCAAATAGAACAGATATACATTCTCCCCAGCTCGTGTCAAATAGAACAGATATACATTCTCTCTAGCTCGTATCAAATAGAACAGATATACATTCTCCCCAGCTCGTGTCAAATAGAACAGATATACATTCTCTCTAGCTCGTGTCAAATAGAACAGATATACATTCTCCCCAGCTCGT
The DNA here is from genome assembly GCA_030562195.1 of Nipponacmea schrenckii. Lineage (NCBI taxonomy): Eukaryota > Metazoa > Mollusca > Gastropoda > Lottiidae > Nipponacmea > Nipponacmea schrenckii. The sequence continues at coordinate 580,323 of JAUJPP010000001.1, forward strand.
GTCAAATAGAACAGATATACATTCTCTCTAGCTCGTGTCAAATAGAACAGATATACATTCTATCTAGCTCGTATCAAATAGAACAGAAAGACATTCTCTCTAGCTCGTATCAAATAGAACAGAAAGACATTCTCTCTAGCTCGTGTCAAATAGAACAGAAAGACATTCTCTCTAGCTCGTGTCAAATAGAACAGAAAGATATTCTCCCCAGCTCTTATCAAATAGAACAGATATACATTCTCTCCAGCTCGTATCAAATAGAACAGATATACATTCTCCCTAGCTCGTGTCAAATAGAACAGATATACATTCTCCCTAGCTCGTGTCAAATAGAACAGATATACATTCTCTCTACCTCGTGTCAAATAGAACAGATATACATTCTCTCTAGCTCGTATCAAATAGAACAGATATACATTCTCCCCAGCTCGTGTCAAATAGAACAGATATACATTCTCTCTAGCTCGTGTCAAATAGAACAGATATACATTCTCTCTAGCTCGTGTCAAATAGAACAGATATACACTTTCTCTAGCTCGTATCAAATAGAACAGATATACATTCTCTCTAGCTCGTATCAAATAGAACAGATATACATTCTCTCTAGCTCGTGTCAAATAGAACAGATATACATTCTCCCTAGCTCGTATCAAATAGAACAGATATACATTCTCCCTAGCTCGTATCAAATAGAACATATATACATTCTCTCTAGCTCGTATCAAATAGAATAGCAAACATTCTCTCTAGCTCGTGTCAAATAGAACAGATATACATTCTCTCTAGCTCGTGTCAAATAGAACAGATATACATTCTCTCTAGCTCGTGTCAAATAGAACAGATATACATTCTCTCTAGCTCGTGTCAAATAGAATAGCAAACATTCTCTCTAGCTCGTGTCAAATAGAACAGATATACATTCTCTCTAGCTCGTATCAAATAGAACAGATATACATTCTCTCTAGCTCGTGTCAAATAGAACAGATATACATTCTCTCTAGCTCGTGTCAAATAGAACAGATATACATTCTCTCTAGCTCGTGTCAAATAGAACAGAAAGACATTCTCTCTAGCTCGTGTCAAATAGAACAGATATACATTCTCTCTAGCTCGTATCAAATAGAACAGATATACATTCTCTCTAGCTCGTATCAAATAGAACAGATATACATTCTCTCTAGCTCGTATCAAATAGAACAGAAAGACATTCTCCCCAGCTCGTGTCAAATAGAACAGATATACATTCTCTCTAGCTCGTATCAAATAGAACAGATATACATTCTCTCTAGCTCGTGTCAAATAGAACAGATATACATTCTCTCTAGCTCGTGTCAAATAGAACAGATATACATTCTCTCTAGCTCGTGTCAAATAGAACAGATATACATTCTCTCTAGCTCGTGTCAAATAGAACAGATATACATTCTCTCTAGCTCGTGTCAAATAGAACAGATATACATTCTCTCTAGCTCGTGTCAAATAGAACAGATATACATTCTCCCCAGCTCGTGTCAAATAGAACAGATATACATTCTCTCTAGCTCGTATCAAATAGAACAGATATACATTCCCCCCCTAGCTCGTGTCAAATAGAACAGATATACATTCTCTCTAGCTCGTGTCAAATAGAACAGATATACATTCTCTCTAGCTCGTGTCAAATAGAACAGATATACATTCTCTCTAGCTCGTGTCAAATAGAACAGATATACATTCTCTCTAGCTCGTGTCAAATAGAACAGATATACATTCTCTCTAGCTCGTGTCAAATAGAACAGATATACATTCTCTCTAGCTCGTGTCAAATAGAACAGATATACATTCTCTCTAGCTCGTGTCAAATAGAACAGATATACATTCTCTCTAGCTCGTGTCAAATAGAACAGATATACATTCTCTCTAGCTCGTGTCAAATAGAACAGATATACATTCTCTCTAGCTCGTATCAAATAGAACAGAAAGATATTCTCCCCAGCTCGTATCAAATAGAACAGAAAGACATTCTCCCCAGCTTGTATCAAATAGAACAGAAAGACATTCTCCCCAGCTCGTGTCAAATAGAACAGAAAGACATTCTCCCTAGCTCGTATCAAATAGAACAGATAAACATTCTCTCTAGCTCGTGTCAAATAGAACAGAAAGACATTCTCTCTAGCTCGTGTCAAATAGAACAGATATACATTCTCTCTAGCTCGTGTCAAATAGAACAGATATACATCTCTCTAGCTCGTGTCAAATAGAACAGATATACATTCTCTCTAGCTCGTGTCAAATAGAACAGAAAGAAATTCTCTCTAGCTCGTGTCAAATAGAACAGAAAGACATTCTCATCAATGTTTCAAACCTCTTTATTTTTAAATCTTTCTTTTTATTATCCATTTCCTTTCATTTACAATCCAGACCTCACTAGAAATCTAGTTCCAGAATTAGTTCCACTTTGACATTTACTGGTTGGTTAACCTTACCTTTAAAAAGCCAATCAAATTGTCTGTTTTAACAACCCCAATCAATGTAGCAATTATTGTATCTTTCTTTCAAACAAATTCTTTTGATGAAATTTTTTTTTACTCTGCATTCTGGCCACAATAAAACTATCATTTGTTCAGATTTTATTGTAAATAACGTTTCTACAATTTACATTATTATCATTATTTTATATAGCATACTACTCCTGAGTTTTATTGTATACAACGTTTCTACAATTTACATTATTATCATTATTTTATATAGTATACTACTCCTGAGTTTTATTGTACACAACGTTTCTACAATTTACATTATTATCATTATTTTATATGGCATACTACTCCTGAGTTTTATTGTACACAACGTTTCTACAATTTACATTGTCATCATCAGTTTATATAGTATACTACTCCTGAGTTTTATTGTACACAACGTTTCTACAATTTACATTGTCATCATCAGTTTATATGTATACTACTCCTGAGTTTTATTGTACACAACGTTTCTACAATTTACATTTTATCATTATGTTTATATGATACTACTCCTGAGTTTTATTGTACACAACGTTTCTACAATTTACATTATGTTTATATGATATACCACTTCTGTGTTTTATTGTACACTACGTTTCTACAATTTACATTATGTTTATATGATATACTTCTTCTGTGTTTTATTGTACACAACGTTTCTACAATTTACATTATGTTTATATGATATACCACTTCTGTGTTTTATTGTACACTACGTTTCTACAATTTACATTATGTTTATATGATATACTACTTCTGTGTTTTATTGTACACTACGTTTCTACAATTTACATTATGTTTATATGATATACTACTCCTGTGTTTTATTGTACACAAGTTTCTACAATTTACATTATGTTTATATGATATACTACTTCTGTGTTTTATTGTACACAGTTTCAACAATTTACATTTTTTCTTATTTTTTATGATATACTCTGAGTTTTATTGTACACATGTTTCACAATTTACAAGTATATTAGTTTATATATATACACTCTGATGTTTTATTGTACACAACGTTTCTACAATTTACATTATCATTTGTTTATATAGTATACACTCTGGTTTTATTGTAACATGTTTCACAATTTACATTATTGATATTATTTATAGGTACTACTCCTGAGTTTTATTGTACACAACGTTTTACATTTCATCTCAGTTTATATAGTATACTACTCCTGAGTTTTATTGTACACAATGTTTCTACAATTTACATTTCATTGTTTATATATATACTACTCCTGGTTTTATTGTACACAACGTTTTACATTTCATCTAGTTTATATAGTATACTACTCCTGAGTTTTATTATACACAACGTTTCTACAATTTACATGCTTATGTTTATATAGTATACACTCCTGAGTTTTATTGTACACACGTTTCTACAATTTACATTGCATCGTTTATATGTATATTACCACTGAGTTTTATTGTACACAAGTTTCAACAATTTAGTCATCAGTTTATATAGTATACTACTCTGAGTTTTATTGTACACACGTTTCTACAATTTACATTATGTCATTATATGGCATATACTCCTGGTTTTATTGTACACAATGTTTCTACAAAATTGTCATTATCAGTTTATATAGTATACTACTCCTGAGTTTTATTGTACACAAGTTTCTACAATTTACATTATGTTTATATGATATACCACTTCTGTGTTTTATTGTCATAACTAAATTCTTATGTTATATATAACTTTCGTGTTCTATCACAAATTAATAAGTAATCATGTATAATAACGCATTGTTTTAGTCATAAAAATTTCTCGATAATTTGTTAATGTAAAAGTAACCTCTGTCGATATTGATACGTATATTTAGATAAGAGTGTTTTAAACCACTCAGGTTGAAATAGTCACTAAGTTCCAATTTCACAATTTTTAGTTCCACTTTTTTATAATCTACAACGATTTCTCTCATTGTCTTGAATGATAGAAAAGGTGTCGTGTTGATTTCGGTGAAAAGTAGTCGGTCATTTAGGCATGCTTTTTTATAATGCCACTATATCACACTCGTGCTATTATGTAACTAGGTCACAGTGTTCATTGTATGGAGTGGAAAATTTGGCTCACTTTAATTACACTATCTCAATTACTGCAGCTAAAATCCACACATGTCATTTACACAAATATACTCTAACATGGTTGTTAAAAATTTCTAAATGAAGTAAAACCTACAAGCCACATGAGTGGAAGATATCCACTGTCCCTCTTCTATGAAAACTTCAGAGCGTTCTACATAACATCGGTAGTTATATAGTAAACTTTCGGTGTTCTTACATACATAACGTTTCCACTTTTTAGTATAGAATATTCTCGTTTTAGTACAAACCTCAGAGGTTACATAGTATAGAATATCCGTCGTTTTAATATAGAAATAACAGACGGAGACCTAATTGAGTCCATTAAATTACAAAGAAGTCGAATGATGTAATAGGGACGGTATATTTCTGGATAGAAAAATATTCGGGAGGTAGACCTTTTAAATGTCAAACTCGGTGTGAATGGTAACTACAGACGAAGATACTTGTAGGAGAGAAGAAATTGCAACCTTTACTTATCAAAAATCCAAATTTTAAAAACGAGGAAAAACTAAAAAAACCACAAAACCCAAAAAGACAAGATGAAGAACCTCAGATGACGAACTACAGAACACGGAGAAAGAACTACAGAAGAAGAACCACAGAAGAAATTCAAAAGAAGAACCTCAGAGGAAGAACCACAGAAGAAGAACCACAGAAAAAGAACCACAGGAGAACCACAGAGGAAGAACTTTACAGAAGAACCACAGAAGAAGAACTACAGACGAAGAACCACAGAAGAAGAACTACAGAAGAAGAACTACAGAAGAAGAACTACAGAAGAAGAACTACAGACGAAGAACCACAGAAGAAGAACCACAGAAGAAGAACCACAGAGGAAGAACTACAAAAGAAGAACTACAGAAGATGAACTACAGAAGAAGAACTACAGAAGATGAACTACAGAAGAAGAACTACAGACGAAGAACAGAAGAGAACTACAGAAGAAGAACTAAAGAAGAAGAGCTACAGAAGAAGAACTAAAGAGGAAAAACTACAGAAAAAGAACCACAGAAGTACTACAGACGAAGAACTACAGAAGAAGAACTACAGAAGAAGAACTATAGAAGAAGAACTACAGAAGAAGAACCACAGAAGAAGAACCACAGAGGAAGAACTACAGAGGAAGAGCTATAGAGGAAGAACTACAGAAGAAGAACTGTAGAAGAAGAACTACAGAAGAAGAACCACAGAAGAAGAACCACAGAGGAAGAACTATAGAAGAAGAACTACAGAAGAACTACAGAAGAAGAACTACAGAGGAAGAACTACAGAAGAAGAACCACAGAAGAAGAACTACAGAGGAAGAGCTATAGAGGAAGAACTACAGAAGAAGAACTACAGAAGATGAACACTGCATCAAGACAGAAGAAACTATTGGAGAAGGTTCCTCAACGCCTGCGATATGTTTTTTTTTCTTTTATTTCCCCCGAAGCGGACACCACCCATACCTAGAAGTAGTAATTCAATTTTGACATTTCGTAATTTGGTTTAAAACAAAACATCAGTCATTGACTTCTGTAGCCTCAAGTCTACAAACTAAAAAATACTAAGTTAGGCCACTATTCTTTTATTCTTGGTAATTCTTATAACATAACCTTAAAGAAGTGAGTTTTACCATAATATTGCCTTTGTGTTTCTTGTTATATCTGCTCTCTCTAAATGTCTTTGTTCAAATCTTAATATAACCTTAAAGAAGTGAGTTATACCATAATATTGTCTTTGTGTTTCTTGTTATATCTGCTCTCAGCTTCTAAATGTCTTTGTTCAAATCTTAACATAACCTTAAAGAAGTGAGTTATACCATAATATTGTCTTTGTGTTTCTTGTTTTATCTGCTCTCTTCTTCGAAATGGTGTTCAAATCTTAATATAACCTTAAAGAAGTGAGTTATACCATAATATTGCCTTGTGTTTCTTGTTTTATCTGCTCTCTTCTTCGAAATGGTGTTCAAATCTTAATATAACCTTAAAGAAGTGAGTTATACCATAATATTGTCTTTGTGTTTCTTGTTATATCTGCTCTCCGCTTCTAAATATCTTTGTTCAAATCTTAACATAACCTAAAAGAAGTGAGTTATACCATAATATTGTCTTTGTGTTTCTTGTTATATCTGCTCTCCGCTTATAAATGTCGTTTAAATCTTAACATAACCTTAAAGAAGTGAGTTATGCCATAATATTGTCTTTGTGTTTCTTGTTATATCTGCTCTCGGCTTCTAAATGTCTTTGTTCAAATCTTAACATAACCTTAAAGAAGTGAGTTATACCATAATATTGTCTTTGTGTTTCTTGTTATATCTGCTCTCCGCTTCTAAATGTCTTTGTTCAAATCTTAACATAACCTTAAAGAAGTGAGTTATGCCATAATATTGTCTTTGTGTTTCTTGTTATATCTGCTCTCCGCTTATAATTGTCGTTCAAATCTTAACATAACCTTAAAGAAGTGAGTTATACCATAATATTGTCTTTGTGTTTCTTGTTATATCTGCTCTCCGCTTCTAAATGTCGTTCAAATCTTAACATAACCTTAAAGAAGTGAGTTATACCATAATATTGTCTTTGTGTTTCTTGTTATATCTGCTCTCCGCTTCTAAATGTCGTTCAAATCTTAACATAACCTTAAAGAAGTGAGTTATACCATAATATTGTCTTTGTGTTTCTTGTTATATCTGCTCTCGCTTCTAAATGTCGTTCAAATCTTAACATAACCTTAAAGAAGTGAGTTATACCATAATATTGTCTTTGTGTTTCCTTGTTATATCTGCTCTCGCTATATAATTGTCGTTCAAATCTTAACATAACCTTAAAGAAGTGAGTTATACCATAATATTGTCTTTGTGTTTCTTGTTATATCTGCTCTCCGCTTCTAAATGTCGTTCAAATCTTAACATAACCTTAAAGAAGTGAGTTATACCATAATATTGTCTTTGTGTTTCTTGTTATATCTGCTCTCCGCTTATAATGTCGTTCAAATCTTAACATAACCTTAAAGAAGTGAGTTATACCATAATATTGTCTTTGTGTTTCTTGTTATATCTGCTCTCGCTTCTAAATGTCGTTCAAATCTTAACATAACCTTAAAGAAGTGAGTTATACCATAATATTGTCTTTGTGTTTCTTGTTATATCTGCTCTCTGCTTCTAAATGTCTTTGTTCAAATCTTAACATAACCTTAAAGAAGTGAGTTATACCATAATATTGTCTTTGTGTTTCTTGTTATATCTGCTCTCGCTTCTAAATGTCTTTGTTCAAATCTTAACATAACCTTAAAGAAGTGAGTTATACCATAATATTGTCTTTGTGTTTCTTGTTATATCTGCTCTCTGCTTCTAAATGTCTTTGTTCAAATCTTAACATAACCTTAAAGAAGTGAGTTATACCATAATATTGTCTTTGTGTTCCTTGTTATATCTGCTCTCTGCTTATAAAATTTTTTGTTCAAATCTTAACATAACCTTAAAGAAGTGAGTTATACCATAATATTGTCTATGTGTTTCTTGTTATATCTGCTCTCAGCTTCTAAATGTCTTTGTTCCAATCTTAACATAACCTTAAAGAAGTGAGTTATACCATAATATTGTCTTTGTGTTTCTTGTTTTATCTGCTCTCTTCTTCGAAATGGTGTTCAAATCTTAATATAACCTTAAAGAAGTGAGTTATACCATAATATTGTCTTTGTGTTCCTTGTTATATCTGCTCTCCGCTTCTAAATGTCTTTGTTCAAATCTTAACATAACCTTAAAGAAGTGAGTTATACCATAATATTGTCTTTGTGTTTCTTGTTATATCTGCTCTCTGCTTCTAAATATCTTTGTTCAAATCTTAACATAACCTTAAAGAAGTGAGTTATACCATAATATTGTCTTTGTGTTTCTTGTTATATCTGCTCTCTGCTTCTAAATATCGCTTATAATCTCAGAACACGACCAACAAACTTTCTTCATCTGGCCTAAAAAGTTGATATTTCAATCCAGTAAGATTCACTTTCCGTCAACAAGTTTATTTCTTTAGCCTAAATCTGTTTTAAAATAGAATTATCACCACTTTCACTAAATATCAGAAAAACACAGGTTTTAATCCTGGTTTGGGGGAAAATAGAAATATTTCAAGTGGAACTAATCTAAGGAAATAATCACATAAAAATAACGATAGTAGTCGAATTATCAAAGAATGGACAATTAAAAAAAACAAGCAGGAAGAGATACATCCTACAGCCAAACTCGCTCCCCCTCTCTCTCTGTCTCGAATTCAGACGAAAACTCAAGCCCTATATATAAATAAGACAGGGGGAGGGACGGAGGGATATAGGATATTATTATTACTTCTGTTCGATAACAAAAAAAACACCGTTTCCTGCCAGCAGCAAATCACTGAACTTGTCGATTGAAATGGAAGTGTTAATTTATTTTTGTCATCTTCAAGTTTTAACTCTGTGTTTTTAGTTCCAAGTCTTTAAGAAGAATTTAGAAAATAATCTATTTCTGCTCACGACATCATTTCTTTATCTGGTAAAAAACTTGAGATTTTCTTTTAGAATTTGTCCTGGAAATTGAAATAAAATGAAATTTCTCGAATGTTAAAGATTGTACCTAACTCTACACCTATCACTTTTAGAATGGAAATCTTGACACTTAGTTTGTATGCAATTAAAATATATCTTTCAGAGTAAATACACTTCCTATCAGAACGACATTTCGAAGCAGAGAGCAAATATAACAAGAACACACAAAGACAATATTATGGTATAACTCACTTCTTTAAGGTTATGTTAAGATTTGAACGCCATTTAGAAGAAGAGAGCAGATATAATAAGAAAAACAAAGACAATATTATGGTATAACTCACTTCTTTAAGGTTATGTTAAGATTTGAACAAAGACATTTAGAAGCAGAGAGCAGATATAACAAGAAACACAAAGACAATATTATGGTATAACTCACTTCTTTAAGGTTATGTTAAGATTTGAACAAAGACATTTAGAAGCAGAGAGCAGATATAACAAGAAACACAAAGACAATATTATGGTATAACTCACTTCTTTAAGGTTATGTTAAGATTTGAACGACATTTAGAAGCAGAGAGCAGATATAACAAGAAACACAAAGACAATATTATGGTATAACTCACTTCTTTAAGGTTATGTTAAGATTTGAACGACATTTAGAAGCAGAGAGCAGATATAACAAGAAACACAAAGACAATATTATGGTATAACTCACTTCTTTAAGGTTATGTTAAGATTTGAACGACATTTAGAAGAAGAGAGCAGATATAACAAGAAACACAAAGACAATATTATGGTATAACTCACTTCTTTAAGGTTATGTTAAGATTTGAACGACATTTAGAAGAGAGAGCAGATATAACAAGAAACACAAAGACAATATTATGGTATAACTCACTTCTTTAAGGTTATGTTAAGATTTGAACAAAGACATTTAGAAGCAGAGAGCAGATATAACAAGAAACACAAAGACAATATTATGGTATAACTCACTTCTTTAATAACAGAACACAATTTAAATAAAATTGTAGCGAACCCTGAGCCTATCACTCTGAAAAAGAAATCTCACATCTAGTTTGTAACCAATCAAATATACATTGATTTAAAAAATAAATCTCATCCCGTCGTTTTAAAGTCAAATAACAGAAAATTGATCGCTGACAAATTTCAACCTTTTTCCAATTTCTTCTGAATTTAAATTCTGTCAAGTCATTGGACTCATTTCCTTCAAGTTTCTAACAACTCTAATAAAAACAAAAGTAGGTGACAAGCTCCAGATTATAGCTTTTATCTTGAAGTCTTTCTAGAGTTGAAACTCGATGACAAGATGTTGTAATCTATTAACTTATTCTTTTCTTTGAACATACCGACATCAAAGACACCGACAAAATGGTTTAAGATTTTTTTCATTCCGCGAAGTAATGTTTTAATTTGTTTTTATTATTTGTGTGGTTAAAGTTTAAAAAAGTGAAACACCTTTGTTTAAATAATGATATACTTTTAAATGTTGCATTTATAGGAATACAATGTCAATTTATATTGCGGGTAACGGTGCAATATGACGCCGTAACTACGGTATACGACCCTATTACTATTTATACGACCCTATTACTATGGTATATCAGTTAGTAGCTATGGTATATCAGTCAGTAACTATGGTATATCAGTTAGTAACTATGATATATAATGTTAAAGATAGGCAATATAAGAAGTATATAGGTATTTTACCTATTTAACACATTTCTAATGACATTTTATACCTTTACACCTGACCGACAGGTACTCTCGCCCGGTTTGTCTCCATCTTCTAAAACATTTATAACCTTACTTCATTGTTTTATAAACAGTCGACTTGAGACGGTGTTTTTATAATACCAGTAAATCACAGGTTTTATTTTTTTTTTTTGCTGAAAATAATTAATCTAAGAAAATTTGGGTTAAAACAATTTCAACAAAGATTAAAAGATTGTTTTTGGTTTGTTTATATTGTTTAAAGGAATTCTACCTCTTAGATTTTAAAATTTGTTACTTGGCTTAAATGTGTCTTTATAAATAAGTTACCTGATGTCGTATATACAAAATCGTTACATAATCACTCCAATAAATCAATAAAACTAAGTACTAACTATTCAAAAAGTGGATGGTCCGTTGGCCGAGTGGTCTAGACGGTTGACATGTATTGCTGGCGATTAGGTGCCTGACTATGAGATCGCTGGTTCGAAACCTGTTCGGGTCTCAGCCAATTTTCAGCACTAGAATCTGTGCTATACCAAGAAAGTGTTATCCCAATAACGAAAATATTATTCAAAAACTGTTTGAAACAAAAAGTCATTTATACTGAGACATTTCACGTTTGTCTTTATAAAATTGTTCAACCAATTGTCCTGTCTGAGATGCAGGTTGGAGGGATTGACATTAAAAGCGTCAAGCCGTGTGCCACAGTCCTATTCCTTTCGATAGATCCAAATCACAGCTATTGTCGCTGTCCTGGCAAAATTTCCACCCAAATGTTGCACCCCTCATGGCGTTACCAGTCTTCATTAACCCACAAGGTGTATAGTGGACGTAAAACTCCATTCATTTCCGTTCAATCTGAATTATCAGTCTAAAGAATACCAGGTCTATTTCTAATTTCTCTCATCTCATCGACAAATTTATTATATTTTATGCCTGACGTAACCCCATTAATTCTACAAACTTCCATCGTTCCTGGAACGCACATCCTCAAAGACTTCCAGGATTCCAATTAATATGAAAGCATTATGTTGGTCTGGTGCAGTTTAGAAGTAATTCTGTGTAGAAATTGAGACTAAAGTTTGTTTGATGTTGAATCAGTGTAGAACGAGGATAATAGACTTTTAAAAGCTTTACATTATGATAAAAAAAAAACATATTGAATTTTTAGAAGAGCTTTATAAAATGTTAAATTTGAATATCGGTCATACTACGTTGATATTTGAATAGAAAACTAAATTATTGGTGATTTAATTTAAATTATATTATGACACAAGTAAGCTGATCAAATTAATGAGGGCGGGTTGTAGCACAATCGTTAAGAAAGTTGGAATCTTTACATGACGTCATTTGCTTAGTCATATGGTGTATGTGTGTTCGAATCTCGGATGATCTAAACGACATAAATTATAAGTCACCGTTCCTTCACTGAAGTGCACTCACCCTAGATAATCAGGAAAGATCAATGCCAATTTTTGGTCGGGGACCAGCTGGTAGAAAGGATCCCTGTGAACCTAATTTGTTGTTTTTTAAAAATCAATACCAAGAGGTTTGGCCAAGGACTAGCTTGTAGAAAGGATCCTTGTGAAACTAAGTTGTTATCCTTGTAATATCAATACCAAGAGGTTTGACCAAGGACCAGCTGATAGAAAGGATCCTTGTGAACCTAAGTTGTTATCCTTGTAAAATCAATACCAAGAGGTTTGACCAAGGACCAGCTGGTAGAAAGGATCCTTGTGAACCTAAGTTGTTATCCTTGTAATATCAATACCAAGAGGTTTGACCAAGGACCAGCTGGTAGAAAGGATCCTCTGTGAACCTAAGTTGTTATCCTTGTAAAATCAATACCAAGAGGTTTGACCAAGGACCAGCTGGTAGAAAGGATCCTATGAACCTAAGTTGTTATCCTTTTAAAATCAATACCAAGAGGTTTGACCAAGGACCAGCTGGTAGAAAGGATCCTTGTGAACCTAAGTTGTTATCCTTGTAATATCAATACCAAGAGGTTTGATCAAGGACCAGCTGGTAGAAAGGATCCTTGTGAAACTAAGTTGTTATCCTTGTTATATCAATACCAAGAGGTTTGACCAAGGACCAGCTGATAGAAAGGATCCTTAACTGTGAACCTAAGTTGTTATCCTTGTAAAATCAATACCAAGAGGTTTGACCAAGGACCAGCTGGTAGAATGGATCCTTAACTGTGGACCTAAGTTGTTATCCTTGTAAAATCAATACCAAGAGGTTTGACCAAGGACCAGCTGGTAGAAAGGATCCTTGTAAACCTAAGTTGTTATCCTTGTAAAATCAATACCAAGAGGTTTGACCAAGGACTAGCTGGTAGAAAGGATCCTTAACTGTGGACCTAAGTTGTTATCCTTGTAAATCAATACCAAGAGGTTTGACCAAGGACCAGTTGGTAGAAAGGATCCTGTTAACCGAGTTGTTATCCTTGTAATATCAATACCAAGAGGTTTGACCAAGAACCAGTTGGTAGATAGAATCCCCCGGAACTCACCCGTGTAGTTTTGATTCCGTGAGACTAGCAGTTGAACAACGACTTCCAGTATATAGCTTTCTGTCTAGAACTATTACGTGATGGTTCTATTTTAGGATGTAGATTGTTTGTACTGAGTAGGTAGGTTAAAAAATACATTAATCTCTACACGACTTGATTTTATTACAGACAATACAACTGGTGGAACCCTGGAAGTAGAAGAGGGGTGGGGCCCTGGTAGTATAGAGAGGGGTGGGTGAGAGAAAGATTGGGGAAAGAGATTGTTTGTACTGAGTTAGGTAGGTTAAAAAATACATTAATCTCTACACGACTTGATTTTATTACAGACAATAGACAATACAACTGGTGGGGCCCTGGTAGTGGAAAAGAGAGGGGGTGGGGAGACGGATCTCGGTAATGAGAGGAAATGGAATGAATGGAGTTTTGCGTCCTATTTTATGGGCTAATGAAAACGGACAACACCATGCAATGTGCAATGAGGGAAATTTTTCCAGGACAGCGGCGTAAACCTACTCTTTTTACGATTTCCAACTGTCGAGGGATATTTAACATGCACAGTCTGTAGCACATGGGACCTCGGTTTATTGTCCAATCCGAACGACCAGACGCTTTTTCAATGTCAGTCCCTCCGACCTGCATCACTGACAAAGGGGAAACCAGGCGGTAATGGGAGGGAGACAGTGATGGGGAGGGAGAGAGAAGTAAGATAGGGGACGAGGGATTGCTTCTACTCTAACTGGGAAATTAAAATCAACCAGTTTATCGATACAGTCAGTATTTCAGTATTTCCAACTAACGTTCTTACTTTCTCATTATTTATTAAAATAACAACACGTGAATAGATTCACCGAAATGTATAAATTCAATTTCAAGTTGACGATTTTAATGGCTTCTGAGAAAATAGAAAAAGGTTTTGAAAATAATTCTGGTTGAATTTGGAATGAAAGGGAAGTGATTTGAAAGATAGACAACGTTTCTAACAAAGCTAATTTTCAGTTATTTGAACAAAGTTGTAAATAATTGGTATAGGCCCTGTTTTAAACTTGTATTCACTGGCTCGTTCAACTTTTATTTTAAATCGATATGTTTTTTTTTCGTTTTGGGGGATTCGTTCATTAGAATTTTTGCTTTAGTCACATGTAAATATTTCGTTTACGTATCTTATTTACGATGGTTCGTTTAAAAAGCATCAGTGGTTGATTATCGATTTACTTTCCAAGAGAGGTAACTCGTACGGGACGCAAATGAAATGAATGGAGTTTTACGTCCTTCTCTTCTGAACCTAACGGGTTAATGAAGATGGACTGTTAGTAATAGAAATGAAATGAATGGAGTTTTACATCCTACTCTTCTGAACCCAGCGGGTTAATGAAGTTGGACTGTTTGTAATAGAAATGAAATGAATAGAGTTTTACGTCCTACTTCTCTGCACTTCATACGCTAATGAAGACGGGCGACACCATGCAGTGTGCAATGAGGGAAATTTTGCCAGGCCAACGTAATAATCCTAATCTTTTCGTGATTTCAAACTGTCAGGATCTTTAATGTGTATACATCCTGTAGTACACTGGGCCTCGGTTTATTGTCTCATAAAGAGGCTTGTGCAGAACTATACATAATTATGATATAAAAAGATACCCTCGATAAATAGTCTCTCTTCAAACTCTAATTTAAAAACTTTAGAACGTTACCTGTAACAGTAAATAATAATAATAAAAAACAGGAATTATATCATATTAAACTATGTACAATTGTACACCTTGATGCTGAAGGCTGATTCTAGCAGACGATATAAATTGCCAGGAACTAAACTATCTGAGATGAAATGACAAAGATCTCTAGGGCCCATTAGACCTTGGTCTTAGTGGTATTTATTCGAGTGATATTTATTCGTTTGTCTGATGTTTTTTCTATGATAATGCCAATGGCTGTATACTGACTTCCACACGATACTTTTGAGCCTATTCGTTCCATGATAGGGGCATCTGAAAATGTTGGGGTACAAGCCCGAGGGTGCTTCACTTCTGTGTTTGACTTGTATTTGTTTTCCTTGGAAACGGGCTCACTAGATTTGAAAATGTGTAAAATCCACCCCTAAAAAAATTATCAAAAGATAATATTAGTCACACTGAATATCTTTGCAAAAAGGGCATTGCAAAATTGCAGCCTAAATTGTTTTTGCAAAAAAAAAAAAAACATAGTTATTAATTTCAAAACGGCTTTATTAAAACTTACAAAATTAGAAATTCACCAAAGATCCAACTTGTAAAATATTTGTGAAGAAATTGTGAAGTTTTTAAAATTGTATAAAATTAAGTGTTAGTGTTGCTTTAATGATGAAGAGAGAAAGAAAACATCCGGGTTATTTTAGTCTGTACATTGACTGAATGATGGCAGGTCGACAACTTACATAGCAGACGGATATTAATGGACGGAAACGCGTTCTTAGTTACGAATTGAACACCTTCCTTATTTTACAAGCTGTACACTTGAAATTTCACTGATAATTTTGTTAAAGTGTTTAAGTGACATTTTGCCTGAATTCGGGCATCTTTTTGGACAGTTTTCTTTCAACATGGCCGACACCATGCAACAAGTTTCTGGAAAAGGACCGTCAATGAAAATTGATGACAAAGTGATGAAATTTTATTCTAGTGACATAAAAAGAGACTTGAGTTTAAAATCAGACATTTCTGCAAATCAGACGAATTTAAATGTTGGGATTAATGGGACGAAAGACGGAGGCGACGAGAACAAAGAAAATCAAACAAATGGAGACTTGAAAAAGGTAAGAGAACGACAAATTTTGACATTTTTAGAACAAAGGTGTGGAATTTTCAGGTAAATTGCATTTGGCTAATGGCGTCCCACTTTGACGACTTGTCGCAACGTTTCTAGGATTTGTTAGAAATCGTTGTGGTTTAGATTTGAACAAGAAATTCTATGTTATAAAGGTTGATTTGTTTAGGAATGAGTTTGTGCCCATGTTTGAATCACGCGGTTGTTTGAGACA
The DNA here is from genome assembly GCA_030562195.1 of Nipponacmea schrenckii. Lineage (NCBI taxonomy): Eukaryota > Metazoa > Mollusca > Gastropoda > Lottiidae > Nipponacmea > Nipponacmea schrenckii. The sequence goes on from JAUJPP010000001.1 coordinate 596,692, forward strand.
GAACAATACCCCTGTCTGTTTAGCTTATGTCAATAAACCTGATCTCAAAATTCGATCAAATTGAAGAAAATCTGGCAAATTGGCAAAATGGATTAAGGCTCTTTTAAGTAATTTAGTAGAAAATGGGAAAATCAATTGGATAGTTTGAGTGAACATTTTTTTTTGTCTAGAAATTTAGAAAAGGGGGCACCTGTTTTTGCTTTGTTGTTAGTTGACATAATTTTTTCCACCCAAAATATTTGCACCTGCCTTTTTCTTTAAGTTATGAAATTTTGACATGATTATATCTTTTTAGTTGTAAAGGATTTTGTTTTTTTTTAATAAAATGCGAAACACAAAATACCGGTACTAATCACAAAGTTCTCTAAGTGTTCATTCATACATTCATTTATTCAAGTTTCAATAAAATTTCAATAATTTTAAAAAAATAAGCATTTGAAACTCCCATTTAATCAAGTCACTCATATCTAGTTTTGAATTTTAATTTTCCTATATGGTATTCATTCATTCATTCATTCATTCATTCATTCATTCCAGTTTTCAGTAAAATGACAATAATTTAAAATGAGTGAAAACATTAAGCATGAAGTCTGATTCATTCATTAATTCATTCATCAATTTATTCATTCATTCATTCATTCATTCAATCTATTTATTCATTCCAGTTTTCGGTAAACTGACAATAATTTAAAATGACATTAAGCATGAAGTCTGATTGTTTCTGTAATCGGCTTACAAGGGGAAATAATTTATTATATTATCAATAAAGCTTATCATTTTATGGAAATAAACCTATTTTACTCTAATCAACATCAGGGTGTCTCCAATACATCTTCTCAAATAGTACCGTTTAATTTACCTTCTTACGTTTTCTTATTCATTTATTTAATTATCAATCAATTGAAAAGCTTATCATTTTATGATAGATCAACTGTATTTGATACACAATCCACATCAGGACTGCTAGTAAAAGACTTAATGTTAGCTAATTGACTAGAGCACATCTCATACTGCTGACATGTTTCAGATACACAATCCTCATCAGGACAGCTAGTTTTAGAAATGGAGGTTAACTTTCTAATATAGGACTTACTGTTAGCTAATTGACTAGAGCTCATCTCATACTGCTGACTTGTTTCAGATACACAATCCTCATCAGGACATATTTTCCGCTTGTTTTGAATAAACCCTTAACAAGGTAGACAAAATATTGAAAAGATATTACTCAACAAGAATGAATATTGATGTTTTTTCTCTCAGTATAAACTAGGCCTTATGATGTACAGAACGGCAGGATGTAAAACTCCATTTCTTTACTAATGTAATAAATACCGTGGGTATTAAATGAAAAAATTTGAACAGTGATATTTGTAGTATAATAGAATATCCTATACAATTGATATTATCATATCATATCATATCATTATCATGTATATAATAGAATATTGATGTTTTTTAATGAAATGAAGCGTTAATTGTAATTAACATATTCTATATAGACCAGTTATTTTAGATTGATATACAACTTTTCTCTCCTATTGTTTTATTTTTATATTAAAGAGACAGGTTCACCATCTGTTTGACCAAACATACCTTAGTTTCAGAAACAGGAATTGGTACCTAAGTTAATCAGTTATATTGTTCCAAGTTTAAGTATATCTTTGAAGGGACAGGTTTGCCATCTGTAAGACCAATCATACTTAGAATTTTTTTCTTTTAGCCAAGTTAATCAGTAAAAGTGTAATAGCTCACTGACAAAACTTGAACCCTAAAATCCAGGTGTATCTAAAATTATCCACATTTGATAAGGGCCTCGAAGAGTAGGATGTAATACTCCATTCATTTCATTTTGATGAAGGCCTAAATGCTAGATCATCTTTGAAAAGAGATTTATAGGTAGGGACAGATTTGCCATTCTTTTATCAATCATATCTTAGTCTCAAAAACAGGAATTATTAGCTAAGTTAATCAGTAATAGTGTTCACAGTTCACTGTCAGAATTTGAGACTTCAAATTAATTTATGTCTAGAATTATCTGTGGTAAAATGACGACGATATTTTCCGTTTTTGGAGAATTTAATGACTATGTAATAAAGTTAAAATATTATTTTGACTAAAAAAATTATGAATTGATAGAAAAAGATTAATTTCTGTCATCAGAAAGTACCATTAGTTGATACAAATTACTATCTGTTTATTACCGAGTTCGATTCACCGGTGAGAATTGTGGTCTAGGTTAAAATCGTCAAATAAATCGACAACGAAACATGAGTCATGGCCTGGTTGAATAAAACATTAAAAATTAAAACTAAATGTTTAATTCTGTGCTGTCAGTATAACAATAGAGATGTTGATTCTGGGCCTGATTAATTATTGATGATTTAATTAGACACAGTGTTAATTAGCCACTGATTAATTTGAAGGTGTCATGGTTTTAACGGCAGACGTCAATCTCTCTGCTTTGATTGGTCAGTCAGTGACGTCTTGTTTTACGCTACCACACTGACACGCGAATATTCAACCTTCAACTTTGACATGGCAGAGTGACATATCCCCAATATCGTGTCAGTTGAATAATTAGTATAAAGGTATGTAGTCGTCTAGTATCTACCATTAATTAGCTTAATGACTGTTAATTGGATGTGGATAATAGTTATTAAGGGGATAGTTTAGTGAAATCTTGTTTTACGCTCTGACGCACAAATTTCTCAACTTTCAACTCTGATATGACAGTGATGCTTTCCCAATGTTTAATCATTTGCTCGTTAACCTGAAGGTTCAGGGTTCAATCCTGGCAAATGCAGCGAAAATACCTTTTGATTTTACCCTATCAGTGATCAGATGGAAAAGCATCTTGTCATTATAAATTGATGGGACAATTAACCGAGGACAAGGTCCCGTGTGCTACAGACTGTATTGAAGATCTCTTGACTGTTGGAAAAATGGAAAAAGTGTAGGCTTATACAGTTGTTCCATCAAAATTTTTACTCATTTCACACTGCATGGCATTTCCCACAAAAGTAGGAAGGGAAACACAAATTGTTTAATATTTTTAGGGTGAAGTTGTCAAAGAGCTGATAGAACCCAATTCTATCTTTCATTTATTCTGTCATTGTTAATAATATTGTCATTGACATTAATAACGTCATTGATGCTGTCATTGTTAATAATAACGTCATTGTCAATAATAACGTCATTAATGGTGTCATTGTCATTAATAACGTCATTGTCAATAATAATGTCATTGATGCTGTCACATTCATACTGTCACTGTCCAGCCATTAGCCTAATGAGTTGATTGGGTTAATTGTTAAAAGTATGAGGAGTTAATGAAAGGGATAGAGTTGTCTAATCAAGAAGACCTGTCTCCAGGCAGGATATAGTGTTGACAGTTGACACCCCTCAACTTTCTACTGAACTCTTCCACACATGCATACTTTCTATTAATATAATACTGTATATGCATAATCAGAAGAGCTCATTTGTAAAATTAGGGGTATTTTTAGTTGCCTGTCAAATTATTTCTAGCCTTGCCCGTTTTTATTCACACAATGGCCTACTGGATCCAGAAGGAGCTTGTAACGCATACAAACAAAAGGTAACATTGTGTCTATACTGTAGTTTCACATGGGTCACACACTTTACTCTTATTGAAACACCTGATGGTACTTCTCTTTAGATGAGTCCACTACTATACAACTATAAATACATGGTAAAAAACAGACCATGTTTACTCTTATTGAAACACCTGATGGTACTTCTCTATAGATGAGTCCACTATACAACTATTTCTTTCAATTTTATCATTCCTAGACCAGAAATATGATTAACGATTAAATTGCTTGTAAAGAAATTTATTTTGTTTATTTCAAAGTCGAGGAATATAATCAAAACTTTGCCCACAAATAAAATTGTCCGATGTCGGACAGGAAGTGGGCTGATTGCCAGATTAATAACACTAACTAAACACTATTCAATGGTTTTAGGTATTTTTAATGGCCGCCCTAATCAAATATACTGATTGATTTTTCTGTGGTTTTGAGAGTAAATCAGTAAAAATCAGATGAGAACTGTGAAGGTCACCAGGTGAATGAAATATTGTAATTTAGGACAGTATTTTAGGTTTAGGGTCATTGAAGAAGTCTGGACTTTCGGATTAGTACCATAGTGTGTTTAAAAACATTTTAAGGGAAAAAGTAGTGCTAGATTTAAATTTTATTTTTTTCAACTGATATACAAGGATATATAAAACAAGGGAATTGGATTAAGTGTTTTTGGAGAAATTACAAAATTCTGCAAAATATGTTACAGGTAAATTCAAGTTTTACTTTTTACTTTCTTGTCAAAATCAGCAACTTTCTGAAACATTTATTGATATTCTCATTTTGCTCAGTTGTCTGTAGTTCCTGCAATTCCACTGAAGCTAAGAGTTTGATGACGTCACTAATTGCAAAATATATTTGTATCACGACCTAGTGACATCATCTAACACTTAGTTTTCATGAAAATTTAGAATGGTGTAAATTGATACCATCAGTGTCCCCAATAAACTTATGCACATTTTAGAAAACCTCTTTCAAACATAAATTTGAATATAACTGAATTCAGATCTATGTGGAATGGTAACTTTAAGCAGAATAAGCAGTGCATATCTATTGTATTAGACTAGTATTCACTGTATAATATATTGGTTTATAACAGTCCAGTATCTAGAGTGGGCCAACAATGATATTAATCACTAGAATATCACAAACAGGTTGTAGTTTAAATACTAGGTAATGATAGAAACCATTAATAACTTCCCAACTACCAACCCAGTACAGACTGTCTTTTGTCATAGACTAGATGTTATAAATACTATTATAACTTGGCGACACTCTCACTGACAGAAATCATTATTTTCTACCTTTCTCTCTTTTTAATATTCTACATTAAACTTCAGTTTATTTACCATATTATATCTAAATGTCCATTCATTTATTAATTAATTTATTCATTCCAAAGCCATTCGTTTATTCATTTCCAAAGGCATTAATTTATCTTTTCCAAAGGCATTCATTTATCTATTCCAAAGGTATTTGTTTATTCATTCCAAAGGCATTCATTTGTTCTTTCCAAAGGCATTCATTTATCTATTCCAGAGGCTTTCATTTATCTATTCCAAAGGCATTCATTTATCTATTCCAGAGGCTTGCATTTATCTATTCCTAAGGTATTTATTTATCTATTCCAATGGCATTCATTTATTCATTCCAAAGGCATTAATTTATTTATTCCAAAGGCATTCGTTTATTCATTCCAAAAGCATTCGTTTATTCTTTCCAAAGGCATTAATTCATTCATTCCAAAGGCATTCATTTGTTAATTCCAAAGGCATTCGTTTGTTCATTCCAAAGGCATTTGTTTGTTTATTCCAATGGCATTCGTTTGTTTATTCCAAAGGCATTCATATTCCAATATGCATTTTATGTGTCCTTGCACCTTTAAACTGATATGACAGTTTGAAGATTGATGGGTTCCAATTTGTAAATTTAAAAAAAAAATTACCGTGAAATTATAAAGTGTCCTAACATCTTTAAAGTAACATGACAACGTGAAGTGTGAGTATTGATTATTACCAATCTCTGACTGAATGTAATTTATTTAACGAGTTGATCTAATTAAAAATTAACCACCATAAAACTAATTTCATGATCCATTTTCTCTCTACTTCATGATAAACATGCTTCAATTACCAACAATTAACTTTCATAATATTCCTAGCGGCCATTTTGTAATATATTTTACTGGAATAAGAATTGGACAAGTAAAACGAAATGATATTTGGTAACAATTATTGGCATTGTTATGTTTTTTGATTGTTTTTTGTTTTTCTACTTTGTGATAAACAAACTTCAGTTACCGGTACCATCAATTAACTTGGGATAAAAACAATAAATGAGGCCCTGTATGCAACCCGCTGCGCATGTTAGAAGATCCTTGAACAGTTGGAATCGCTAAAAGAATACGCTTATGCTGCTGTTCTGGCAAACTTTCCCTCTGAGCACACTGTATGGCATTGCCAGTCTTTATTAACCCATTATGTGCAGAAGAATAGGATGTAAAACTCCATTAATTCTATTTCTTTTTTCTCAATGTAAGAACCATACATAATTTCTTTTGAAAGCTGCAAATGTCGACGATTGCAACAGAATTTTTTATCCAATTTACAGTTCGATCTCTTTATTTACAAATTTGTCTTTAGATGTCAAAATAAAAACAGGAACAAAAGAATGTGCAACAATGGTTCTAATAGAAATAAATGACCATTTAATGTTAAAAAAACCTGAACAGTAAAAACTTGAGTTTTTAAATAAATCAATCATGATAGTAATATTACAACTCCTGGTGTAATTTTCACCACCAGAACGAGGACAATAGAACTAGAGGTAATATGTCTAGATAGAATAAATTGTTATCGAAACTTAAAACATTGTGCAGAAATATTCTCGGAACCGTTTTGTTAGCAAGTATTTAATACACGATCATAATTTCCTTAATCTAGAATGACACAAAAGAATATTAAAGACTTTATTTCTAATATAAAACCTGTCTAGAAAGATAATACATTTTACCAACTTTATTCTAAAAACATTAGATAATAGTAGGGTGTAAAACTCCATTCATTTCATTTATTAATATTCTACCTGGTGAGCTTATTAAAGATGTTTCAGTCAACTGATTGTCAAGTTATAAATATTCACTCTCAAGATATTTACCCATAGTTAATATGGGAATTGCGATACCAAAGTCAGGAGCCATACCCCCAATTCTTAAAAGTTTATTTTAAAAATGTTGTGTCTAATTCACCAGAAGAAACTAAAAGTTGTGACAGAACTTAATGTAAAGATTTTCTCAGATTGTGGTGCCTGTGTTTAGTTTTAATTTTTAAGTAACAATAAGTTATATTAATTTCTGTCCAATTAAGATTTATAATCATTGTAGTGTTTGCCTCATTGAATACAACTTAAAACTAATAAGAAGTGTTGTTGTTTTGTTTTGTTCTATTTTGTTATTGTTTTGTCTTGAGTTGTTGTTTTAGTGTTGTTGTGTTGTTATTGTTATGTTATGTTGTTGCTGTTTTGTTATAATTTTTGTTGTGTTTTGTTATGTTGTTGTTGTGTTGTTGCTGTATTTTTATGTTGTTGTTTTGTTCTTATGATTTTTGTTGGTTTGTGTTATTGTGTTGTTGTTGTTGGTTTTTGTTGTTGTGTTTGTGTCTGTTGTGTTGTTGTCTTTGTTTGTTGTTCTGTTGTTGTTGAAATAGACTTCTCTGAAATTCTACTGAAGACCGACTGACTGGTCAATGAGAAAGTTGTTGTTGTTGATATTATATATTGACTAAATGTCTGTTAATAAACAAATAATAGTCAGTATTTATTTCTCTCTCTCTCTCTCTCTTCCTGGTAAACATCAGTCAGGTATCTCTCTCACAGTTTCATTGACTTTATCTGTATCAGAGGTTAGTATTATAAACTTATAACTTATAACACCTTATAGTGTTCCAGTCACAAGTTTTATAAAATTATAACTTATAACACCTTATAGTGTTCCAGTCACAAGTTTTATAAACTTATAACTTATAACACCTTATAGTGTTCCAGTCACAAGTTTTATAAACTTATAACTTATAACACCTTATAGTGTTCCAGTCACAAGTTTTATAAACTTATAAACCCTTTTAACACCTTATAAATGTGTTCCAGTCACAAGTTTTATAAACTTATAACTTATAACACCTTATAGTGTTCTAGTCACAAGTTTTATAAACTTATAACTTATAACACCTTATAGTTTCCAGTCACAAGTTTTATAAACTTATAACTTATAACACCTTATAGTGTTCAGTCACAAGTTTTATAAATTATAACTTATAACACCTTATAGTGTTCAGTCACAAGTTTTATAAACTTATAACTTATAACACCTTATAGTGTTCTAGTCACAAGTTTTATAAACTTATAATTTACACCTTATAGTGTTCCAGTCACAAGTTTTATAAACTTATAACTTATAACACCTTATAGTGTTCCAGTCACAAGTTTTATAAACTTATAACTTATAACACCTTATAGTGTTCCAGTCACAAGTTTTATAAACTTATAATATCACCTTATAGTGTTCAGTCACAAGTTTTATAAACTTATAACTTATAACACCTTATAGTTTCCAGTCACAAGTTTTATAATAACTTATAACACCTTATAGTGTTCCAGTCACAAGTTTTATAAACTTATAACTTATAACACCTTATAGTGTTTCAGTCACCACTCAACTGGTGTTAAACTCATCACCAGAATCCACAGTTTTCTAACTCCACAAAATGGTGTTCAAATCAAAGTTTTGACAACTGGAAACGATATTAAAATTGTTATTGTCAGGTCTATTATATCATTATACAAGGACGCTGAAATGTTTAGTACCGTAAATAAACCTAAAATATTGTAAATTTGGTGTTCAGCACAGTTTTATTTAGTATTATACCTATTTTTCTAGAGGTAACGGTAGGCTATTGGAAGTTAAAATATTTTATGAGTAAAATTATTTCTTCCCTGGAAGTTCTAAAATAAGTTTATATGCAGGTCTCTGAAAACAATGAATTGCTATTCTGTGTTATAGGCCTAGTTGTTATTGGCCTAGTTATTATAGGCTTAGTTGTTATTGGCCTAGTTTTATTGGCCTAGTTGTTATTGGAAATGATTAGAAATGATTCATCATTATAAAATGATTTTAAGGTTATTGTATTAAAGAAAGAGATAGGAAATAGAAACTATGAAAACAGGACGTTACCACGGAAATCTAGATAAACACATTGAATTATTATAATCTACAGTCTATAATATATTGTACAGTTTACAGATAAACCAAACTTGTCAAAGTCCATACCTAGGGCTGTTGATTTAAATTATTCCCATCCAGACATTTTAGCACATTAATATTGAAATCGACTTAATTTTATCAAGAATACATGAAAAGTGAAAAAAGACTCTCAAATAGTAAGCCTAATGGAAACAGTTGGCCGCTGTTATGGCAAAATTTCCCTCTAGAAATCACAAACTTTACTCCTTTTATAAAACTTTGTTTTTAAATTATTGTGTTGTAACAAAGAAACGTATATGACTATTATTATTATTATTATTATTATTATTATTATTATTATATAAAATAAAGGTATATAGAAATATATACTACTATACAATATAAACAATCTATTATTATTATTATTATTATTATATAAAATAAAGGTATATAGAAATATATACTACTATACAATATAAACAATCTATTATTATTATTATTATATAAAATAAAGGTATATAGAAATATATACTACTATACAATATAAACAATCTATTATTATTATTATTATTATATAAAATAAAGGTATATAGAAATATATACTACTATACAATATAAACAATCTATTATTATTATTATATAAAATAAAGGTATATAGAAATATATACTACTATATAATATAAACAATCTATTATTATTATTATTATTATATAAAATAAAGGTATATAGAAATATATACTACTATACAATATAAACAATCTATTATTATTATTATTATTATATAAAATAAAGGTATATAGAAATATATACTACTATATAATATAAACAATCTATTATGAATGAATAAAAAGTTTTTATATTTTTTACCAGGTTTAAGAAAGAGTCCATGTTAAACAATTTAATTTAACGTGGTATTTTAAAACACGGATACCCAACTGTCAAATTCATCACGTACTTCAGATTTTTTGTTTCAAGTCGTTTGTCGGTCAAGTATTGTTTGTAAAGTTTACAGTGACCTTGAAAATTAAACAGTCGTTTTAAATTGACACAAGACAATGAAAATATCAGTTGTTAGGAAACGAAATTAAAAAAAAACTAAATTTATAAAATATGATAAGAAAAGATTGGTTACAATGGATCAAAAATTTTGAAACTTTCACTGAAACTTAAATATTTTACAAATGAGATAAAAAAAAACCCCAAAAAACATTTTAGAAGTTCGAGGAAGTTGTCAAGGTAACACAGAAAAATTAACAAATTCACTAAATTCCTAAATTTGACATGGCAGAAAAATAAGAAAGAAGAATTGTGTGAAATATAGAAAATCTGTAAAGGTGAAAAGTTCAGGTAATTCCGATGTTCTGTGATCAAATAGACAGGTAAAAAGCTGGTAAATAATTAAACAACACTAAAGGTGAATCTATCTTTACTGATTGTCATTTATAAACATCCTACATTGTCTTACTCATTGATTAGAGGCACCTCTTTCTCGAAATATTGACTTATATCACTAACTGTATCAACTCAGCTCTATTTCAGCTTTCTGTAGAGTCATCTAAATATCTACTTTACCAGCTGATAGAGCTCAATTTCAGCTATCTATATAGTCGTCTAAATATTTACTTTACCAGCTGATAGAGCTCAATTTCAGCTATCTATATAGTCATCTAAATATTTACTTTACCAGCTGATAGAGCTCAATTTCAGCTATCTATATAGTCGTCTAAATATTTACTTTACCAGCTGATAGAGCTCAATTTCAGCTATCTATATAGTCGTCTAAATATTTACTTTACCAGCTGATAGAGCTCAATTTCAGCTATCTATATAGTCATCTAAATATTTACTTTACCAGCTGATAGAGCTCAATTTCAGCTATCTATATAGTCATCTAAATATTTACTTTACCAGCTGATAGAACTCAATTTCAGCTATCTGTATAGTCATCTAAATATTTACTTTACCAGCTGATAGAGCTCAATTTCAGCTATCTATATAGTCATCTAAATATTTACTTTACCAGCTGATAGAGCTCAATTTCAGCTATCTGTATAGTCATCTAAATATTTACTTTACCAGCTGATAGAGCTCAATTTCAGCTATCTGTATAGTCATCTAAATATTTACTTTACTAGCTGATAGAACTCAATTTCAGCTATCTGTATAGTCATCTAAATATTTACTTTACCAGCTGATAGAGCTCAATTTCAGCTATCTGTATAGTCATCTAAATATTTACTTTACCAGCTGATAGAGCTCAATTACAGCTATCTGTATAGTCATCTAAATATTTACTTTACCAGCTGATAGAGCTCAATTTCAGCTATCTGTATAGTCATCTAAATATTACTTTACCAGCTGATAGAACTCAATTACAGCTATCTGTATAGTCATCTAAATATTTACTTTACCAGCTGATAGACTCAATTACAGCTATCTATATAGTCATCTAAATATTTACTTTACCAGCTGATAGAGCTCAATTTCAGCTATCTGTATAGTCATCTATATATTTACTTTACCAGCTGATAGAGCTCAATTTCAGCTATCTGTATAGTCATCTAAATATTAACTTTACCAGCTGATAGAGCTCAATTTCAGCTATCTGTATAGTCATCTAAATATTTACTTTACCAGCTGATAGAGCTCAATTTCAGCTATCTGTATAGTCATCTAAATATTTACTTTACCAGCTGATAGAGCTCAATTACAGTTTTCTTTATAGTCATCTAAATATTTACTTTACCAGCTGATAGAGCTTAATTTTAGTTTTTTTTTTGTTTTTTTTAAAGGACGCTAGGCTAAATATCTGCTGAATGACCTTTAAGATATACTGTCATGTGTATTTGGTATTATATTCCAAGTTTTTACAACACTTTTATAAATTAAATTATTGTGTTAAAATTGAATTGTTTAAATTTGTCTGGAAAACTAAATTTATAAAGAAATGTTATCAGATTGAAACTGCAGTTTTATTGATATAAACTTTCATTAAAATAAGCAACATGAATTTCAGTTCAAATTATAAAACTTGTTATTTATCTATAAACTTTCACAATTAGATTGGATAAAGTAGATATCTTCAGGTTCTAGGCCTAGGTCATCAGGTTCTAGGTTATAGGTCAACAGGTTCTAGGTTATAGGTCAACAGGTTCTAGGTTATAGGTCAACAGGTTCTAGGTTATAGGTCAACAGGTTCTAGGTTATAGGTCAACAGGTTCTAGGTTATAGGTCAACAGGTTCTAGGTTATAGGTCAACAGGTTCTAGGTAATAGGTCAACAGGTTCTAGGTTATAGGTCAACAGGTTCTAGGTAATAGGTCAACAGGTTCTAGGTAATAGGTCAACAGTCTAGGTTATTCCACATGATATAGGTTATAAGTCAATAGGTTATATCTGGAAATTTACCACCATCTGATGTTGTTTTCCAATAACACTCTAACCCACTGTACTTTATCTACTGACCTTTTAGATCAAAACAAAGTAACACTAACACAATATTAAACCATTCCAGATAAAATCCATTCCAGTCAATTTCAGCTCTATATTTTTATAGTGCAAATCTAAAAGTGTTTCTCCAAACTTTACCATGTCAACAAACTCTATTTTTATTTAGGAACATAACAAGATTTCTTTTCAATCAATTTCCACAAATAAAGTTGTTTAATATGGATTAAAATCAAACTTTATTAAAGTACCAGTCTAATCATATTACAAATTTAATATTTATTTATTTAGTTTGATCTTCAGATCTGTCACATCAAATCTCATACTATAAGAAACTTTGTCAGGAAATTATTTTCTCTTAAAGTTTGAAATATGTTTAGTTGTTGGTAGATAACAATTCCAGTAGATGCTCATATCATAAACTAGGTAGTTGGTGGCAGGGTATGAAATATCGGTGCGGTGCTCGGTCAACTTGGGTACATGTCAATACAATAATCTCCAGTCTATATTCTCCAAAATATTGGTGTTACGTTTCTTGAAATGTTTAATTGTTATCATTGAAATAAGTACATCGGTTATTTAGGCCATACTGACTGGGGGGGGGGGGGGGGGTAAATTGGCTATGATTGTCAAACCAAAAATTTGACAGGAAGAAATGATGAAATTATTACTGATATTTTCTGAACATTTCGAGTCCTGGTTGTGGTAGATGCAAGTTAACGTTCCTTCCAGTAGGATACTGATATCATAGACTAGGTAGTTGTTGGTAGATGACAAGTTAACGTTCAGCTTCCAGTAGATACTGATATCACAAACTAGGTAGTTGTTGGTAGATGACAAGTTAACGTTCGCTTCCAGTAGATACTGATATCACAGACTAGGTAGTTGTTGGTAGATGACAAGTTAACGTTCGCTTCCAGTAGATACTGATATCACAGACTAGGTAGTTGTTGGTAGATGACAAGTTAACGTTCGCTTCCAGTAGATACTGATATCACAAACTAGGTAGTTGTTGGTAGATGACAAGTTAACGTTCGCTTCCAGTAGATACTGATATCACAAACTAGGTAGTTGTTGGTAGATGACAAGTTAACGTTCGCTTCCAGTAGATACTGATATCACAAACTAGGTAGTTGTTGGTAGATGGCAAGTTAACGTTCGCTTCCAGTAGATACTGATATCACAAACTAGGTAGTTGGTGGTAGATGACAAGTTAACGTTCGCTTCCAGTAGATACTGATATCACAAACTAGGTAGTTATTGGTAGATGACAAGTTAACGTTCGCTTCCAGTAGATACTGATATCACAAACTAGGTAGTTGTTGGTAGATGGCAAGTTAACGTTCGCTTCCAGTAGATACTGATATCACAAACTAGGTAGTTGGTGGTAGATGACAAGTTAACGTTCGCTTCCAGTAGATACTGATATCACAAACTAGGTAGTTGTTGGTAGATGACAAGTTAACGTTCGTTTCCAGTGGATACTGATATCACAAACTAGGTAGTTGTTGGTAGATGACAAGTTAACGTTCGTTTCCAGTAGATACTGATATCACAAACTAGGTAGTTGTTGGTAGATGACAAGTTAACGTTCACTTCCAGTGGATACTGATATCACAAACTAGGTAGTTGTTGGTAGATGACAAGTTAATGTTCACTTCCAGTGGATACTGATATCACAAACTAGGTAGTTGTTGGTAGATGACAAGTTAATGTTCACTTCCAGTGGATACTGATATCACAAACTAGGTAGTTGTTGGTAGATAACAAGTTAACGTTCATTTCCAGTGGATACTGATATCACAGACTAGGTAGTTGTTGGTAGATGACAAGTTAACGTTCACTTCCAGTGGATACTGATATCACAGACTAGGTAGTTGTTGGTAGATGACAAGTTAACGTTCACTTCCAGTGGATACTGATATCACAAACTAGGTAGTTGTTGATAGATGACAAGCTAACGTTCACTTCCAGTGGATACTGATATCACAAACTAGGTAGTTGTTGGTAGATGACAAGCTAACGTTCACTTCCAGTGGATACTGATATCACAAACTAGGTAGTTGTTGATAGATGACAAGCTAACGTTCACTTCCAGTAGATACTGATATCACAAACTAGGTAGTTGTTGGTAGTTGACAAGTTAATGTTCACTTCAGGTGGATACTGATATCACAAACTAGGTAGTTGTTGGTAGATGACAAGTTAACATTCACTTCCAGTGGATACTGATATCACAAACTAGGTAGTTGTTGGTAGATGACAAGTTAACGTTCACTTCCAGTGGATACTGATATCACAAACTAGGTAGTTGTTGGTAGATGACAAGTTAACGTTCACTTCCAGTGGATACTGATATCACAGACTAGGTAGTTGTTGGTAGATGACAAGTTAACGTTCGCTTCCAGTAGATACTGATATCACAGACTAGGTAGTTGTTGGTAGATGACAAGTTAACGTTCACTTCCAGTAGATACTGATATCACAAACTAGGTAGTTGTTGGTAGATGACAAGTTAACGTTCCTTCCAGTAGATACTGATATCACAGACTAGGTAGTTGTTGGTAGATGACAAGTTAACGTTCACTTCCAGTAGATACTGATATCACAGACTAGGTAGTTGTTGATAGATGACAAGTTAACGTTCACTTCCAGTAGATACTGATATCACAGACTAGGTAGTTGTTGGTAGATGACAAGTTAACGTTCACTTCCAGTGGATACTGATATCACAGACTAGGTAGTTGTTGGTAGATGACAAGTTAACGTTCACTTCCAGTAGATACTGATATCACAGACTAGGTAGTTGTTGGTAGTTGACAAGTTAACGTTCACTTCCAGTAGATACTGATATCACAAACTAGGTAGTTGTTGGTAGTTGACAAGTTAACGTTCACTTCCAGTAGATACTGATATCACAAACTAGGTAGTTGTTGGTAGTTGACAAGTTAATCAGTATCGATATCACAGGGAATACTGATATAAAACAGGTATTGTTGGTAGTTGACAAGTTAACGTTCACTTCCAGTAGATACTGATATCACATAACTAGGTAGTTGTTGGTAGAAATTGACAAGTTAACGTTCACTTCCAGTAGATATGATATCACAAACTACATAGAAAAACAGTTTTAATTTGAAATATTTATCTTTGAATATATAATTTTCCCTCATGTTGAAACCCTCAGAAAAATTGAATAATGGGGGTGTGGTTTGGGAATGATGGTTCCATTTATTTCCTTGTATTTTTCATATAAAATTATACCGTAATACCCAGTGTTTGATAACAAAATTTGACATTTGAATATCTGGTAAAAGCACAAGGAAAAGAAGGTCCGCAAACACAAATTTGATTTTGATTAAAAAAGAAATTATTAGGTTTACAAGGATTATCTCCTGTCTCCAGTCTAAACTTGGTAATTCTACAAGGTAAACCTGAGAAAAACCCAGTTCCTTGGCAAAGGGAAAAAGGCTAACAACTTAGGCAAGGTTTTTTCCGTTTTGGAAAACCGTTCGTATATGATTTAACGGTAACAACAGGAAAAGTTCTGCCCTGGCACTTTTGGGAAACCTCTTGTGTATTGATTTTATAAGGGATAATTAGGTTCGGTATCTTTCTCACTGGTCCTTTCAAACCTCTTGGTAATTGATTTAAAGGATAACAACTTAGGTTCGGCTTTCTACCAGCTGGTCCTTGGTCAAACCTCTTGGTATTGATTTTACAAGGCCATAGACAACTTTCTACCACTGGTCCTAGTCCCTCTGTAGTTATAGGAAAGAACATTCCTTTCTACCAGCTGGTCCTTGGTCAAACCTCTTGGTATTGATTTTACAAGGATAAAAACTTAGGTTCCCAAGTCCACCATGACAGGAATCCTTTCTACCAGCTGGTCCTATACTATAATATAATATTATCAATATTAATGATATTTTCCATCTTCACCCAAAATAAACTCCAGGTGTGAACTAGTCTGATGTTCCTAGAGATTAATTTTACCAAATCAGATCAACTCGTCATCTGTATTTCTACCGACTATATTAAAAATTGTTGTAGTAGAAATTATTATATTGTCCTGTCTCTGTTATATTATATTGGTCTTTAAGTCCTGTTCACATCAAACTATATTTAAAGTCCTGTTCACATCAAACTATATTTAAAGTCCTGTTCACATCAAACTATATTTAAAGTCCTGTTCACATCAAACTATATTTAAAGTCCTGTTCACATCAAACTATATTTAAAGCCTGTTCACATCAAACTATATTTAAAGACCTGTTCACATCAAACTATATTTAAAGTCCTGTTCACATCAAACTATATTTAAAGACCTGTTCACATCAAACTATATTTAAAGTCCTGTTCACATCAAACTATATTTAAAGACCTGTTCACATCAAACTATATTTAAAGACCTGTTCACATCAAACTATATTTAAAGACCTGTTCACATCAAACTATATTTAAAGTCCTGTTCACATCAAACTATATTTAAAGACCTGTTCACATCAAACTATATTTAAAGACCTGTTCACATCAAACTATATTTAAAGTCCTGTTCACATCAAATATATTTAAAGACCTGTTCACATCAAACTATATTTAAAGACCTGTTCACATCAAACTATATTTAAAGACCTGTTCACATCAAACTATATTTAAAGACCTGTTCACATCAAACTATATTTAATTCATATCACCGATCACTATTTTCACTAATTAATTTATTACGTCCTACTCTTCTGCACTTCTTCTAATGGGCTAATGAAAATGGGCAACGCCATGCAGGGTGCAATGAGGGAAATTTTGCCTGGACAGCAGCATTAGCCTACTCTTTTTGCAATTTCCAACTGTCAAGGTATCCTTTGCTTCCCTTTAGGTATTTGGGCTGATTATTGGTAGCGTTGGCGATTGAAAGATATTTTTAAATCGAAAGCACTGGCACAGGATTAAGTTTAACCTTTTATGCAGTATTTTGGTATGTTTAAAGTCAATAATGAAGTCTAAAGCCAGTTAACATCAGGCATGTTTTGAGAGATTTTAAAATTCTCTGCGTTTGGGTGATTAAATTCGCTTGTCTGTCCTCAGCTTAAGGGTAAAATCAGCCAAATCAGATTATCTATAGAACTGTTGTTACAATTTAATATTACTGGCAGTTTCTTAGAATAGGGTTTAGAATTTATTAAAAAATACAAATTTCTAATAACATGATATCAGAAATACCATTTCTAGTTTTTATTTATTCCTGGTAATAAACGATTGTATTGGAGCATGTCATTAATAATTTATCCTCACCATTTACTCCGTAATTATTACAATTATTGTCAATTTATGAGCCAAGATGAAATTGGTTTTTGGAATCGTTTGGTGTAAAATATTGCTGGTGAAATTACAAATTTTTCTGTGGCATTTTGAAAAAATGAACAAATGATTTATTACTGGAATAAAAATATCAATGTCTTTTACATTAATTCCTTACAATAGTCCTTTTACACTATATTCTACGAGTGAGCCGTGCCAGGCTCCATGCCAGGCTCCATGCCAGGCTCCATGCCAGGCTCCATGCCAGGCTCCATGCCAGGCACCGTGCCAGGCTCGCATATTTTGAACCTTTTACATTATTCGTTGAACAAGTGAGCCGGGCTCGCTTATTCACCGGAAGTAATGGAGCTCTCTAGACAGAGAGAACACGAAACAGAATTCAACATGGCGGGAAATGTGAACTTCTTAACTATTATGTTTTCGTTGAAAATGATTAATACGCCTATCAGGCGAGGAAAACTTCATATAAGGCAACAATCTAATCAACTTGTTCGATGCAAATTCTCCAATTCACACATTTATTCGTATTTGCGTGGCTCGAAATGATAGCAAACTTCCGGACATGTGCAATCAAAGTATTCAAAGTGAGCCAGGCACAGTTTGCGTTGACACTATACATAAAGCGTGCCAGGTCCGGACCGAGAGGTGGTCTGAGGAGGGCCAGGCCCAGCAATGGATTTAACCTTGCCTGGCTCACTTAGACCCTTTTACATTACGATTTTTCTACCGAACTGAGCCTGGTCCTGGAACAGATAAATTTTTTACGTGTAAAAAGAGGTTAATGACTCGACCAATTTTCTGAAAATGTGGAACACAGTGCAGTGTGTAATGAGGGAAAATTTGCAAGTTTAAAGATATTAAACTGAAGTAAAATGGGGATGATGTTAAACTAGTTGAAGTATTGATATTAGTAATTATATTAATGTGATACCCAGATATATATAAATACTCTCTCCTATCAGATTCTAGTAATGATAACACCACAATTAACATTAATTATTACTTGTTAATTAAACAGATTGGGTTACAATAGTCTTATTTAATTTACTTTAATTCATAACAAATTCACTGTTTTCAATGATTTGAATTTTTTACAAATTGAGTCATTGAAGTGCTTGGTATAAATAAGTTCCATGTTTAGCGAAAAAGACAAAAATAAGTGATAGTAGAAATATAAATATTATAAAATAAACTGTAAAGTTCAGCATGCCCTGCCTTATAAATTAAAACATCAGATGAGTCACTTTAACAAGTCATTGAAAGAGAACTGAGAACAATGTATAACAATGTATAACAATATAACCGAGTTATTATCAGTTAGTCTGTGATATAAAATCAATATTTATTCCAGCGCCTGATTATTATAATTTGTACCAGGTAACATTTTAGCGGTAAATTATCACTTCTCCCTCAACGAAGATTTATTTCATTATAGTGGTTAATACTTTATAATACACCTGATTTGATTGGACGATAATTATATTGATTGTTGTAACACACTCACTGATTGGATATTACTTGATATTGATTTTCATTGATAACTGAGAACTTGAATTAGACAAATGAAGTTTGAGTGATTGAAAAAATAACTGGTTTATGATCCTTTACACCCTCTAGGTTGGCTAGTGGGTTTACTTCTACCCTATATACCTTCTAGGTTGGCTAGTGGGTTTACTTCTACCCTATACACCTTCTAGGTTGGCTAGTGGGTTTACTTCTACCCTATACATCTAGGTTGGCTAGTGGGTTTACTTCTACCCTATACACCTTCTAGGTTGGCTAGTGGGTTTACTTCTACCCTATACACCTTCTAGGTTGGCTAGTGGGTTTACTTCTACCCTATATACCTTCTAGGTTGGCTAGTGGGTTTACTTCTACCCTATACATCTAGGTTGGCTAGTGGGTTTACTTCTACCCTATATACCTTCTAGGTTGGCTAGTGGGTTTACTTCTACCCTATACACCTTCTAGGTTGGCTAGTGGGTTTACTTCTACCCTATACACCTTCTAGGTTGGCTAGTGGGTTTACTTCTACCCTATATACCTTCTAGGTTGGCTAGTGGGTTTACTTCTACCCTATTACACTCTAGGTTGGCTAGTGGGTTTACTTCTACCCTATACACCTTCTAGGTTGGCTAGTGGGTTTACTTCTACCCTATATACCTTCTAGGTTGGCTAGTGGGTTTACTTCTACCCTATATACCTTCTAGGTTGGCTAGTGGGTTTACTTCTACCCTTTATACCCTCTAGGTTGGCTAGTGGGTTTACTTTTACCCTATATACCTTCTAGGTTGGCTAGTGGGTTTACTTCTACCCTTTTATACCTTCTAGGTTGGCTAGTGGGTTTACTTCTACCCTATACACCTTCTAGGTTGGCTAGTGGGTTTACTTCTACCCTATATACCTTCTAGGTTGGCTAGTGGGTTTACTTCTACCCTATACACCTTCTAGGTTGGCTAGTGGGTTTACTTCTACCCTATATACCTTCTAGGTTGGCTAGTGGGTTTACTTCTACCCTATACATCTAGGTTGGCTAGTGGGTTTACTTCTACCCTATACACCTTCTAGGTTGGCTAGTGGGTTTACTTCTACCCTATACATCTAGGTTGGCTTTTTACCCTAAACCTTCTAGGTTGGCTAGTGGGTTTACTTCTACCCTTTATACCCTCTAGGTTGGCTAGTGGGTTTACTTCTACCCTTACACCTTCTAGGTTGGCTAGTGGGTTTACTTCTACCCTATACACCTTCTAGGTTGGCTAGTGGGTTTACTTCTACCCTATATACCTTCTAGGTTGGCTAGTGGGTTTACTTCTACCCTATACACCTTCTAGGTTGGCTAGTGGGTTTACTTCTACCCTATATACCTTCTAGGTTGGCTAGTGGGTTTACTTCTACCCTATAAACCTTCTAGGTTGGCTAGTGTGTTTACTTCTACCCTATATACCTTCTAGGTTGGCTAGTGGGTTTACTTCTACCCTATACACCTTCTAGGTTGGCTTGCTGTTCTATTACTCTTAAACCCTGAAACAGTGAAACTCTTAACAGTGATAACATTGACAAGTAAACAGTGATAACATTAACAAGTAAACAGTGATAACATTGACAAGTAAACAGTGATAACATTGACAAGTAAACAGTGATGACATTGACAAGTAAACAGTGATGACATTGACAAGTAAACAGTGATAACATTGACAAGTAAACAGTGATAACATTGACAAGTAAACAGTGATGACATTGACAAGTAAACAGTGATGACATTGACAAGTAAACAGTGATGACATTGACAAGTAAACAGTGATGACATTGACAAGTAAACAGTGATGACATTGACAAGTAAACAGTGATGACATTGACAAGTAAACAGTGATGACATTGACAAGTAAACAGTGATGACATTGACAAGTAAACAGTGATGACATTGACAAGTAAACAGTGATTAAAATCTATTGATGTATAATACCATCTTGTTTACATAATATTGTGTATATAATCGAGCAGCAGCAGAATGAGTTATACACTGTGATAGATAATACTGTATAAGGTATATGTACACTGAATATGATTCACGGTTAAAGAATGGGGGAGAGGGGGTTAGGAAATTCTAGGATAATGGAATGGGGGGAGAGGGTCTGAAGAATTATGATAAACAAAAACAATGAATCGGGAAGTGAGAGGTGTCGGGTGTTGTTTTGTTGGGCCAGGCCACATACAATTTTCTTTATGTACAATGATTTGAAATGAAATGAATGGAGTTTTACGTCCTACTCTTCTGCACCTTTTGAGCTAATGAAGACAGGGTACAATGATTTGAAAATAAAGTCAATTCTCAAGTTTCAATCACAGTAATTTACCAGTACATATCCTTAAAAACAGATTAATGTATTTAAAAATTACCGAGGGATTTCAACTCGTCATCACGAAATCACATTTATAATCTTCTAATAGATGTGATAAATAGAATAGAATGTGAGGTATCTAAGGATTTGAACCTGTAGCGCTATAATCCTAATGCTAACTGTGTTTTATTGATAAGGTATTCGCTAGAGTTTGTTACAGCGTTGAGTTGAACAATAGTTGTATTATTAACCTGACAACTCGCTGATGGTTTGAGTTGAATCGTGTCGACTGGTATAAATAACCTCGTTAATTTAGTGTATTAGATCAAATTAAATACAAATCTCTAATACATGTTTTAATGTATTAAAGTAGATTGAAGTGGAGTTTTACATCCCTACTATGCCTGGAACTGAAGACTGGCATTGTGAAGTAAAAAGGCCTACACACTCTGGTCTTAAGCTATTGGAAACATGCGTGAATCCGTATAAAACAGTCTGTTTTTAAAACGTGCATATGGACTGATTTTTTACGCATCCGTATTGATACTGACAGATACATGCGTATAAAAACTGTGATAGCGAACGTAAACATTGTCCAAACGGTCCGTATTAAAAAATATGTCCGCTTTCATTGCGCATGTATGTGTCAACAACATAGGAAACACGTGTGTTGGGAACGCAATGAATACAGAATCACGCATGTTTGTGTCACTAGCTTAATTTTAAAACTTACACCAAGGTAGTTCATTTAGTTTCAAGTAGAATATATAATAATGACACAATTTCTACAAATCTTTGTGACAGTCCCTCTTCCTGTCTTCATTAGCCCTTTTGGTGTAGAAGAGTAGGATGTAAAACTCCATCATTTCATTTCTATTACAAACAGTCCATCTTCATTAGCCCTTTATGTGCAGAAGAGTAGGATGTAAAACTCCACTTTATTTCATTTTTTCAAAAAATCCCTTTACTTGTATTGCTGTTATTAAAGATAAATTTAAAAATATTCATTTCACTTTTAAAAAAAGTCCATCTTCATTATTTTTTAAAAAGAATGTTAAAATCCAAGTTATTTTTTCCTTTTTTTCATTAAATTGGGGTAAAAAATGTAAAACCCCAAAAACAATCTAGACTTTTCCTTGAAAGAAAATGTGTTTTACAAAATATTTTTTTAAAAAATATTTCGTGTTTGAAAGTTGTTAAATAAAATCAGAATTAAAATGAAATAAACATAAAATAAAATTGTTTTTCTTTGATATAAGATCCAGTGTTAAAACCGATTGAAATTGTGAGATTTTTACATTTTTACATCTTCTCTATTATTACAGTGTCAGTTATTCTTCACAAAACTCCAATCAAATTTGACATTTATTCGTAACTTGAAAACTATAAATTTTTATTAAACTATTATAAAATAAAATGAAAGTTGTTGAAATCGTGGAATTTTACACCCGTCAGATTTGATAGAGAATTAATCAGATGTAATATATAAAGATGATTATATTTCTGACAATTAATTGGATATTTGAATCATTTTACGTTATTTACGCTTCACGATATCTATTAAAGGAGCCGAGCTGTTAAGAAATGTTGGAAGTTTTGTTTATAATTGGCGAATGAAAATAAATCTTAAAGAATTCTGGGTTACAAAATTCTGACATAATAGAAACTTTTAAAATAGTAACATGAAATGCTTAGTTTGAGTGGAATCTCAAAACATACTGATATTTGACTGAAGATGGGAACAGTAACAACTGAAGATGGGAACAGTAACAACTGAAGATGGGAACAGTAACAACTGAAGATGGGAACAGTAACAACTGAAGATGGGAACAGTAACAACTGAAGGTGGGAACAGTAACAACTGAAGATGGGAACAGTAACAACTGAAGGAAATTATGTTTCCAGGGGTACAAAATCTAAATACCACGTTTTTTTTATCGAATTCTGAGTATAGTCACGTTATTTTTTTCTTTATAAATAACATGTGCTTCTTGTTGGTAACTATTGTCCAATCATAATTAACCCTAGAAACTTTCTAGTAAATCTCAACCAATCAAATCACTTGTAGACACTTTGTTCTCATTACCACACTTACAAAATGGAGGTGTAGTGGGTTTAGTTTTATTTTTCCTGGGCAAAATAAAAAAAAAGGTTGGAAAATCTTTAAAGATAACCTTTTGTAGAATTCCAACCGAGCTGATGACAATCTCACCATCCCTAGACTGAACTACTAGAGGAGGGCCAATATCAGATGGCGTCAGTAAAACACGGTACTTTCAATAGATAAACATCTATAAAACCTCTTCAAACCACTTGGTCTCAGATTAACTTAGATACTTGAATTTTAGTTATTATACTTACTTCTATTGTAGTATAGGATCTGGAGATTCTTTCATTCTTTAGAAGTTTTAATGAAAATTTTTAATCTTA
The DNA here is from genome assembly GCA_030562195.1 of Nipponacmea schrenckii. Classification (NCBI taxonomy): domain Eukaryota; kingdom Metazoa; phylum Mollusca; class Gastropoda; family Lottiidae; genus Nipponacmea; species Nipponacmea schrenckii. Next base: position 620,564 of record JAUJPP010000001.1, read on the forward strand.
AAGTGATACTGTGTCTTAAAATGGACATAAATTACGAGTAGTCAATATGAGTATATATTCATCAGTGAACTTACCTGGTGTCATAAAGTAACAGAATCCCTTCAAAATTTGGGAAACTCACAAAACTAAGACATTACTTAAAAATAATTAAATAATAGCTATGACATCATCCTTTGTTGTATTTATCCATTCTCTAGTAGAATGTATGAGTGTTGTTTGAACTACTCACTAACTGTCCATTATTTCTTGAAAATTGTTCACTAAATGTCCATTATTTTAAAAAAGTGTCCATTATTTTTTAAAAAGTGTCCATTATTTAAAAAAAAATGTCCATTATTTTTTAGTTGTTTGGACCTTCTATCTTTTCACTGATAAAGCAATTCCATCATATATTCAGTTTTTTTTGCAACGTTCCATTTGATAAAGTGAAATACAGCGTGTTTTTTATTTATTTTTTTTCTGATAGGCATTTGTTAACAATCGCATCTATGTCAGTTTTTTTCAAAGGTTTGTTAAACCTAATTGTTGTGGCATTAGAGTTCGATATATATCCTTATTTTCATCTTCTTTTTGATCTTACTTTGTTATCATCAGATGAAATATCAGAAAAAAAGGTCTCTCCGTATTTGAAAATTTGATTGTTCATACTAAATATTATCCATTGGCTCGACTTGGGATGTATTTCTAAAGGTGGATTGAATTATAAATATATCGTTTTCACTTGATGAATACATTGTGTGTAGAAGAGTTGTGTTGATTACAATTAGTTTAACTTTGTTGGGCTATTATTTAAGTAAGATAGAGGCTAACACCCCTCACAAACTGTCCTCTCTCTAACATAATACACAGTTTTCGGCCTCTATCCCTTACTTAATGAATATTAAGCGGTTTTCAATAATTAAGTGTATTTTCATTGATAATTACTAATTTATCAGATTATACAAGGATTCTGTTATGTTATTTATAACAGCAGGTATATCTACTGATGTATATATACTCTTATTGACCAAGTTATGTTTAATTCCAAGTTTAGATTTTTAAATTTTTTGTTAAATTCTAAGACACAGTATCCCTTTAAATTTTAAGTAATGTTTCAAACTCTTTCCATTCAAATGACAAGATAATTTTGTTAACTCAATTTTCATACAGAAGTATATTGATATCTAGTGGTTCTTTACCTCTTTAAGTTTCTTGTGGTCTGAATTATGATACTGTATAACTAGTGTTGTCTCCCTTGAATCAGATTGGTACAGTGTATTTGAGTGTCATGTTATCAGTAATAATTGTTGTGATATCTGATTGCTACTGTACTTGTTATTTATATTTATGAGGAGGAATTTAACTGAGCTATCAAAGGGCTGTATCCTTCCCATTCTATAGATAAAATTTGATTCATGCCCCATTTGAAGGAAACATAGAATTTTTACTAAAAAAAAATTTTTTTAACATAAGGAACAAAAGTGAACATAGCAACACTTAATATTTACATTTCTACTATCACTCCCTTCAATGAATTAGTTACGTAAACTGGCGTTTATTTTTCGATGAACTGTAGTTTGTCATGTGATACTATGACGTGATTGACGTCGTCAAGGCACCACATAATGACACAATCTAAGATTTGTGGCAAATTCAAGGGAACCGAACATAAAAAAGTGAAAATTGCGTTTATAAAAGCATCTGAATGTAAATATAAGGATTAAACGTTGGTCTCACTAGCATTATTGGTGTGTAAACACAATATATCAGGCCACAAACATACATAAAAGAGTTTGTCACGTGATCAGTTACGTTTACACACCAATAATGCTAATGAGACCAACGTTTTATCCTTAATTACATTTTGTTTTCTACTTTCTTTTTTTTACAAAATTTTATAAAAAATCAAACCTTTTTCATTGAAAGGGAAGTTAAGACAGAATAAAGGACTAAACTTGTAGAACATGATAATAACAATACTGCGTCAGTTTAAGGTGTTTTTTATTCACTAAATCTTGTATGGAACCCACTTTGATTCAATGAACTCATTGATGTATAACATAAAACATTGTATAGACTTGACTGTAAGAGTTTGGATCAAGTTTGGGTATTGTTATCTGAATAGACTTGATAATATATTGTGTATAAGATGTATTGTTACCTGAATAGACTTGATAATATATTGTGTATAAGTTGTGTTGTTACCTGAATAGACTTGATAATATATTGTGTATAAGTTGTATTATTACCTGAATAGACTTGATAATATATTGTGTATAAGATGTATTGTTACCTGAATAGACTTGATAATATATTGTGTATAAGTTGTGTTGTTACCTGAATAGACTTGATAATATATTGTGTATAAGATGTATTGTTACCTGAATAGATTTGATAATATATTGTGTATAAGATGTATTGTTACCTGAATAGACTTGATAATATATTGTGTATAAGTTGTATTGTTACCTGAATAGACTTGATAATATATTGTGTATAAGATGTATTGTTACCTCAATAGACTTGATAATATATTGTGTATAAGTTGTATTGTTATCTGAATAGACTTGATAATATATTGTGTATAAGTTGTATTTTTACCTGAATAGACTTGATAATATATTGTGTATAAGTTGTATTGTTACCTGAATAGATTTGATAATATATTGTGTATAAGTTGTATTGTTACCTGAATAGACTTGATAATATATTGTGTATAAGTTGTATTGTTATCTGAATAGACTTGATAATATATTGTGTATAAGTTGTATTGTTACCTGAATAGACTTGATAATATATTGTGTATAAGTTGTATTGTTACCTGAATAGACTTGATAATATATTGTGTATAAGTTGTATTGTTACCTGAATAGACTTGATAATATATTGTGTATAAGTTGTATTGTTACCTGAATAGACTTGATAATATATTGTATATAAGTTGTATTGTTACCTGAATAGACTTGATAATATATTGTGTATAAGTTGTATTGTTACCTGAATAGACTTGATAATATATTGTGTATAAGTTGTATTGTTATTTAGGTGTGAAGAAGTAAATAGATTTGATTGTAAAATACAGATTAACTACCGAATAATTAACTTGTTCATTTTCTACCCCATGTATACCTTTTATACTCATTATTATTTTACTATTTCTTCTTCCCTTCTTCATAAGCCTGAGGCCCCCCGTGTGCTACAAGCTATACACGTTAAAGACCACTTGAAAAAAATTGAGTACTAAAATTTTATGTTCATGCTAAGACTCAGCATCCTAAGCTGCCTTAATTTGGCCGTCTGAACGTACCTGGCTGTCTTTAGCTCTAGAACCAAGCTCAAAGAGTCCACCCAGCTGTAAATGGGTACTGATAATGACAAGAGGTTTGACCAAGGACCAGCTGGTAGAAATGATCCTTAACCTAAGTTGTTATCCTTGTAAAATATTCTTTTTCCTTTTCTTTCTTAGAGCCCAGGTTTAAATAAACTGATATTTGATATAAATTAAATCATATTTACCATTTTAATATTACTGTGACATCTGGCACATTACATTAAGAATAAGTAAAATAGGGGTCACCAGGTAAACTTCAATTAGTGAGGAAAATAACTCTGTTTATTTCCTAACTAGAAGTCTAGAACTAAAAAAATTGTCTAGATATATATTTTTAATGTAATTTTAATATGTTCTATTTTTTATCATTTCAGGTAAGATTTATAAAAATATTTGGTTTGAAGTTTGAAGTTTCGTAGCAGACAGCAGACGGTCGAGTATGGATTAGACTCGTTGTGGTGATGCTGAAAGTTGCTACAAGGGTGATTTTATTTAAATTTTACTCTACACCCATAGTAGGACTGGCATTTTATACCTTAATATTCCTAACTCCCATTCTAACTTAGTTTAATATAATACTTGCAGATATTTCATCCAATTTCCCCTTGTCTTTAAACATGTCAGCAGTATGAGATGAGCTCTAGTCAATTAGCTAACATTAAGTCCTATATTAGAAAGTTAACCTCCATTTCTAAAACTAACTGTCCTGATGAGGATTGTGTATCTGAAACATGTCAGCAGTATGAGATGAGCTCTAGTCAATTAGCTAACATTAAGTCCTATATTAGAAAGTTAACCTCCATTTCTAAAACTAACTGTCCTGATGAGGATTGTGTATCTGAAACATGTCAGCAGTATGAGATGAGCTCTAGTCAATTAGCTAACATTAAGTCCTATATTAGAAAGTTAACCTCCATTTCTAAAACTAGCTGTCCTGATGAGGATTGTGTATCTGAAACATGTCAGCAGTATGAGATGAGCTCTAGTCAATTATCTAACATTAAGTCCTATATTAGAAAGTTAACCTCCATTCTTAAACTAGCTGTCCTGTGAGGATTGTGTATCAAGAATTTGTCAGTAGTGAAGTTAAAATGAAGTTTTTCCCGAGAATTATAAGATTATCCAGTCAGCTGTAGGAGATTGATGAAAGTGTCACAATATTTTGACAGTGAAGATATATTTTACAGGAATTTGACAAAAAACTCATAAATTTCTGACAATTTCATCAAAATCTACTCATTCTGTATAATCTCTAATTTTTATCAAATATTTTGTGAGATTTTATCTTTTTGATTTGATTTTCTGTTTTTGTTTATAGAAAAGACAGGTCATTAGGATATCTGTTAGATTCTTACTTCTTCTGGTGGTTTTATGAAGGCTTTCTGAAATATGAAGGCTTTCTGAGCCTATATGAAGGCTTTCTGAAATATAAAGGCTTTCTGAGCCTATATGAAGGCTTTCTGAAATATAAAGGCTTTCTGAGCCTATATGAAGGCTTTCTGAAATATAAAGGCTTTCTTAGCCTATATGAAGGCTTTCTGAAATATAAAGGCTTTCTGAGCCTATATGAAGGCTTTCTGAGCCTATATGAAGGCTTTCTAAGCCTATATGAAGGCTTTCTGAGCCTATATGAAGGCTTTCTGAGCCTATATGAAGGCTTTCTGAGCCTATATGAAGGCTTTCTGAAATATAAAGGCTTTCTAAGCCTATATGAAGGCTTTCGTAAGCCTATATGAAGGCTTTCTGCAGTTATGAAGGCTTGTCTAGCTCTATATGAAGGCTTTTAGCCTAATGAATTACAACTATATGAATTTCTGAGTATTGTAGCTTTCTAATATAAAGGCTTTCTGGCCTATATAATCTAAACTATAAACTTTCTACCTATATGAAGGTTTCTGAAATTAAACTTCTCTGGTGTAAAACTCAGGTGTAAAACTCAGGGTGTAAAACTCAGGTTTCAGCTATATGATAGCTTCGATATCAGTTTCAAATTATGCAGTTTTCAGATTTTGATGTACAAATTATCATTGTTTATTAGAATTTCACTGTCTTGATTTAGTTTAATACCTTTCTCAGTTTGGCTTGTCAGTTTTGGCCTATTACATAATAATACAAACTATAATAATATTCATATTTATTGTTATTAAAATACTGTTATAATCTACAACTGTAAACTGTCTAACTTAGGTGTAAAACTCGGGTGTAAAACTCAGGTGTAAAACTCGGGTGTAAAACTCAGGTATAACACAGTCTTTATTATCATTAATCATACCTGAAGTTTGTAGTTTTATAATTTACAGTACAAACTCATTTATCTTCTCTCTTTATTGTTTATTATCAAGTTTTCTACTGTCATTCAGATTTTAATTGTAATTTTCATACAGTACTGAACTATAACTACATGGTAACAAGTAAGGGAGGTAACAAGTGTATTATATCATGTTAGGTCAGTCTAACTCGAAGTTGTAATTCAACGTACTAACGTAATAGGCTGTACATCCATTGTTTGTTATTATAATCAAGTGTATTTCTTATTGTAATTGTCATTTTCATCAAGTACCTCCATTGATTATTTTATAACTTATTAAAGTTAAGAGGAGAGGGGGGGGGGGGTACCTAGTTGTTCAGGACATACGTCCATTGTCATTGTTTGTAATTATAATCAACAGTCTTTTTGATTTTCATTGTAATTTTCACCCATAGCAATATATATGAAATGTTCAAGTATTGTACACATAAGAATGGTTTAATAAAATGACAGTATTACATCTGAACAATCAGATACTGTTTACATGTCAGTCGTCAGTCACTGCTGACTGTGTCATCATTTGTTACAAAGTGTCATTCCTAATTTTAAATTGCAATTTTCCAACTGTCAAGTATTAACATTGTAACATCTAAAAACAAGTGTTTGTTATGGTCAGTAAAAGGGTTAAAATCAAGTTTTATTTTTGTTTAATAAATTGTGGTCGTAGGGTCTATCTCTGTCAGTATATCAAAGTGATGACCCAGTGTAATGGGTACTAATTTTGTAAATAAGTTTTGTCAAGGACAGCAGTGAAAGGATCTTGTAAACTAAGTTGTGATCCTTGTAAAGTCAATACCAAGAGGTTTGACCAAGGACCAGCTGATAGAAAGGATCCTTGTGAACCTAAGTTGTTATCCTTGTAAAATCAATACCAAGAGGTTTGGCCAAGGACCAGCTGGTAGAAAGGATCCTTGTGAACATAAGTTGTTATCCTTGTAAAATCAATACCAAGAGGTTTGATCAAGGACCAGCTGGTAGAAAGGATCCTTGTGAACCTAAGTTGTTATCCTTGTAAAATCAATACCAAGAGGTTTGGCCATGGACAAGCTAAAATGATTCTTTCTTGTTTCTAATTTCTTAAGTCCTATCCCTTAAATGTTGTTTGAATCTTAAATTAAGGTATGGTATTTTTAATGAGTTTATATATCCCTTGAACTAACTTCATACTTCGACATGACGTAAAACTTTCAACAACATGTCAGAATAATTAGGTTGTCACATTGACATTGTCTTCACAAATCATGGATTTAATCTCCTTTGATTAATTTATGGCCCTGGCCGATGTTTCTGTGTATTGACCAAGGTTTATGTAGCCCTGGGCCTGATAATTTAATCCCCTCCCCAGCTAATTTATGGAGTTAGGAGTATATCAGGGAGGTATTTGTGTTGCCCGGGGCCGTCATAATTTAATCAAGTTGGACTACAATATAGAATCAAGACTTGTTACTATGTTCTATCAATGTTCTAACTGCCTACAGCCTATCTATTTTATATCTTGACCAATTTACTACCTCATTATTATCGTGTTATGATTTAATTGTCTTAATATAATTTTATTGGTACTTTGTTTTAAAAACATTATAGAAATTATAATTTGATACCTTGATCTTGGTTTCTATGGGTAACTAATTCAAAATATGCTCAGGGGCAGGGGGCAGGGGCATCTAATTTAATACATGTTTAACTCTCAAATATCCCTAGAAATAAATTAATATAATTGTTGATGTGTATGGATTGAGTATATAGAATTATGATCTGATAGTTATTAGGATAATAAATTAGGTTCACAAGGATCCTTTCTACCAGCCGATTCTTGGCCAAACCTCTTGGTATTGTTCTTTCCCGGATTATCAGTACCTATTTACAGCTGGGTGGACTGGAATTATGAGTGAAGATGACTTATTCAAGGTCATCAGACTTTCACACACTGATCTAGATCGTAAACCACAGCAGCCATTTCTTCTACTTTACCAAGCAAATGATATCATATAAATATTTCAACACTCTAATAGACTGTGCTACAGCCCCTCCCCATATAATACTGTAATAGAGTATAGTAGATGTTATTGTAAATAGTATAATAAATAATAATACAGTAGATTATATAAAAATATTGATCTATGTAGAAAATCAATCAGTTTATTGATTCTAGTATTGATCTAGTCTACTCTACAGGTGACTGTACATACTCTCTCTCGGGCTTTTATATTAGTCAGATTCTAGCCATGAAATATTCAACTTCAGGTCATTCAAATGGAACAATAAAACTCAGGCCCAGTGTGCAGGTTACCAATTTATTGACAGTCATAAAAATAGTAGGTAAATGTCGCTATCCTTGCAAAATTTCTCTCATTGCACACTGCATGGTGTTGCCTGTCTTCCATTAGCCCGTAAACTTTAGAAACGTAGGACGTAAAACTCCATTATTTTTATTTCATGAAAGTATAGAAAACCTCATGCACCAATATTAATAAGATTTCTAATAATGTAATTTTCCTAAATCCCCTTAAAAAGCTGACTGTGCATATATTAATAATGAAAATAAATTAATAATTTTAATCTGTGACTACCTGTCAATAAAACACACCTGTGAAACATAACGAGCTTTCTCACCTTACTCTAAATCAATTTTTAGGTCTGGTATTCCAATTTTAACTTTTATTAGAAGAAAAACGTGTCAAATTGCTTAACTTTATTTGTATTATTGATTAAATTTAACAACAACAGCAACAACAACATCAACCAACAAACAACAGCACTCAATACAGACAAACAACACAAAAACAACAACTAAACTCAACAACAACAACTAAGCTCAACAACAACAACAACTAAACTCAACAACAACAACTAAACTCAACAACAACAACTAAACTCAACAACAACAACTAAACTCAAAAACAACTATGCTCAACATCAACACTTAAACTCAACAACAACAACTAAACTCAACAACAACAACTAAACTCAACAACAACTAAACTCAACAACAACAACTAAACTCAACAACAACAACAACTAAACTAACAACAACAACAACTAAACTAAACAACAACTAAACTCAACAACAACAACTAAACTCAACAACAACAACAACTAAACTCAACAACAACAACTAAACTCAACAACAACAACTAAACTCAACAACAACAACTAAACTCAACAACAACAACTAAACTCAACAACAACAACTAAACTCAACAACAACAACAACTAAACTCAACAACAACAACTAAACTCAACAACAACAACAACTAAACTCAACAACAACAACAACTAAACTCAACAACAACAACTAAACTCAACAACAAACTCAACTCAACAACAACAACTAAACTCAACAACAAAAACCCTTAACAACTAAACTCAACAACAACAACTAAACTCAACAACAACAACTAAACTCAACAACAACAACTAAACTCAACAACAACAAAAACAACTATTTAACAAAAAGGTCCAGCAATGTAATCTACCTATTTCGCCAGGTTTTTACCAGATTTACGTGTTGTCTCCAGATCTACTGACAGGAGAACTTAGATATACCAATTTATTTTGTTCTTTTCTTAACCATAATTTCCAACATTATTAATACAATATTATGAATACTGTGTTCTAAAATTGCCATGTGAACACCAAAGAGACTAAATATTTTATCTGATTTAATTGTGAAATTTGATGTGATGTTCTCTCATACAGTTCTCTGTATAAATTATATTCTAGATAAAATATAGAGTGTTAGAAATATTGAAAATATTTACTGAAAATAAAGTGGATTGGGCGACATAATGCTTAGTTTTAGTGGATTGCAGGAATCACAGACATCTGATTGATACATGGAATGGTACAAATTTGGTACTCAGTGTCTCCCTAATACATTAACCAATGAGGTGCAGTAGAGTAGGGTGTAAAACTCCATTCATTTCATTTCATTCTAGTAACATATACCATTTTACAATCCCTTTAAATACAAACCAAGCCTCTAGAATTAAACCTTCATTTAATTAAACCACCAAAAACTGGTAGTTCTGTTAAACTTGAAAACATTCTATTAAATTGAAAGACGTAATTTATGTTTTAACTGACGTAAATTGTCACCTTTTTTTGTAAAATCTGCAAAAAAACTTACACACAATCTTCATAAATATAATGAAAATCAAAAATTGAAGTTTTCTTGTCAAATAAACGTTAAAATACAGACGGAATCCATCAGTCAAATATTATATTATATTTTATTTATTGTTATACTCGGTAAATATTAAACATACATGTCAATAAAAAAATAATATTTCACAAACTAAAAACTTTACTTTAAACTTTTACTGCTTTATTTAAAAACTTTTTAAAAAGGTTTTCTAAATTTTGTAGGTGTATCAGGAAAACTAATTGCAATATAACTATTGTGGTTTCTGAAATTCCATTCAAATGCAACATTAAGAATACAGGTTTTCTAAATTTTGTATGTGTACCAGAGACACTAGTGGCATTAGCTTAAACCATTCTCATCATCAATAAGACGTCTGTGGTTCCTATAATTCTATTAAAACTAAGAGTTTGATGACGTCACTAATCACAAAGTTTGCTTTCACATAAGGGTCTGTATATTTGTGGTCTAGGTTTATTGTCCCATCTGAACATCTCTTTTTCCATGTCAGCTTCTCCTAACTGCATTGCTGGGTTGCTGGGTTGAATTGTTCTAGTTGATTACAGTCTAGTAGTTGTTCTATTGGTTGTTGACAACTAGAAGATAGTTAGTAATTATTAGGTAGATATTGAATGATAAGAGATAAAATAGTCAATATATTTCCATGGTCTGACAGAATACCACCTGGTGTTATTATTGATTATTGATTTCATCCACCTTACAACATGATCTACCTGGTTTAATCTACCTGGTTTAATCTACCTGGTTTAATCTACCTGGTTAGGTCAAGGACACCAAGATGAATCTAGATATGGTAATTTGGTGTCCATAGTTTACATTAGAATATGCCACAAATTCATGATAATGTCCGATAGACTCTATACCTGTAGACATGAACTGATCCCTGGGGTCAAGGGATAGTTTCAATAACCCTTGGGTACAGAAAAGGGGCAAGAATTTATTTGAACGCTTAAATGCCTTTGTTTATAGAAAGTTAGACAAAGTGATTAATAAACATATAATGAATTGGTAATTCTGACGAAGTCTAAAACCGTAGACATGGTAATAGATTCCTGGAATTTATTTTATTGATTCCACTACGTTATAGATTGATATTTTATTCCAATATCAGACGCCACAACGTAAATATCTCTACACCAGGTGATTTATTGTCAAGGTTTAAATAACAACAGGACAGGTAAATTGATTGGTTTGTAGGATTCTTACCTGGGATAATAACTATAGATCACCTGATGACACTCTGTAATTGTGTGGATTATGACAGTCATGTACTAGTTATTGGTCAACAATGTGTTACTATATATAACAAACAGGACTATATTATATAATTATTGTACCAGGTAATTTACTATTCTCTATGACCTGGGCCAGTTCCTACATTGAGCATCGTCTCAATACACCCATTTTACTACTACTGGTACTAGGTATGGATGATGTCCGCTTGGGGTAAAATTAAAAAAGAAAATTTAAAAATCCATATCGTAGTTCTTTGGGCATGAGATGTTTCTTCTTCTTGTCTGCTGTGTTCTTCTTCTGTGGTTCTTCTTCTGCTCTTTTTTTTTTCTTTGTTCTTCTTCTGTAGTTTTTTACTACAGTGCTTCTTCTGTGTCTTCTTCATTTGGTTTCTCTTTCTTTTAGTTCTTCTTCTGTAGTTCTTCTTCTATAGTTCTTCTTCTGTAGTTCTTCTTCTGTAGTTCTTCTTCTGTAGTTCTTCTTCTGTAGTTCTTCTTCTATAGTTCTTCTTCTACAGTTCTTCTTCTGTAGTTCTTCTTCTATAGTTCTTCTTCGTTGGTTCTTCTTCTGTAGTTCTTCTTCTGAAGGTTTTTCTTCTGTAGTTCTTCTTCTATAGTTCTTCTTCGTTTGGGTTTTTCTTCTGTAGTTCTTCTTCTGTAGTTCTTCTTCTGTAGGGTTTTTCTTCTGGTTTCTTCTCTGTAGGGTTTTTCTTCTGTAGTTCTACTACTGTAGGGTTTTTCTTTACAGTTCTTTTTCTGTAGATTTTTCTTCTGTAGTTCTTCTTCTGTAGTTCTTCTTCTATAGTTCTTCTTCTGTAATTCTTCTTCTGTGGTTTTTCTTATGTAGTACTTCTTCTGTAGGGTTTTTCTTTTAAATTATTCCTTTTGTAGTTCTTCTGTGGTTCTTCTTCTGGTTTTTGATGCTGTGTTCTTCTTCTGTAGTTCTTCTTCTGTAGTTCTTCCCTTTGTAGGGTTTTTCTTCTATAGTTCTTCTTCTACAGGGTTTTTCTTCTATAGTACTTCTTCTGTAGGGTTTTTCTTCTATGGGTTTTTTTTTATGTAGTACTTCTTCTGTAGGTTCTTCTGTAGTTCTTCTTCTATAGTTCTTCTTCTAAGTTCTTCTTCTGTAGTTCTTCTTCTGTAGTTCTTCTTCTGTAGTTCTTCTTCTGTAGTTCTCCTTCTATAGTTCTCCTTCTATAGTTCTTCTTCGGTGGTTCTTCTTCTGTAGTTCTTCTTCTATAGTTCTTCTTCTGTGGTTCTTCTTCTGAAGTTCTTCTTCTAAGTTCTTCTTCTATAGTTCTTCTTCTGTAGTTCTTCTTCTGTAGTTCTTCTTCTGTAGTTCTCCTTCTGTAGTTCTTCTTCTGAAGTTCTTCTTCTACAGTTCTTCTTCTGTAGTTCTTCTTCTATAGTTCTTCTTCTGTAGTTCTTCTTCTGAAGTTCTTCTTCTGTAGTTCTTCTTCTATAGTTCTTCTTCGTTTGGGTTTTTCTTCTATAGTTCTTCTTCTGTAGTTCTTCTTCTGTAGTTCTTCTTCTATAGTTCTTCTTCTGTAGTTCTTCTTCTACAGTTCTTCTTCTGTAGTTCTTCTTCTGTAGTTCTTCTTCTGTAGTTCTTCTTCTTTAGTTCTTCTTCTGTAGTTCTTCTTCTGTAGTTCTTCTTCTATAGTTCTTCTTCGTTAGGGTTTTTCTTCTATAGTTCTTCTTCTGTAGTTCTTCTTCTGTAGTTCTTCTTCTGTAGTTCTTCTTCTGTAGTTCTTCTTCTATAGTTCTTCTTCTGTAGTTCTTCTTCTATAGTTCTTCTTCTGTAGTTCTTCTTCTACAGTTCTTCTTCTGTAGTTCTTCTTCTGTAGTTCTTCTTCTGTAGTTCTTCTTCTGTAGTTCTTCTTCTATAGTTCTTCTTCTATAGTTCTTCTTCGTTGGTTCTTCTTCTGTAGTTCTTCTTCTGTAGTTCTTCTTCTACAGTTCTTCTTCTGTAGTTCTTCTTCTACAGTTCTTCTTCTGTAGTTCTTCTTCTGTAGTTCTTCTTCTGTAGTTCTTCTTCTGTAGTTCTTCTTCTGTAGTTCTTCTTCTGTAGTTCTTCTTCTACAGTTCTTCTTCTGTAGTTCTTCTTCTGTAGTTCTTCTTCTGTAGTTCTTCTTCTGTAGTTCTTCTTCTACAGTTCTTCTTCTGTAGTTCTTTTTTCTGTAGCTCTTCTTCTGTAGCACTTCTTCTGTGTCTTCTTCTGTAGTTCTTCTTCTGTAGTTCTTCTTCTGTAGTTCTTCTTCTGTAGTTCTTCTTCTGTAGTTCTTCTTCTGTAGTTCTTCTTCTGTAGTTCTTCTTCTGTAGTTCTTCTTCTGTAGTTCTTCTTCTGTAGTTCTTCTTCTGTAGTTCTTCTTCTGTAGTTCTTCTTCTGTGGTTCTTCTTCTGTAGGGTTTTTCTTCTGTGGTTCTTCTTCTGTAGTTCTTCTTCTGTGGTTCTTCTTCTGTGGTTCTTCTTCTGCAGTTCTTCTTCTGTAGTTCTTCTTCTGTAGTTCTTCTTCTGTAGTTCTTCTTCTGTAGTTCTTCTTCTGTAGTTCTTCTTCTGTAGTTCTTCTTCTGTAGTTCTTCTTCTGTAGTTCTTCTTCTGTAGTTCTTCTTCTGTAGTTCTTCTTCTGTAGTTCTTCTTCTGTAGTTATTCTTCTGTAGTTATTCTTCTGTAGTTCCTCTTCTGTGGTTCTTCTTCTGTAGTTCTTCTTCTGTAGTTCTTCTTCTGTAGTTCTTCTTCTGTAGTTCTTCTTCGTTGGTTCTTCTTCTGTAGTTTTTCTTCTGTAGTTCTTCTTCTGTAGTTTTTCTTCTGTAGTTTTTCTTCTGTAGTTTTTCTTCTGTAGTTTTTCTTCTGTAGTTTTTCTTCTGTAGTTCTTCTTCTGTAGTTCTTCTTCTGTAGTTTTTCTTCTGTAGTTCTTCTTCTGTAGTTCTTCTTCTATAGTTTTTCTTCTGTAGTTCTTCTTCTGTAGTTCTTCTTCTGTAGTTCTTCTTCTGTAGTTCTTCTTCTGTAGTTCTTCTTCTGTAGTTCTTCTATAGTTTTTCTTCTTCTATAGTTTTTCTTCTGTAGTTCTTCTTCTGTAGTTCTTCTTCTATAGTTCTTCTTCTGTAGTTCTCCTTCTACAGTTCTTCTTCTGTAGTTCTCCTTCTACAGTTCTTCTTCTATAGTTCTTCTTCGGTGGTTCTTCTTCTGTAGTTCTTCTTCTGTAGTTCTTCTTCTGTGGTTCTTCTTCTGTAGTTCTTCTTCTGTAGTTCTTCTTCTGTAGTTCTTCTTCTGTAGTTCTTCTTCTGTAGTTCTTCTTCTGTAGTTCTTCTTCTGTAGTTCTTCTTCTGTAGTTCTTCTTCTACAGTTCTTCTTCTGTAGTTCTTCTTCTATAGTTCTTCTTCTATAGTTCTTCTTCTGTGGTTCTTCTTCTGTGGTTCTTCTTCTGTAGTTCTTCTTCTGTAGTTCTTCTTCTGTAGTTCTTCTTCTGTAGTTCTTCTTCTGTAGTTCTTCTTCTGTAGTTCTTCTTCTGTAGTTCTTCTTCTGTAGTTCTTCTTCTGTAGTTCTTCTTCTGTAGTTCTTCTTCTATAGTTCTTCTTCTGTAGTTCTTCTTCTGTAGTTCTTCTGTAGTTCTTCTTCTGTAGTTCTACTTAGTTATTTCTGTATTGTTACACCTTTCCACCCATTCCTTATTTCTAAGAGTAGACCAAATCTTGTTATTATTAAATTACACAAGGCCAAGATATCTGTAAATTAATTAAAAACCCTAATTAAACAAAACTGATAAGATAAGTGAGAGAAAGAAAACTGTAGAATCTAGAACATGTTATAACTAACAGTCGAGATCCAATCTCAACTTTCTACATTACACCAGTTTACACTGACCTCGTTAACCCCAGAGTTAATTAGAACTAAAACAAAACAGTGAAGACAAATATATCCTGGCTTTAATAAAGGTCACCACTTACTTAATGTTGAGGGTTAACCTTCTCTTGAAGTTTCTCTTACTGATTTACAAACAACAGATTAATCTGAACTATTCATTTATTGTTCTGGAGCAAATCTTTTCTGAACACTATTTTTGAGTTTCGGATTAACAAGCCAAAAAAAATCTAAAAAAAATAAATTCAATTTTGAAAGTAGAGTTTCTGATTTGCCAACAGAGCAGTATTTACCAGCAGGGAACAGAGAGTCATTAAAAACCTTTGATTTGGTTGAAAGTGAACTTGGTCAGTGGTTTAACTATAGTATGAACACCTAAAGATTATATTTACAAGCAAACAAAATGAGAGTTTAAAAAAAATGTGAACATGGTCATTGGATCAACTATAGTAAACACTTAACACCGGATTATAGATGAACACACCTCACTGAGTTCTAATACATAGTATTGATAATATAATTAAAACAATAAGTTATAGAGTGAAACTGTAAAGAACATTGTGGACACTCTGAAGTTAAAGAGGGCAGTGTTATGTTTTTATTAGAAGAACCAGATAGCTGAAACTTAAACCTAGAATTAATAATAACTTATCATAATCAGACACTATTATAAGTATTTCCTTATTTCACCTGATGATGAAAATGTAAATTGTTGAAACATTGTGTACAATAAAACCCAGGAGAAGTATACTATATAAACTGATAAACTGATGATGACAATGTAAATTGTTGAAACGTTGTGTACAATAAAACTCAGGAGTAGTATACTATATAAACTGATGATAACAATGTAAATTGTAGAAACGTTGTGTACAATAAAACTCAGGAGTAATATACCATATAAACTGATGATGACAATGTAAATTGTTGAAACGTTGTGTTTCGGTTTGTGTGTTTGTTATTATTAGACGAAGAAGATAGCTGTAACTGGAATCCTCACAAATTGAATATTTCCTCATTTCTTTAGAATGTAAATTGTTGAAACGTTGTGTTTCAGTTTGTGTTTGTTATTATTAGAAGTAGAAGATAGCTGAAACTATGACATACTGGACTTTATGAATATAGTGGACTCTCTAGATTAAAGTCTTGGTCTCACTTGGTTAAAACACTGTTGATTAATATTGTGGACTCTCCAGATGAAAGCCTGGATACTGGGTTGGTTAAACAGTAAATGAATCATTGTGGACATACTGAAGTTTAAAAGGCCAGTGAATGTAGAGTTATTTATAGCCCAGAGTTGACAGCTGAAGCTGAGCTAGTTTCACCTATTGGCTACACAACATACCTGGCCTAGTTTTACCTGTGTTAATATCAGTCTGTTTGTTTTAGTCCTGCTATATACAGGACACAGGTCTGTTTTATTCTGCTTCACAAATATCTCTACAATTTTACTGTTTTCTCAGTATTTCTACATCAGAGATAGTGGTATTTTCTCTAGTTTGTTCTACCAAGTGTCTAAGATTGTGGTGTTATTTTAAATAGGATAAAATACAACAGAGACTCAGACTGAACCATTGTGTGTTTTTACTGTTACTCTAAACTTGGGTTTATTTCAACTTCCATTTAAGGATAAAAAGTCCACCTTAGTATTTAGTTTTTTGAGGGAGTGTTAACCCCCTTATTGGATCAAGACTAAAATAAATCTTTATTCATTTGTGATCAAACTCAAGTTGTGGATTTGGATAAAGATAAAAAAAAAGCTAAAAACTCTTGATTTTTGTGGATTTAGTTTAAATTTCTTGGATGATAAAATTCACAGAAGAAATTTTTGAATTTCAAAGATTATTTTACGGTAATTTGTGATAATTTTGTGAATAAAATAGGAAATATTGGAGAGAGAGGACTTGTTATTTTTGGATGTGAGTGAACCTATAGTGTTATAATCCATGTGTATATGATATTGGATCTAGTATAATATTGGATCTAGTATAATATTGGATCTAGTAGTTGTTAAATTGGAATCGGTAAAATTGCTACCAGGATGATTTTAACGGCACCTATGTATGCTTCGGTAAGTTGAGAATCAAATTTTATATATTTTCTCATCCTTAAAACAGAGATAAGGAGGTGGTTGAAAAGAAACCAGTAACCAGTCATTATTCTACAGAAGGCACTGGCCCAGGTTGAGAGATATGTCTTAATTAACATTTTCTTTCATTTCTTGAAAATTTATATAAGTTATAAAAAACAAGGAGAAGATAATGAAAATGGGCCAGTTTTTCCCTCTCTCTTTTTCTTTGTTAAGTAATAATTCATCTTATCTTTCAAACCATTCGCCTATTAGGTGCTGAAGAGTAGGATGTAAAACTCCATTTTTATTCCATTTTATTTCTTTATATCAGTAAATTAAGTTAAGACAGTATTTTGTAATAAATAATGAAAATAAAGGGAAAATCTTTCATTGTCTTTTAGCTGTTTTATTTACACCATTAGTTTAATAAGATAATAATATTTTATATCTGATGTTTATACTTAATATCTTTCTTAATGTTTCTGATCAAAATTTAAAGTTTTAAAATTTAAAGAACGTATCTGTCAAGTTTAATCAAATAATAAAAAATCTGATTTCTCTTAAAACTATTAAAACCATTTCCTATTCACCTATTTTTTCTCCCAAGTTGAGGTCAACGAAGCCGAGGTCATTTAAAGACGTATTTTTATCTCTGTAAATAAGAGAATGATCAAACAAAGGAGAGGCTGGTTGTTGAAAGAAGAAAATAATTTTAACACTGAAACTCACTTAGTTTTACCGGTTTATATTGTTGACTGCTCATTTACTGGTTTTTATCTCGTTTGGATACACTAGATTTTAACACAAGTCTAATTTCTTTATTGAATTTTACAAACAGTGAGAGGAAATAGACAGTTTTAATAATCCACAGAAAGTTCCTTGATATATTTAAAAAACAATTAGTAATTGCGGTTTATAATAATAATAATTGGAGTGATATTTTAGTCCACGGTAGACTAAAACCGATTACTTCTTAACTTATTCAGATTGATTACTTATATATATTTTTCTTCATAGATACAGAATTTATATTTTACAAATTGTAATGATCATTATTCCTTGTAAACCAAATTTTCTACCTCAGCCTGTGTTTTCGTAATTCAAATTTATATATTGTTATTACAGCCACACTCACCTAAAGTTGCTCAGGGAAACGTAAAACTTAAGCACAGGCTGAGGTAACGGAATAAAGATTGATATTAAAACAAGATGCACCTTAAAGTGTTTCACTGATCATTATAATTCTAGAAACAATGTTATCAATGTTAGAAATATCAGTTTAAATAGTTGAGGTAACGTCAATAAGGATGGGTCCATTTTAATTTGATAGCCAGTCATTAGAAATAAATGTATAGGCATGACAATTTAAACATTAAAAATCAGCTGTAGACTCACTGTAAAAGGGCTGTAGGGCATTGAGTTAGAGTGTTGAAATCTTATATGATGTCATTTGTTTGGATACATCCAGAAACAATGTTCTAATCTTGTTTGATGGCCTTTGATAAGTCATGTTTCCTGATTATTACAGTCTACATATACAGATGTTCATTACTCAATACATGGCATAGGGTGTTGTCTTTGTTAACTTCTATTAGACTTAGATAATAGGGTGTAAAACTCCCATCATAGCCTTTATTCCAAGTCATAATAAGAGACAGTGATAATGTAGGTCATGTGAAATAAAAGGATGGTAGAGAGAGATGGACTAGAGTTAATGTTAGATATATATTTTTATAACAATAGGGGTAGATAAGTTAATGTTGGATGAATAATATTATAACAATAGAGAGGACAAGGTCTGGTATGTTAACAATGTCAACTATAATAACCACAAATTAAATACTGGACAATCAAAATATAGTCTTTATCTTTATTCAGCCTAGTTTTACACAAAGCTTCCTATAGCAGGAATGGTATAAACTGCAGAGCACGATCCAAACACGGGTCAGACACAGTCCAAACACGGGACAGGGACAGTCCAAACACGGGACAGACACAGTCCAAACACGGGACAGGGACAGTCCAAACATGGGACAGGGACGGTCCAAATGACATCCAAAAACAGGACAGAGACAGTCCAAACACGGGACAGGGACATCCAAACACGGGACAGGGACAGTCCAAACATGGGACAGTCCAAAAACAGGACAGCAGTCCAAACATGGGACAGACACAGTCCAAACACGGGACAGACACAGTCCAAACACGGGACAGTCCAAACACGGGACAGACACAGTCCAAACACAGGACAGGAACAGTCCAAACAAGAACAGGGACAGTCAAACACGGGACAGGGACAGTCCAAACACGGAACAGGGACAGTCCAAACATGGGACAGTCCAAACACGGGTCAGGAATGGTCCAAACACTTGACAGGGACAGTTCAAACACTGGCAAGGGACAGTCCAAACACTTGACAGGGATGGTCCAAACACTTGGCAGAGACAGTCCAAACACGGGACAGGGACAGTCCAAACACCAGTCCAAACACTGGGCAGAGACAGTCCGAACACAGTACAGGGACAATCCAAATACGGGACAGGGACCTTCCAAACACCAGTCGAAACACAGGACAGGGACAGTCCGAACACAGTACAGGGACAATCCAAAAAACGGGACAGGGACATTCAAATACGGAAAAGGGCAGTCCAAACATGGGAAAGGGACAGACCAAACATCAGGACAGGGACGGTCCAAACCTGGGGGACAGTTCAAAAACGGGACAGGGACAGTCCAAACATGGGACAGGGACGGTCCAAACATGGACAGGGACATTTCAAACACGGGACAGTCCAAACATGGGACAGGGACAGTCCAAACATGGGACAGGGACAGTCCAAACAAAAACAGGGACATTTAAAATCACGGGACAGGGACAGTCCAAACACGGAACAGGGACAGTCCAAACATGGGGGACAGTTAAAATCGCGGGTCAGGGACGGTCCAAACATGGGACAGGGACAGTTCAAACACCAGGCAAGGGGGACAGTCCGAACACTTGACAGGGACGATCCAAATACTTGGCAGGGACATTCCAAATATGGAAGAGGGCAGTCCAAACAGGGGGCAGTCCAAACACTTGACAGGGATGGTCCAAACATGGGCAGGGACAGTCCAAACACTGGACAGGGACAGTTCAACAGGGTACAGGGACAGTCCAAACAGGGACAGGGACAGTCAAAACACTGGACAGGGACAGTTCAACAGGGTACAGGGACGATCCAAATATGGGACAGGGACGTTCCAAACCCAGCCCGAAACATGGGACAGGGACAGTCCAAACAGGGACAGGTTACGGTCCAAATATGGGACGGGGAAAACAGTCCAAACACCAGGGCGAAACACAGGACAGGGACAGCCCCGAAAAACAGAAAACAGGGACAAATCCAAATACGGGACAGGGACATTCCAAAAAACAGCCCGAAACACAGGACGGGGAAGGTCCGAACACAGTACAGGGACAATCCAAATACTGGACAGGGACAGTCCAAACACTGACAGGAGGCACAGGGGACAGTCCAAACAGGGACAGGGACATCCAAACACCAGTCCAAACACGGGACAGGGACAGTCCGAACACAGTACAGGGACAATCCAAATACGGGACAGGGACATTCCAAATCACGGGACAGGGACAGTCCAAACATGGGACAGGGACAGATCAAAACATAGGACAGGGACAGTTCAAATACATGGACAGGGACAGTCCAATCACGGGACAGGGACAGTCCAACCACAGGACAGGGACAGTCCAACCACTAGACAGGGACAGTTCAATCACGGGACAGGGACAGTCCAAACATGGGACAGGGACAGTCAAAACACTAGACAGGGACAGTTCAATCATGGGACAGGGACAGTCCAAACATGGGACAAGGACAGAAACATTGAAAATATCAGTGCTTCATATTCACGGATAATAAAGTTGTAATTTCCTGGTGTATTAATTTGTTATAGTAATTATAAGCTGGTAGCAGTACAGTATTAC
This sequence comes from Nipponacmea schrenckii, assembly GCA_030562195.1. NCBI lineage: Eukaryota > Metazoa > Mollusca > Gastropoda > Lottiidae > Nipponacmea > Nipponacmea schrenckii. The sequence goes on from JAUJPP010000001.1 coordinate 641,499, forward strand.
TATATCAGACTGACTAAATATGACTATATTGATCTGGTCTAATTAGAGTTCTTCTAATATCACAATACCATCAATATAGTTAGCCAAGTTATTCAACTCAGTTGAAGACTAAGAAACTTTGTGCCAATAGAAGAAGAGATTTGGGGAAGAAGACAGTATTTTGGCTGTGAGGTATACGACTGTAAACTCTAGTAAGGTGTTTGATGAGGAACTAAGTCAACACTTTATTTCTACCGTGTTTACTTTAAGCTCTTCAACTTTCTCCTTTTAAACACTATACCTCCGCTTTACTTCGTTAGGTTTGTGGACACTCCAAAGTTTTTGTAACAAAACTTATGTATAAGCTCTTGAAAGTGGAAATGGGGGCTATGGTGTCTGAGTGAGGTAGACACTTGCTTGTTTACCTGAAGGTCCAGCTTTCAACCCTGGCAAAGGTTGCTATGAACTTTCAGACTTTTTAACCCAGTTACCCTTTGTCAGTGATGCAAGCCAGAGTACTGACATGGAAACAGAGGCCCTGTGTGCTACAGGTTGTGCACGTTAAAGATCCCTGGAAAATCGCAAAAAAGTGTAGGCTAATGCCTGCAGTCCCTGCAAAATTTCCCTCATTGCACACTGAATCGTGTTGCAGAAGAGTAAGACGAACAACTCATTCATTTTCATTTTTGCAAGTGGATGCTAATAATCTGTGGAAGTAATATCACAAGACAAGATTAATAGAAATCAAGAGTAGAAGGTGTTTAGTTGTGGGGGAACCTACAGACAATGCCACCTGGAATCTTGAGAATGTTTTTAACATTGCAGTTAAATAATGCTACAAAAACATAGGCACAGGCATACAGACTAAACCTCTAGTGAGAGGGTATTGTCTGTTTCAGTGACCCAACGTTGTCTGGCTATGGATTGTAACACTGGATAAGAAAATGAAACATGATCACACCAAACAGTACAGAAAAAAAATCAGCCATCACTCCCACTAAAACTCTCATTTATAAATTTATGACAAGTTTAAAAAAAAAAAAAATTGTTGACATATTTTTCTGGATGAATGGATTCACTCAAGGATATAGTAGTAAATAGTTGAGATAAAGGGGGTGAGAAGATACAGTTTTATTAAAGTGATACTGTTTCTTAGAATGAACATAAAATATAAGTTCTCAAGAAAGGTCAATATGAGTATATATTCAGCTGTGAACTTACCTGGTGTCATAAAGTAACAGAATCTCTGTGAAACCGGGAAAACTCACAAAACTTAGTTATTAACAATTGCATTTTTATGGATAAGTACTAAGTGTTTTCAGATTTATCAGATTATATAAAGATTCTGTTAGGTATTTTATTTAGGACAGCAGGAATATCTACTGATGAATATATACTCTTATTGGCCAAGTTTAAAATTTTAAAATTTATGTTCATTCTAAGACGCAGTATCACTTTAACTTCACTGTCTTGTCAGTTGATGATGATTGAACTGTTTGTATCTTCATGGTTTATTTTATAAATGAATAAACCCACCACGTATAGATGTTTCTTTGTTTGAAATATACTCATTGATCCTCGAATGCACTGGTCAAGGAATCAAGTTGTTAAATGATGTGGTTGATGTTTATTTGGTTGTTATTGTGATTTATATCTTGTGGTCTATTCTGGGGCACTTTCGAATTTCCTTGCTAGGCTTCAAAGTTCTAACCTAAAGAACATATCCTTTAAAATTAAGGTACAGTTTGAATTCTCCTTACCATTTCATTTGTGACCTTGGCCTGTGTTCTATAGGGTATTCTTTGAAACATGTTGCTTGAACATTGAACATGTGGCAAATGTATTAATTTTCAACCCAACCCTGATATCCCGACCTTGGGGAAGTTTTCTTAGGTCTCGGAGTAGCAATGGTTTTAAAACTTTTAATTTCATTTATTTCTATTAAAGGAACCTTTTTGTTTTTTAAAATGTTTTTGGTTGAAATTTTTAAATTTGCTTAAAAGGACGGTTTTTTGAACAATTGAAAAAACGTTTTAAACCCCAAAAACTAAAATTTGACTCCCAGACTCCCATTTTGGAAATGACCTGCATAATTAGATGATGACAATATGGTCCCATATAATACTTATAAGTCTGGTCATTTATAATTCTTGATGGATAACTGGATTTTATCTGTCTGTTTGTGATCTTTTGTAACCTGTTATACTGGATTGTAAATTATTAATTATGCTTCAAGATGGACGAGTATCTTTGTAAAGAAATGAAAAAAAGTTTGAAGTTTTACCCTCAGAGAACTAAAATTTGACTCCCAGTCTCCCATCTTGCAAATGACCTGCATAGATCTAGATGATGCCATCAATATGGAAATGCAAGAACCACAGACATCTGATTGAAAATTAGAGTGATGATATCAGTGTCCCTGATTCACATACAAAGTTTAGAAAACCTCTTTACAATCTCTTTAATAGAACTGTTTAGTTTTAGTAGAATTACAGGAACCACAGACATCTGATTGAAAATTAGAATGATGTAAATTGATGTTATCAGTGTCTCTGATACACATACAAAGTTTAGAAAACCTCTTTACAATCTCTTTAATAGAACTGTTTAGTTTTAGTAGAATTACAGGAACCACAGACGTCTGATTGAAAATTAGAATGATGTAAATTGATGTTATCAGTGTCCCTGATACACATACAAAGTTTAGAAAACCTCTTTACAATCTCTTTAAAGAAGGCCCCCCCCCCCCCTTCTCCATCCCATCCTTGAGATAAAAATATAAAGAAGTTTCTTTTTTATATACCGTATAATTCCGAATATAGTGCGCAGGCATGTATAATGCGCACCCCTTCCTTGCCTCCGCGAAATCGGGGAAAATTCATTTACCCATGTATAGTGCGCACCCCTTTTCTCGGCAAAAATACGACTTTAAGTCGGCATTTCATAGACACCAATATCGGGAAATAGTTGTCAATACGTAAGTCACCATTCATAGATTTTTTTTTATAATAAACAATGTTCCACTGCAACTTACGTTTCTACTATTTGTAATTTGTAAACGACTTTATCGGGATACCGCGCTATTCGATTACGGTACCGCGGAGTCGAGTCGAGAATACGATTTTAAGTTGGTATTTCACAGATACCAATATCGGGAAATAGTTGTCAATACGTAAGTCACCATTCATAGTTTTTTTTATAATAAACAATGTTCCACTGCAACTTACGTTTCTACTATTTATTTTTATAATAAAATCCATTTTAATCCCGTATTTATTGCTTCTAATCTCTCGTAATGGTATTATTGAGTGTTATTTAGAAATCATGTATCATGCTATTAAATTACGGTACCGAGGATGATATTCTATTGGAATAAAAATGTGCAATTAACCGGTAAACTTAGACGTATTGAAGAAGATATCATTGACAGGAATTCGAAGGGCTAACGGTAACTGACTTGGTGTAAGACTAATAGGCCCCATTATACTTGTAATCATAATGCGAATAATCATCATGATATTGCGTCAGTTCATTTTGTGTGAATATTTGATTATTATACTAATCGATAAATTGTACACGACTTTACTGAGATACCGCGCTATTCAATTGCGGTACTCACCTGATTCGTTATTTTTAATGCTATGGACGGTACCGAGGATGATATTCATCTTGAAGAAAAAAGTGCAATTACCCGGTAAACTTAGACGTATTGAAGAAGATATCATTGACAGGAATTCGAAGGGCTTACGGTAACTGACTTGGTTTAAGACCAATAGGCCCCATTATACTTGTAATCATAATGCGAATAATCATCATGATATTGCGTCAGTTCCTTTTGTGTGAATACTTAATTGTGATTGTTTCGTTTGTTTAACGTAAATAAATATCATTGTCTTTCTTAATTAAGTCTTTAATCATCGCTGGAGTGACACGATTCGCTCAATAGTTTATTTTTATCGTCTGCTTTTACCCCCCGCATAGATTTATCGACTAGTATTGCCTCTCAACGGAAATGAAAAAAATGACGGCGTGAACCATGTGTATCATATCTGATGAATAATTAGGAAAACAATGGATTATATTAAAACCCAGTTATTCTGGTAACCGTATTTATATTCAGGCAAGACTCGATTACGTATTGAGGCATGTCATCAAGCATGACAATCCATTGTTCCTACTGTAAAAGCCATCCAAAATGCTTGGCCCGTGAACATTATTTTTGGTACCTCTCGTCTTCACGTAAATTTTCCCATGTTAATAACAAAGTTATTAACTTGAATCATTTTAGTTTTGTTCAAATATTTAACAATACTTATTTAATTTATAAGATAATAATCATATTGTGCCGTTATTACAATCATAATTCAATCTTTTACACAAATCAATTTTACCGCGAATGTCGATGAGGGAAGACAAAATGGCGGATCCTTAACATCGACTTGCAGCATTCTCGTTGGGAAAAAATACTCCAAATTTATTTACCCGTATATAGTGCGCACCCCCTCTTTGTTGGGCCCATTTTATGGCAAAAACCTGCGCATTATACACGGAAATATACGGTAAAATAATAATAGAGTATAATAATAGAGTTATAGAGGTAAGATTAAGACTGGATTATCAAGTATTTTAAAAGGTTAGAGTTGACATATCACATTTCATTTTACACTTCTACCTTACTTAAATAGGAAACATCAAGAAACATGGACATTTATATTAAAATGTAATGAAAAGGAGATTTACACCCTACTTTTATTCTAGAGTTGGGGTTATCTAGATTGTCAATACCATGCAGTGTGCAATGAGGGTAGTTTCTCTTGGATAGGTAGGCCTTTATTTGAATTCTGTTTTCAGCCCAGTGTAAAGAGATTGCTAATTCAGGTATTGTCTTTATAAAGTGTCCCATTTAAATAACTAGATGCTTTTTGTCAGGTCTTTCTTATCTGCATCACTACATTACTAGCAATCATCACTGAAACATTACTGAAACATCACTGAAACACAAACATCACGGACAAACATAACTGATAAACATCAAAGATCACAGACAAACAAACATCACTTATAGACATCACTGATAGACATCACTGATAAACATCACTGAAACACAAACCTCACGGACAAAGATAACGGACAAACTTCACTGACAGACATCACTGACATCACTGAAACACAAACATCACTGACATCACGGAAAGACTTCATTAACAAACATCAATGAAACATCACTGACAAACATCACAGACAAAGAAACTGTGATGACAAACAGATACACGAGATTATCCTGTATCTAACTTGCCAATAGATCTGATAACATAAGATATGTCTTGCTATCTCTTAGTATCATTTACAACTGTAGTGATGTTAACCAATAGAAAGTGGGACAGTCCCTTGAAATAGAATTGTAAAGATTACTTTTAACCTACCTGATAAATAAAACTTGACCTGAAGACTCCAGGGTTATAAAAAATATCAACTGATAACATGATATCTTGATAGAGGTAATTCAGACTTTAAAAAAAGGGTCGGCCATCAGTTTTGAGAGGGATGGAGGTTATTTAGACTTAAATAGGGGTTGGCCATGGAAATAAAACAGGGGGTTGGCCATGGAAATAAAACAGGGGGTTGGCCATGGAAATAAAACAGGGGGTTGAAATTCCAAAAATAGAGTAAACAGGAAAGGGGTTTGTCATCTTGAAGTTTTTATTATGTTCGTTTTTTGGTAAATTTGAAAATAAATGTGATCTATCAAGTCACTGACATTTTGGAATATATCATAATAAATATTGCAATACAGGGAGATGTATCGTAATTTATCTAATTTATCACATCACATCACATTTGATAGAATAAAGGTGTGTAAAAGATTTAATAAATAAGAATTAACGTATCATATTATCATATTTTAATCTCTTGTCTCATATTTCTATCTTCATTAGCCCATTAGGTGCAGAAGAGTAGGATGTAAAACTCCATTCATTTCATTTCTATTACAAACAGTCCATCTTCATTAGCCCATAAGGTGCAGAAGAGTAGGATGTAAAACTCCATTCATTTCATTTCTATTACAAACAGTCCATCTTCATTAGTCCATTAGGTGTAGAAGAGTAGGATGTAAAACTCCATTCATTTCATTTCTATTACAAACAGTCCATCTTCATTAGTCCATTAGGTGCAGAAGAGTAGGATGTAAAACTCCATTCATTTCATTTCTATTACAAACAGTCCATCTTCATTAGCCCATAAGGTGCAGAAGAGTAGGATGTAAAACTCCATTCATTTCATTTCTATTACAATCAGTCCATCTTCATTAGCCCATTAGGTGCAGAAGAGTAGGATGTAAAACTCCATTCATTTCATTTCTATTACAAACAGTCCATCTTCATTAGCCCATAAGGTGCAGAAGAGTAGGATGTAAAACTCCATTCATTTCAAAGTTTTCATTTTACTTGTCATCATATTTCTATCTTCTTTAGCCCATAAGGTACAGAAGAGTAGGATGTAAAACTCCATTCATTTCATTTCTATTATAAACAGTCTATCTTCATTAGCCCATAAGGTGCAGAAGAGTAGGATGTAAAACTCCATTCATTTCATTTCTATTACAAACAGTCCATCTTCATTAGCCCATAAGGTGCAGAAGAGTAGGATGTAAAACTCCATTCATTTCATTTCTATTACAAACAGTCCATCTTCATTAGCCCATAAGGTGCAGAAGAGTAGGATGTAAAACTCCATTCATTTCATTTCTATTACAAACAGTCCATCTTCATTAGCCCATAAGGTGCAGAAGAGTAGGATGTAAAACTCCATTCATTTCATTTCTATTACAAACAGTCCATCTTCATTAGCCCATTAGGTGCAGAAGAGTAGGATGTAAAACTCCATTCATTTCATTTCTATTACAAACAGTCCATCTTCATTAGCCCATAAGGTGCAGAAGAGTAGGATGTAAAACTCCATTCATTTCATTTCTATTACAAACAGTCCATCTTCATTAGCCCATAAGGTGCAGAAGAGTAGGATGTAAAACTCCATTCATTTCATTTCTATTATAAACAGTCTATCTTCATTAGCCCATAAGGTGCAGAAGAGTAGGATGTAAAACTCCATTCATTTCATTTCTATTACAAACAGTCCATCTTCATTAGCCCATAAGGTGCAGAAGAGTAGGATGTAAAACTCCATTCATTTCATTTCTATTACAAACAGTCCATCTTCATTAGCCCATAAGGTGCAGAAGAGTAGGATGTAAAACTCCATTCATTTCATTTCTATTACAAACAGTCCATCTTCATTAGCCCATAAGGTGCAGAAGAGTAGGATGTAAAACTCCATTCATTTCATTTCTATTACAAACAGTCCATCTTCATTAGTCCATTAGGTGCAGAAGAGTAGGATGTAAAACTCCATTCATTTCAAAGTTTTCATTTTACTTGTCATCATATCTATAAAGTATATATCAGGTTATTTTTAAAGAATATCATGAAATGATAAATAGGTAAAAATACCTCGTTAGTCAATCTATCAATTAAAATAATTAATTAGTCTTCACCTGGTCAGTTTCTAGTCTATTAATAGATTTATTATTGATTAGATTATTTATCCAGTATATATTTATGTTGCTAGGTTATTGATGATCTTTTACCTTGGAATACTGGGACTGGTAAATTATTCAGGAGGAACATAGATGACTGGGACTGGGGTAGGGTGTTATGAGAGAGAGGGTGGGGAAGGGATGGTGAAACAAGAAGGGTGAGGGAAGGGAAATGGGGAATATAGGTTAATTATTCAGGATTGGAACATGGTTGATTGGGACTGGATTGAGATGGTGTTGTGAGAGGATTGGGCAAGGTGGATAGTGTGTTGTGAGAGTGTTGGGCAAGGGGGAGAGGGTGGTTTGAGATTGTTGGGCAAGAGGGTGAGGGTGTTAGTCAGTTGGAAAAGGGGGAAAGAGGGTAGTTTGAGAGGGTTGAGCAAGGGGGAGAGGGTGGTGTGAGACAGACGTGAATGACAATGACTAGAGGGTAGGGATTTAGTTAACAGGGTGTTATGAGAGGGCTAGGGGTGATTCAGAGAGGGTGGTCTTGTGATGAGAAGAATGAAGGGGATTTACGTTTTAGTTAAAAAAAAACTTACAAGCAAAATATTCTGGAGAAAAGTGAACGACACAAGAGTGGGGTTATGAAGTTGATAGGGTGTTATTATGAGAGGGGGTGGGGAAAGGATGAGAAGAAGGAGGCAGATGATAATGTTGTCATTTATGAGAAAACAAATTTTATAAAAGAGGATTGATTGAATAGCCACACCTTTTTTTTTCTTCAAGTAATTTTCTGGGAAAGGATATTGAAGATAAGACTGTTTCTGACAATAATAAATAATCAGTCAGACATGACTGGCTACTGTATATCACTACCCCTGATATTAGAATAACTAATATAAGTATTTATGAGTGTGATATTGACCTAGGATGAATCTCAAGTGTTATAAACCCACGAAATGATAGATTATAAACCTTGTATGTTGATTTTACCTGGGAATGTAAACAATAGCTTGTTATATTGAGTATAGAATACCTAGTAGCTGAATAGATTAAAATATTAATCACACATTTTCCTTGTATCGAACATAAGTACTAAAAGAATGTATCTGAGGGGTGGCCCTTAAATTTATTTGTGATATGGAGTTTATTATACCTAGCAGGCAGATAGATTATCTTCCTTGTATCAAACATACTTTCTGAGGGGTGGCCCTTAAATTTTCTTGTTCTCTACAGACCATCATGTATTCTCAAAATAATCTTTTAACTAGAATGTCCTAGGGTCTTGCTTGACTGAGATTGTTTTGAGTTGTGGTCAGGTTTTTTTGCAGCCTGTACCCCTAACTGGGGTCTTCAGACAACTGATCTATTCCATCCCTCATCCAGTGAATGACATGGATAAAGTGTCTTGTCTATTTGATTGGACAATAAACGGAGGCCCTGTGGGAGACTGTGCATGTTAAAGATCGCTGAAAAACGTGCTAATGCTGCTGTCCTTCTTATTGTATACTGCATGGCATTGCCTGTCATGGTAACAGATTTAAAGACAACTGGCATCTTTCAGTCTTGCTCTTTAATTAATAATACAAACATTTCATACAATGTAGAAAGAAACAATGTTTGGAAGATTTTCTGATTATAAAAGGGAGATCAATTGTATGAGCTTACTAAAAACATTGATTCTATCAGATAATATAATACAGAACTTATTGTTGGTTGTAATATCAATATAATATTAATTACACAGGTTCAATAAATACTCGTTAACACACTGACCAAGCCTGGGTTTTCATTACATCATTTTGGGCTTAATTTCTTTTTTTTGATTTTTAAAGGGACTAAAGTAGTTAAAGGTCATCCTGAATAGTCAGGTTAATTTCCTTTGGTTTAATATTTGAAGGGAGCTGTGGTGGCTCAGTGAGGTAGAAGCTTGCTCGCTAACCTGAAGGTCCAGGGTTTAATTCCGTCAAAGGTCGAGATTTCAGCCTGGTTTCCCCTTGTTAGTGATGCAGGTCGGAGGGACTGACATGCAAAAAAGCATCTAGTCATTTGAATGGGACAATAAACCAAGGCCCCGTGTGCTACAGGCTGTATGGAAATCGCTTACGCCGCTGTCCTGGCAAAATTTCCCTCATTTTACACTGCATGGCGTTGCCGGTCTTCATTAGCCCATAAGGTGCAAAAGAGTAGGACGCTAAACTCAACTCAATTCATTTTATTTCAAGGCTAGAAGGCACGGGCTGCCATGAGTTAGCTACTTTGATATTATTTCTGTTAAGTAGACAATATCTACAGACTGATTATTCAGCAGGTTTTCAGCCTGACACTGACGCTCTGATTGTCGTAGAGTCTAACATGTGTAAGATAGAAAAGGTGCCATAAAACATTTGTCTTGACCCAAACCCCTTTTTCCCTATTGTTTCACTTTTAAATTCCACTAGAACTGAAAATATAAAACATTCAACTTTGTTTCATTCCATTTTCAAGACAAAGACTTGGTTTGTTGATGACTTGACTCATGCAAATAAAACTTGAATATTCGTTTCTTCCATCCTTTGTCTTAATTCCTCTTCGTGTCTTACTACAAGGATCATCTTGTCTCTTGTCAATGAAATAGTTAAGTCAGAAGAAAAGTGAAATGTCGTCTGCAACTGCAAGGCTTAGTGTGAATGTGCTTGGAAATCTGCATCCCTAACCTGTGTTTTTGAGAGTAGGTCTAGCCTTATCCTTTCATTCTGTGTTAATAATGCTAGAGAGAAGTCGTGAAAAACAATTTTAGACAATATTAACATTGTCAGTATTTACTATTTAATTACGATGGCCGGGATCAAACTTATATCCATGTTTTCAAAATTATGAATTGACAGGCTTTGAAAAAAATCTACTTCTAAATATTTCATCCAATCTACCAATATGTCACCCACTCTCCCAATTTTTTTGAGGCATATTTCCCAAATTTTTGAGGCATATTTTCCAAATTTTTGAGGCATATTTCCCAATTTTTTGAGGCATATTTCCCAAATTTTTGAGGCATATTTTCCAAATTTTTGAGGCATATTTCACAAATTTTTGAGGCATATTTTCCAAATTTTTGAAGCATACCTTCCAATTTTAGTTATGACCTGTACACATGTATAGATCTAGTGTTTTTTTTAACTCATTGATGAAGTGATTGACAGTTAATATAGTACATAGCTTCAAGCAAACTTCAACTTTATACAAGAACAATAAACTTGTAGATGAGTCACTCAACCTGCCCTGACAACCAAGTTTCACTTTGTCAACAACAAAAGATTTTAATTACCAATTGTTCCTCGTTAAAATGGTGCACAAACCACTTTCAGGTTGGTAGGGGATATTTCCCTTGCTGTCATTTAAATAACATCTTGTCGTATGTTGATAGTAAGTAGCTGTGGTGGCTCAGTGAGTTAGATACTTGCTCACTTACTTGAGGGTCCAAGGTTCTATCCCATCAAAGGTAGAGATAAGTTTTGAGTTTTTCAACCCAGGTTCCCCCTGTCAGTGATGCAGGTCGGAGGGACTGACTTCCAAAAAGTATCTAGTCATTGAGCTAAGACGACTCCCACATATTCCCTGGGTACTACAAGCTGAGCACTTTCAAGATCCCTCAAGAGTTGAAATCACCAAAAGAGAAGACTTATGTGGCTGGCAAAATTTTGCACATTGCATGGCGTTTCCCGTCTTCTGTTGCCCATAAGGTGCAGAAGAGACGTAAAATTCTATTTAACTCATGTTGATAGTCGTGTTTTTATATAATCTTCAACAGGGCATCTTGGTTTGCAAAATTGTGTTTTAAGGGGTGAGAACTGATACTGGGCAGAATCACAGAACCATTGGCACAGGACTGGATTTGTATTGCCTGTGAACAAATAGCACCCAATCATCCTTCAGATAACAATCCAACTCTCTTCCAACTAAGCTATTAAAATTTCAAAATAATAAAGTGGTTCCAACCCAGCATTAGAGAGATGTATTGTCCTAAACTTCAATATTACGATCTGATACAGGATAGAATAGCTCAGGGGATAAAAAAAAAACAGAAAACAATTTTTTGCTACAATCTTTGCACTTTATTGAGTCATTCAATTCTGATGTCATTCAAATAAAAGATTTGCTGCTGCTGTCTGATTTCCCCTCATTGCGTACTGCATGACAGTTGGTTATCCATGATATTGACATTGAAAAGTCAATGAAATAAAACACATCTTCTTCACTTATAATTCCAGTCCACCAAGCTTTAATTTGGTACGAATAATCTGGAAAAGATCATTGCCAAGAGATTTGGTCAAGGACCAGTTGGTAGAAAGGATCCCTGTCAAGTTGGATTTGTGAACCTAAGTTGTTAACCTTGTAAAATATAGTTGATACGATGTTATTAAGAAAGTGGTGTTGCAACAATATTTTCGTTATTGGGATAACACTTTCTTGGTATAGCACAGATTCTCGTGCTGAAAATTGGCTGAGACCAGGACGAGAATCTGTGCTATACCAAGAAAGTGTTATCCCAATAACGAAAATAATGTTAAAATATAGTTGTTTCTTTCTTTCTTTCCGAATTATTATTATCAATTAACAATTATTATCAGGACTAATGAATAAAACCAGCAACAATATCATTAATCTCAAATTATCCAGTTCTTCAGGTGATTCGTCTATAGCTTCAGGGAGCAGACGGACTCCCCATTCTTGATATATTCTCATAACTAATTCAAACCCTGAGGGGGCAGGCGACAGTCTTTTGTCCTCTACCCTCCTGTCCCTTTTCAATTCATTATAATCTAACAAAGACTTGTAGTGATAACGATAAGACACGCCCCTTTTCTTTAATTGTATAAACTAGCTGTGATTAACCAGTCCTTTTCTTTTATCTTTAAATTTTAACGTGTACATGTTAGTCAGGAAATCCGTTAAAACTTTTACATTCTTTCATCTTAGAAGAAATTAAAGAAATTTTTGTTTCAATTTTTTTTTTAAATTTAACATGATATGTTGTAGTCTTTGTTATCAAGTGAAGAATATAAATGACAAAATGATGTGTAGTAGTAGTAAATTAGAGACTGGATAATGGTGTATTTATGCCTTTATTTGGTTGTACTAGACATCTGGAGATACATCTGTTGTATTATAGGGTTTTAGAAGGGAGAAAACAGGGTTCTATAGTTATCACATGATCATCTATTATTGTTTGGTTTAAACCTTTCTATTTTACACTCTGATTTCTGTGACATTCGAGTTTTGTCAAAAACAGTTTTGGAATAGATTTTTAATTTTTGTGATTTTGTGGAATTTTGATGGTGAATTTAAACCTTTATCAAGACCTGGTTAAGGTAAGAAATTCAGAAAAATGTCATTTTGTCCCAATTGTGTTAAAATCCTTTGTTATTGACATTTTCTTTGACAATTTTAAAAACATGTTTTTCTTAATGAATATCACTTAGTCTTACTTTGTGATACATTTTAACATGATAACAAATTTTGAATTTAAGAAAATTCTTTTGTTACTGACATTTTGTTAATTTTACACTGGTTAGAATTTGAGTTTCTTTAAGAATATAAAAAAATGTCTAATTTTTGCCCCATTTTAAAAATTCCGACTGATTTAAATTCTTTGTTATTTACACTTGATTCTTTCTGAAGTCTGAACTTTTTATGTTTTAATGGAAGTCCAAATGGAATCAGTTTGTGTCATGATGACATTACTTGATCAATAATTTCACTTCAGTTTAAAATCGCAAAATCTAAAAGGATGTAAAAAAAGTCTAATTTATTGAAAATTTCAATTGAATTATTTTCTGACTTTAATCTTGAATCAGGTTATTAGCTTGTTACTTTTTTGCAATCGTCTCAAAAATTTAGTTTTTTTACAAATTGTCATTGTAGTTATGACATATCATAGATATAAATTATATAATTCTTTTAAATTTTGATATCTGTGTACAGTTGGAAATTGGTAAAAAGGCTAATGGTAATTTCTTGGCAGAATTTCCCGCATTGCACACTGCAAGGTGTAATCCATCTTCATTTATCCATTCTTGTGCTGATAGTTGACTTGAAACACCCATAATTTCAAATCATTTCCTTGCAAAGTTTACCTCACTTCACACTGCAAGGTGTAGTCTATCTTCATGAAACCATTCTTGTTAAGACTATCATGATTTCATATCATTGTCTGTATGTACTATTGAAGAGAAGGATGTAAAACTCCATTCATTTTATTGTTCTGTCTGTGGATTATGTCTGTGAAACTTGACTTTGAACAAGTTGTCTTCAGTACGAAACACTTGTCTCACCATTGTTATAAAATTTAGGACATTTCCTGTCCCTTACTTGTCCCCCTCAAGTCTATCTCTACCCCCCACAAATATATTAACATACTGGTTATTGTGTACATTGAAAATTCACAGGATGAGAACAAAGGTCAAATTAGGTCAAAGTTCGGTCATTGTTTAATTAAAACAAGGATCAGATTTAAATCTTGTTCATTTCAAACTGGTAAGTTTCTAAGGATTTAATTTGATGCTGAAAATTAGGTGAAGGTTTGAGATGAATGCAGTTTTATTTCCTACTCTTCTGCAATGCCATGCAGTGTTTTATGAGGGAAATTTTGCAAAGACACATGCATTAGCCTCCTCTTTGTTACAATTTCCAACTGTCCAGGGATCTTTAATGTACACAGCCTGTAGGAGGCCTACAAGGGGCCTTGGATGAAAAATTTTCTGTGACAATATAAGATGATGTACCTGGAAAAGGGATTTTATTATTTTGATAAGACCAATGTTTGTTTATAATATTACAATGGATGTTGTGACTTGGACCAGAATGTTGACTCAGGAAATATTTGTCATTATTTGTTGTTTTAAGGTTTTATTTTTGAGATATTTCACAGTGGAAGGGGGTGAGGGCTGTCTCTTTGATTTGAAAAAGGTATTAATTTTTAGGATTTGTATCCTCTTTTAGCTAAAACTTCTTTGCAGGAATCAGGGAATAGTGGGTGAGAGAGTTGTAGAGACTTCAGAATAAAGGAGGGAGGGGGTGTCTTTGATTTGAAAAAGTATTCATTTTAGGATCTCTTTTCTCTGTAGCTAGAGATCTCCAGTTTACAGGAGGTAGGAAATGGTGGGTGAGAGGGTTGTAGAGCCTTGAGAATGAAGGAGAGAGGGAGGGGGGTCTATAATCCTCTAATAGCCAGAAAGATCTCCCCTGTGTAGGAGTTAGGGGATGGAGGGATGTAGAAGGATTCATGAGAAAGGATTTAATATTGGTCATTGTATGAGGCTTACCCTTTTTCAATCAAATTCTTAACTTTCAGATAAAAAATTTTTTAAATTTTGGTTTACCCTTCCTCTATGCTTAGAATATCTTCCAACAAGTATGGGATTTTTAGATTAGGGTCTTTTAGCCTTTATTTTCCCAAAAATCAAAACTTTTCCCTAGGAATTTATCATTAAAAAGACAGCAGAAATCCAATGACAACTTTTCTTCCTCCATTTCTGTAAAATGAAGAAATTTGTTTATGTTTTGAAATGTCAATCAAAAATCTGTCGTCTGCTTGTCACTGAAGATTTTTCTCCATTGAATTTGCATGATCATTCTCCTTATTTGGGGAAAAATAATGAAATGTACCCTATTTTTGAAAAAGATCAGAAAATATTTCGGGATGTTGGTGTGGAAGAGAATTGGGGCACTTTAAATAGGGATCTGTGGGTAAGTGTTAGGGGCAGGATTTCTTTCAGGATCAATTGTTTTGGGGACAAAATAGAGCATGGTTTTTGGCTCTTAAAATTTCAGATTTGTTTTTTTTGATCAGAAGAGAAATTTATTTTTCAAAAATATAATTCAAATACAGAAAATTCCTAGGATTACTTTTTTTTGCCCCCCCTTACTTTTGGGGATAAATTCCAGAATTTTGAAATTTTATTAATTTCTGTTTACCTTGTTCTTCTTCCTATGATGTTGATATTGATTTAGTTTTCCTTCTATTGGAATATTATACCCACCCCCCTCCCACCCCACCCTACTCATTTTCATGCTCCTTTAACTATTCATTTATAAATCTTTTCTTAAACTTTTTGAAATTTTCTCAAGTTTGCTTCTGAGGACAAGTAATGCTACAGACAAATCTAATCTTGCTGTTCCTTAAATAGAGTTCTTTCCCTTAGAATTGTATTTGATCTTCAACTCCTGTCCTGGCTTTGTTTAGCAATAGTAGAGAATATGTTCAGGCCAAATTTTGCTCTTAGCTATATGAGTTTTAAGTTGCCTTTCTTTAAAAAGACTTGAACTATGTTTAGCAGTGAGGCTTAGAAATCACAAACACAATTCAGTATTTTGGAATAAGCATAGGCCTACTTCTTTAATAATCTTACAAATCACAAATACAAGATTTTATTAAGGTTACGGAATTAATTTGATGAATGTTCAAGAGCCCCATCATGATCTTAATTGAATTATTTGAAAATAAACAAATCATTGATTGATTTTTTAAAAATTACACTTCATTTCAAACTGAACCCTTTTTTTCACCAAAATGAAGCAAAATTGTGGTTTAATTTACGTCATTTGTAAGCACTCATCATTTTACTTGCTCTAGAATGTTTTTTTAAAAATGTTTTTGCATGGCCTCTTCTCAGAATGACTAAAAAAGAAAAAATTATACTTTTGTTTGTGAAGTAGAAGAAACAAAACAGATTCAAGTTTTATACAAACCTCTTCAAGTATCACTACTTTCAATTTCGCTGATTTTATCATTTTACTGAAGCAAAGTTGAAGTGGCAGATCTGTTTCTCTAACTGAACTTTTTTTATTGACTTATAAATCTTATCAAAACATTTCACTTTTGTTTGTTTTTCTTTAAATAAATGATTCCTTATGTTTGTTTTTAGAAGTTCATATTATATATTTTTAATCGTTTGTCTAAGAAAATTGAAATTCCAGTCTAAGTTTGAAAGAATGCCCTAAAAACCAGACTTAAGTTTTTTTGCATTGAATAGAAAATTGAAACTCTTTAAATTTAAGTGGTTCATTTGACATTTTATAGCCAGGTTTGATTAAAAGTTCAGAATACATGCCATGCCAGTTGTTGATTTGCACTTAAAAATGGATGAGAAACAAGATTCTTGTGTTTTTCAGGTTATTTGAGGTTGAAGGTCAAAAACGAATTTAAAAATTGATAAGAGTAACTCAGATAGTGCTATTATAAAACACAATATGCCTCATTTTTGTGTTTTATGTGTTATCATTAAAGATACACAATCCTCATCAGGACAGCTAGTTTTAGAAATGAAGGTTAACTTTCTAATATAGGACTTAATGTTAGCTAATTGACTAGAGCTCATCTCATGCTGCTGACATGTTTCAGATACACAATCCTCATCAGGACAGCTAGTTTTAGAAATGGAGGTTAACTTTCTAATATAGGACTTAATGTTAGCTAATTGACTAGAGCTCATCTCATACTGCTGACATGTTTCAGATACACAATCCTCATCAGGACAGCTAGTTTTAGAAATGGAGGTTAACTTTCTAATACAGAACTTAATGTTAGCTAATTGACTAGAGCTCATCTCATACTGCTGATATGTTTCAGATACACAATCCTCATCAGGACAGCTAGTTTTAGAAATGGAGGTTAACTTTCTAATATAGGACTTAATGTTAGCTAATTGACTAGAGCTCATCTCATGCTGCTGACATGTTTCAGATACACAATCCTCATCAGGACAGCTAGTTTTAGAAATGGAGGTTAACTTTCTAATATAGGACTTAATGTTAGCTAATTGACTAGAGCTCATCTCATACTGCTGACATGTTTCAGATACACAATCCTCATCAGGACAGCTAGTTTTAGAAATGGAGGTTAACTTTCTAATATAGAACTTAATGTTAGCTAATTGACTAGAGCTCATCTCATACTGCTGACATGTTTCAGATACACAATCCTCATCAGGACAGCTAGTTTTAGAAATGGAGGTTAACTTTCTAATATAGGACTTAATGTTAGCTAATTGACTAGAGCTCATCTCATACTGCTGACATGTTTCAGATACACAATCCTCATCAGGACAGCTAGTTTTAGAAATGGAGGTTAACTTTCTAATATAGAACTTAATGTTAGCTAATTGACTAGAGCTCATCTCATGCTGCTGACATGTTTCAGATACACAATCCTCATCAGGACAGCTAGTTTTAGAAATGGAGGTTAACTTTCTAATATAGGACTTAATGTTAGCTAATTGACTAGAGCTCATCTCATGCTGCTGACATGTTTCAGATACACAAACCTCATCAGGATATGACCTTTTGATGTACGTGAAAGGGATATCTGATTTCAACATTTCATTTCATTTCCTGACTATTAGAGAATATATTGTTGACCTTCTATAGACATGGGTAGAGTTATATTCTATAAGTTTTCAGTCAATGTAACTAACTTATCAATACTCAAATTTTATTCAAATATATATACACTAATTTTGGTTCATGAATAAATACATGATAATAGGCTCGATGAATGATTTTAGATAGACCAATTAATTTATACATCAATATATAATAAATGGATAAACGAACAAAAGAGGGAATGAAAGTGACACACGAATTTATATTGATGGGTGAATGAATGATTGAACAATTAATGACATATGGATGAATGAATAAAGGAACGAACGAATGGATGGATGGATGAATAATATTAATGAATAAAGGAATGAATGAAGTTATAATATTGATGAATGAATGAATAAAGGAATGAATGATGTGATAAAATTGATGAATGAATGAATGAATGAAGTTATAATATTGATGAATGAATGAATGTATTGTTGAATAAGGGGATGAATGAAGGAATGAATAAATGAACAAATGAATGAATAAACAAACTATGTATACATAATTGAATAAATAAAAACTGGAATAAGATGGAGTATAAGATAAATAATATACTTCATATATAAATTATTAAGTCTGTTATTCTGTGAATAATTTTATTAAACAATTTATTATCAATTTTCATTTGTAAAAAATTTATAATTATTTTCTTATATCTTTTCAGGTAAGTTCATAATGAAGTTTTGAAATCTCAAGGTCATATTCAAGGTTAAAGGTTAGATTTGTGATCATTGATTTAGTACACCAGGGTTGAACCCATCCTCCTGGAATGTGGGGGGGGGGGGGAACAAAAAGGGGACAGGTTCACATAACATAGTTGGGATTCTGAGGGCTGTAGAATTAGCATTGTTCGGGATTTTCTGTGTTTCCACTGAGTTTAAAAAACTGGTTAGCTTAAAGCAGGCTTTTTGTCCAAGTGGAAATGTGGTTTATGTCTATTTCTATATGTTTTATAAACAGTTAAGAAAACCCCTAACTATCCCTTTAAACCCTAGCCATGACCCTACTCAATATTTAAATTCCAACCTCAGTTCAGCAGCCTTGACACCCTGTAAGACTTGTCTAAATATTGCCATGATAAATGGAGATAGATTTAGAGTTAAAATGACAAAAACAGACTGTGACAGTGATCTAACAGATGTTAAACTCGTTACCAAGTTAGACTATCTTCTTTATAAATAGCTACATGTTTGGACTCAATATTATTCTCCTACTCTTCTAATGCAGTGGAGTTTTACATCATACTTTTCGCAGTGAGCTTCTAAAATACAATTAGTTTTAGTTCCTATTTCATATGGGCTTTTATATTTCCCCTCATTGCCCACTGCAATGGCTCTTGAAATCTAAAATTGAGCGACAATGTAGGTTGAAAATCTTTTGTCATATTTTTGTGCCTGATAATGAACCAAGTAGCAACACCTTGTTTAAAGGGGCCCAGGCTTGATTTTTAGGGGTCGTTTTGGGCCTTTGTTACATTTAAACAATCCTCAGAAATATTCAAGCTCTTAGAAAATCGCAAAATACCTTGAAATATGCCTCAAACAAAAAATTTCACTTTTCATTTTTTTTTCCCTGCTGTATGCGGCTGGTCTCCAGTATAATATTTGTGATTTGCTGGTATATTAATAACCACAATTCCACATAGCATTGTGAAGTAAAGCTTGATTTAAATTCAGCTTTCTTGCCTGAAAACACGTTGTGTTTTAGCAGGAGTTTTTCTGGTTCCCGAATCACTTTAGTCTAAACACAGAAAAGCTACCTTAAAGCTGGCTTTATGGCCAAGTGGAAACATGGTTTGTAGTTTGTGTCATAAATTCTTCTTCCTGCAAGATTCAGTGATAAATAGGCTCCCCTGCTGGGTATCAAGATAAAGTTAATATAGATGTGCTACTGTTTGTCCCCTGAGTAGGGCCTGTGGGTGGGGCTACACCAACTCAGTAGCAGGGTATCAAGTTTCGTGTCTAGTATAAATTTATGTCTGTTTAATTGAAATTCAACCTAGAATTTTATTTTGAACAGAAAATGACAAAAGAAAAATTTGATGTTAAATAGAAAAATAGACACTATGATTTTAGGGAACTTTGCAGGAATTAAATTTAAATGTTAAATTTTCTCAATTTTTATCCTAATAATAAAAAATGTCTATTTTATTTCAATTTATTTATTGTGTAAAAATAGAACAAGAATTTAACACTTTTTGATAAAAACTCAAGAAAATGAAAGATGTTGATTTTATAAAGGTATTAAGTCTAGAATGGATGAGAAGGTCTTGTGGGTTAGAATTTCAAAATTGGGAATTGTAGATTGTAACATTTAAGCGTTGTTAGGAAAGCAGCGCAGACACATGTATGTTGATACAACCTCCAGTAAAAGAGTTTTTATTGTTGGTGCCAGTTTAACAAATAATTTATATAAAATAAAATCTAGAATCAATGGGAAAAGACAAGGTTCTATCTCTTGTCCATGTTATTTATACTGTAGAAAATAGTTGAAGTAAATTATGTAGAAATTCTTACGTCATATAGACAATTTCTTCTGAACCATCTTTTCACTATTTTAATAAGATTAAAAATATGTTCAAACAGTAGCCGAAAATTATCTTTAAATTTTGCTTCTTCCATGTCAGACACAGTATCAGATAATTCTGATAAAACCCAGTCTAAAATTCCAATGTTTTTATTTGAAATTCCTGGCTACTGGAATCTTTTGATCTGAAGAGGCACTCTGAAAATAATTTTGTTTGTTTGATAGGGTACAGGGTAAACTTGTATCAAACCTCCAGATGCTTTCTGAATTTCCGATGATAATTTTGCTATCTTCTTGGCCGTTTTATCTACAGTAGGACCAGTTGGGGTATTATATTTCATTCAATGACCTCACCCAAATTCTATACTGGCACCACAGGAACTTCTAACCAATGAAATTGCATGATAAGAATGAACTTTGACCTCTAACATCTGGTAGGGGGTAAGAAATGGTTTGATATTCATGGTGAAGACATTAGCCCAGTTTCTGGCTTCTTTTATACAGACGCCATTTTGGTTTTGAAACTCGAAGAAGTAACTCGAAAACTTTGTCTTATCGTTTTATTTGTGTGTGATTTTATTTATCGAAAATGTGGCCAGCACCATTAGGGAACCACTTGGTAAATATATTTTAATTTTCCATTTTTGAATCCCTTTTTAAGTATCTTAATGCTCAATCCACAAAATCCCTTTAAACTTTTTCTAATGATTTGTGTTAAAATTCATTTAAAAACTTTTAAAGTTGAAAATATATGAAAACTCGAATATTGTCCAGTTTTAAAGTTTGATAAAAGTTTAGAAAGTGAAGGTGAGATATTAGTGATGCTGTTTGACCTAGTTTGTTTTATTTTCTCTGAGTTTTGGAATTAACACAGTAGCACTGTTTATTGTTTACATAAACAAACAAACAGAATTTAGAAAAGTCTTTAAACAATGGCCCATTACTGTGGAGTCCATAATAATTTTACTTTCAAAAGTTAAAAAAAAGATTTATGAAAAGTTTGGTGTTGGAATTTATATACTGGAACTGGATGTATTCTGCAGGAACAAAGCAAATCAAGAATGTTTATTTGAATAATTTTACTGTTTTAAAAATAAATGTCAGTATAGTCAGAGAATTTATAAACAGGAGCTAGATGGTTTCTAAAACTAGTTCATTAAAACAATAGAGTAGATGCAGAAAAATATCTTTAACAAGGACCCAAACTTTCAATTTTTCTACCCTACTGTTCTAACTAAGGTACTGGAAGGTGTTCTAAGCATTTATATACAGAGAGTTCACAAGAACAAAAGATTTGATGATTTAAAATATCTTAAACAAGGACCCAAACTCTCCATTTATCTGTCCTACAGTTTCTAAATGTGAAGGCATTGGAAGGTGTTTTTATATATTAAGATATTAGCAATTTCAATTCTGTACAGTAACTAGAACAGGAACACTAGCTTCTGAGACTATAAAATGTCTGAAGCCCTGACCATAACTTTTTTGTCTGTTTTAATAATTCTACTGTTGCAAAAATTTTGATAGACTTTTTTGAAATGAAGTTGAAGAATTTACTACAGTAGTCACATGGTTCTTGAACAAAGGATCTGAAACTTCAAGAAGATGTCTAAAACAATGGCCCAAACTTTGGATCCGCTGATAATCTTACTTCCTAACGTTTGATAGATGTTATAAAAATATGGTGTTGAATTTATTTGATGAGAAAATAAAGCTGTCTTAATGCTCAAAATTTATCTTTGGACTTTTGAAACATTTGTCTTTTTGAGTTCTCTGACTTCAAGAGAAACATCAGCACTTTAGGCCTCACCTCCCTGTCCCCATCTTATCACCACCCTCCTCCTCATTCCAGATACCCTCCTGTTTTCAACATATACACAAGTATTAGAAAATGGAAGCCATAAATTTATAAACTTTTTATTTGGTTTAAATTATCAGGAAATGCAGCAGAACTTGAGTCTAGAATTTGTTTATAAAATGTACAATTGGTAAGTTTTCAGTCTGTGAGAAGTGAATAAGTTTAGAGAGAGCCGAGCCGAGCCACATCTGGTGTGAATTAATCAGACATTTCTGATATAAAGATATATATATATATATATAAACACACTGTAATACATTGTTCTTATAGACCTGCAGACTTTCAGGAACTTTTCTTTAAGTTATAATGGAATATTCTTTGTTTTTGATATACCTTTTGTTAAAAGGATTGTCTACTGGTTTTCTAGCCATTCTCTCTGAATCTTTTTAACTTTAAAACTTGACTTTTAGTAACTTAACAACTAAAC
This sequence comes from Nipponacmea schrenckii, assembly GCA_030562195.1. NCBI lineage: Eukaryota > Metazoa > Mollusca > Gastropoda > Lottiidae > Nipponacmea > Nipponacmea schrenckii. The sequence goes on from JAUJPP010000001.1 coordinate 664,233, forward strand.
ATGGTTAAGGTGTCACTGTGGTCACCCCATGTCACTGTGGTCACACCATGTCACTATGTGGTCACCCCATGTCACTATGTGGCCACCCTATGTTACTATGGCCACCCCATGTCACTATATTTTAATCCTGGAATAATAATGTGAACAGTTAATGTTGTTATTTAAAACTATGAAAATTCTCTGTATAATTTTGTTTGAAATGTAGATGTTTCCAATTTCGTGTTAAATTGGTGAAAGTTTGTGTAAAATTGACAATATTAAAACAATTGTGCAATATCTAGGAAAGTTATCTGTTAGATGTTACTTACTGATATCATAATTATCTCATTAGTCTTTCTGTATTCTGACTTATCGTTTAGTTTACGATGGTAGATAATTATCGGTTGGTTTAGCCTGTTGGACTATTACCATAGTAATTAACAATGACACTTTCTGATTTGAATAATTGGTGTTCTAGCAGGATTCTAATTGACATATAAAAGACAGACATACAAGTTGTTCTGTTTAAAGGGGAGACGAGGGGGAAGTGAAGGGAGGGGCAAAGAGAAGTTGAGAGATGGTAGAGGCAAGGGGGGTTGGTGAGGGAAGGCAAGTGTGGTAGAGACGAGGGGGTTGGTGAGGAAGGGGCAAAGAGAAGTTGAGAGATGGTGGAGGCGAGGGGGTTGGTGAGGAAGAGGCAAGGAGAAGTTGAGGGAGAGGCAAAGGGTTGGTGAGGGAGAGTCAAGTGTGGTAGAGACGATGGGGTTGGTGAGGGAGAGCCAAGGGTGGTAGTTTAACAACAGTATAATTTAAGATAAACTTGATTTTCACCGATTAACAACCACAGAATTCTACATACGTAAAGATCTGATGTTTAAAAGATTCTAGTTGACCTTACCTCTGACAGAATTTGAAAGCATCTTGATTTTCAACGACTCTTATTACCCACTTCTAGCAATAGGATGGCATCAAGGAGCAACCGAAATTCTGGTTTTAAAGTTTCAATATTGGACTAAATGTTAGTTAAATAACTAGATACTAAGATACAGCTGACATGTTTTAGATATTCAATCCTCATCAGGAAAACAAATTGGAGCTGCAAAGTTAAAACTTATTGTATTATCTAAATATTTTAGTCTTTTTCCAACTTCCAATACTTTCAAACCTAATATTTAGAGCCATTCAGATATTGCCGTTGAAAGAGAAGTGTATCATTTGACATATTGAGAACATTATACCGTTGTTTGATCTCGAGAATTTGGAAAGGGGAAATAATCAATACTAGTTATAATGTAACGTTAATTAGACGTCGATATGAATTCAGGCGTAAATACGGGATGTGAATAGGTTCGACTCCCTACAACAATGATGTCATCATGAATATTAACGAGTTGACAACATCTGTGTCCTAGATTTGTCAGATAAATTTTATAATTTTGTGTTATATCTATATTGATGGTGTTTAAAATGACATTTTGAAATGATTCTGTTTCTACTCCTGTGATTAAGCTGACACTGTTTTTATTTGATGTTTGTCGTGGGGTGTCAAGTCTCTATTTTTGTGTTATTTTACTCAAAGTTTGTGCTGAAATTTAAAATTTTGACACAATTTAGATTGTGATAGGTTTAATTTGTGAAATTTTTTTAATAAATTTTTCAGATTTCATTTGGCTAAATTAGCTCATCACCTCACCATCAGAAATTTATTGAATTTGCAAAATTTAATTAACCAATTTGCTCAATTTGAACTTTTTTTTTGCGAATAAGGCGAATATTTGCTGGTCAATTTAATTTTCTATGGCCTGAATAAAGAGTAAAATTTGAATTGATGTTTGGAAATATAATTTTAATGCTAGTGATACAATTGTACCACAGAATAACAAACATCACTTTTAACAGTTGTGTTCTAGTGGATGTTCCAAATTTATATTTATGAAGTTGGCGTAGCCTGAAACTCTGAATAACATGTTTTAGATTCTGTTTTAATATTTCTAAAAGATATTTATTTATGTAAAACGATGCATATAACAGTTCATAATGAAATGAATTATCAATTCCAAATTTGATACATGACTGATAAATTGATTATGCAATATTCTGTAATTTTGCTGGAAACGGTTGAGTGGATATTCAGCTATAAAACGATGAAATGGTTAGTCTAGGATTAAACGAACAGTCTCTATTTTATAGTTATAGATACAGTGTTTAATATTCCCTTCTGGGACGTCGTGGTAATTGAACGTAAAAGTTAGGATGTAGCGTTAATCTGGCGAGACTTCGATCTTTATACCGTTCTAGTAATTGGTCCCAGTTTTCTAGATTCTATCTCTCATTGATACATTGTGTTAGAGTGTAGTGAGTTTTATCGGACAGTTCCTGACAGTTTCAGACGGTGCCTGGCATGAATTTGGAGGAAACATTCCGTACAAAGAGACTCATTAGGATTTGAAGTTCATTGAGTTAAGTGCTCGACAAATATTGGATTCTTCTACAGAGTTTAAACCGAAAGCACAGACTCAGGTATAGAGTTCTTCAGTTCAACGTTTGTGATTTAAGAATTGGAAGAAACTGAACTAATGAGTCATAAGTGGACCATTAATATAATTTTCTTTAAAAATCTCCGACCAAGGATTATAAACTTCAAACAGTTTTATTTCAGAACTTAGGTGTTAGGATAGCATTTTAATTCAAAATTTTGAAAATAAATATCATGTGTGGTTAGAATTCAGATTTCATAGGACAATGATTTGATGTGAATTCCAGGATATTTTGGACTGAGAACTGTGACTCTATAAAAGTTGGATTTAAAGAAGTCATTTCTATAAATAAGTTTTTAAAATCATTTATAAAGAAGGAAGTACTTAAATCAAAAAATTTAGTGATTTTGACGAATTTACATCAAATTTAAACAATTCTTCAAACCTCTCAGGGTTTTAACAAGCTGTAAACATAGACAGAAAATAGATAGAAATAAAAACACTGAAGACTGAAATAGAATCAAGAAATCATCAGAGAAAATTACTTTCAGAAATTGTCAGGTTTTCTTCACAGTGCTTGATTTTAAAAATTAAAGTGTGGTTTTATATTCAATCGTGAACGTCAGACTGGATAAATGTGGCTACCACTTCGTCTTCCAGCCCCTGTTATGGTAAATATTTTAATTCATTCCTCTTTGGTTTGGTTATAATGTCAACTTTGTATTATGTTGGTTGAAATTGAGTTGTTACATTGTTGTACAATATTATACAATATAGATTGAGTTGTTATATTGTTGTACAATATGATACAATATAGATTGAGTTGTTATATTGTTGTACAATATTATACAATATAGATTGAGTTGTTATATTGTTGTACAATATGATACAATATAGATTGAGTTGTTATATTGTTGTACAATATGATACAATATAGATTGAGTTGTTATATTGTTGTACAAGATGATACAATATAGATAGAGTTTATTAAATTTTGTTTTTACTTGGTTGTATTTGGATACTACATTAATCTGCGTACCAGCAATACATGTTTATACAAATATCAGAGAGTCTAATTAATACAGTCTTTAATTTGATTTAAGCCCAACGTACACAATATTGTTTTGTGACAAAGATGTATCTTAGTGGAAACTCCGGGTTAAAAATCCAAAACTTCATCTAAACTTTACATGGATTGAACTCTGAACCTTCAGATTAGTAAGCAAGTGTCTAACTTACTGATCTATCTGTGTTTAACTTACTGATCTATCTATTATATATATCCTAGTTTCTATACAGAAATTATATAGTTGATATTTGAATCCACTTAGTGTCATTATAAAATTAAAATTGTTCATTTCCTTTTTACTTCACTTATACTGTTACAATAGAGATCTGTTACAATAGAGATCTGTTGTTCACAATTTAAATAGCGGGGAATTTTACCTCCTTTTCTCGGCCTTTATTCTCAAAAAATTAACATGATTTGAATGGACTGGTCAAAGGCCTTCTGTTTTTAAACTGAGGCCTTCTTGAAACACTGACCTATAGATGATTTTTCGTGTTCCAGTCATCTCTAGATCACTAAAATAAATTATTAATTTATAAGTCTTAGTTAAAATCAAATCCTTTGCTGAATTTTCCTTGATAAAGTCCTTAATTTTCAATCCAAAAAATGATGCTATCTTTCTACGGCTGGACAGTTATCAGTGTACAGTTTGAATAAGTCATATTGTTACTTTGATTCCATACAGACCCTTTACATCCTCTAAGTAGCCAAACTCTCTAATCTACAACAGTCCAAGTGTAAAGTGGGTAGAATTAAATTCCGTTTTAAAATTGAACATCCTGTATTTAATATAGAGTTTTATTTGTGATGAAAAACGCTCTGGTTCTCAACGTAATGGTGAGTTTGATTTTAATTCTAAGGTTTTATTCTAGAATTTAAGGGATCTGAGATGATGAAGACTGTTCAGACGGTGAAATGATCCCAGTTAGCCTAGATAGAAATCTGATAGGTTGAAATGAGTTTTTTTGATAGTTTTCCCCTTCCACAATCAGTTATTGAGGTCTGAAGGACTAACATGGAGGCAGACTAGTCAAGTTTAATAATTCGAGGTAGTTGGATATTGTAAGATGAAATTCAATGTCATGTCGTCTACAAAATTTAAATTTCCCTCATTACCAACTGCAGGGTTACTCAAATATGTAGAGAACAGTAGAAAATAAAAGAGTAGGAATTGTAGCTTCATATTTAAGTGCCGTATTGATCATTATAATGTTCTATGATGTCAGTTTCTATCAAGTTGATAAATCCGTCAGGGGAAGAACAAATTAAATCATTTATTCATACAGTATCTTAATTCCTCCCTCATTTATCTTCATTATTTCTATACTCTAATATCTAATTGGCTGGTTTGGCCGGTAAAAGCCTCTTGGGTTAAAGTCTGGTATTTTTCATGCTTTTTCAATATTATGTCATTGATATTAAATATAAAATTTCTGATAGAATGAAACATTTTTTACAAATTAACATCTTTAAAGCTCTTTTTTAACTCATGTCAGACATGACTGGCAAATACATCAAAATTTACAGTTTAATACCGTCAATTTTGAATACTAAAACTAAAACATGACTGGTAAATACATATCTTAGTCAGTATCCCTAACAAATGAGACTAGAGCTCTAGTCAGACCTGACTGGTAATTACAGCCACATCAGCATCCCTTACAAGTTAATTCTCGAGAGATATTCGAATAATTATAACTCTAACTGTTATTTATGGAAATGGACCAGTTTATCTTCTGTTCTGTATTCAATATTCACCGTATCTTCTGGTCCGTTATTATTATTATTTTCATATTGAAATAGGTCAGTCTTATCTATAAAGGGAAGACAGCGCCACAAGTTCAAATCCTGTTTTTGCAAAAGCCTGTTCCCTAATCCATTTCCCTTATAAATAAAATATTGTTTACAGAAATCTTGATCTATTTAGAGTTTACACTTGAACCATATTTAAAATTATCAATATTTCCATGTACAATTTGTTTTAAAATACACAAGTTCATGTATTAGATGAACAGACATCAAACTACATACATTTTATAAGAAAAGAGCCAAAAGGTCATGCAAATTACATTGAATTATAAAATTAGACAAATAAAGTTTTTAGAAGAGTTACTAGTTATAGTCCAGTTGGAAGTCCCAAAATGATTAGGCTAATGCCGCTGTGATGGCAAAATTTCTCTCATTACACAATGCATGCCCACTTAATTAGCCTATAAGGTGCAAAAGAGTAGGACATAAAATTCCATTCATTTCGCCATCTTCATTAGCCCACTAGGTGCAGAAAAGTAGGACATAAAACTCCATTTTCATTTCACTATCTTCATTAGCCCACTAGGTACAGAAGAGTAGCACATAAAACTCTATTCATTTAGCCATCTTCATTAGCCCACCAGGTACAGAAGAGTAGCACATAAAACTCTATTCACTTAGCCATCTTCATTAGACCATTAGGTACAGAAGAGTAGGACGTAAAACTCCATTCATTTCTTACTATTTGTAGTCCAGTATACTGTCAAATCATACCAAAAATCATAACAACTTTCCTTCCTAACTTTTCATCTTTCAATCATTAACAAACATCAAATCTGATTCATTACAGAAACTTCATTATTTCTTTTGAAGAATTTCCATATTTTGTTTTTTTTAAAAAATATGGCTGAAATTTCTGTTTGAAACAGAAAAATAATTATATGAGCAATTCGGTTAATTTGAGAATTCAGGGAAAGTTAATCAAATAAAAACTTATTTCTAGAATGATACAGTAATTTAATTAGATTCGACAGAGAAAATCGTCAAGTATTTTTTGTCGGAAACTCAATATTTTGGTAAATGATGATTCGTGACCTATTGACCCTAAATTTCAACATCAGAGAATATTGCTCAGATGAAATATTTTGATTGAATTTCTCTAATTTACAAGATTCATTAAAATGTTTTGCTGCATTTTTTAGGCTGAAACTTTCAAACTTCAAAGAACATTTGTTATTATTCACAATGTCAAGCCGACCAACTGTTTCTTATACTTTGAGTGTATTAGGCAACATTCTTGTATCACATCTTCACACTTATTACAAACTTTGATTTCAAAAATTCTTCTCTCAAGAAATTTTTGTAAAAGCAGCTATTTGATTGGATGATATGGAACAGACAACAGCCAATAAGAACCTTCAATTACACAGTCAAATTATTTAAAATCTGTCTGGTCTTTTACTCATATAAACGGCTTCTAAAACACTTAACGAAGAATCAAACTTCAGTTTTTTGGTAAAAAGGACAACACCCTTGGTTTATTATGTGGGTCTAGTTTAATTGATTAATAATTGATAATTATTTTATATTAATTAGTCCTAATGAAATAAGAACATCTCCAAACATTCTTCATTGACTTTTTGCCACGTTGTTAAAGTTCAAAGTTCAATTGAGTTGTTCTGATAATGACTAATATTGATACTTTGTCTCTCATTCAATATCAAATACTAGAAATATGGCCGTTTGGTCTGATGATTAATATATCTAATTCATTTCATTTCACTTGTACTGCATCAGTCTTCATTAGGTACAGTAGAGAAAGATGTAAAACTCCATTCACTTCATTTCACTTAAATTACCTTCAGACGACTAAAACATCTCCCAATAGAGTTACTAATAATCTAATTGATGAAAAAAATGTTCTGAAACTTTGACTAAAAAACAAAGACTCCAGGAAAGATTAATTATTAAACTGCTACAAATAATGTTGATAAATTCATTACAACATTGTCTCTCTTCTTCTCATTATTCTGATTTCTTAATTTACGATGACTTGGGCGTCTCAAAAGTTTGTAGGTATGATTAGACGTTTTTTATTTGTTTATATTATTTGTTTTCCTGGATGGGCATCTAAAAAGATGAAACCTAACAAATATCAGTCCAAAGGGAACAAGCTGACTAATCTGTTTCTTTTATAAACTTGATATTAAAAACTTTAATTTTCTACTACAAATACAATTCAGTAAAAACATTGTTAATGATATCATTTCAACATTTCCTCTATTCTTGTCGATTTCTAAATTTACAATGAATGGCCAATCATGGAATATAATGTTTAGATGGTTTTATTCGAGACAGTTTGTCTCTCGTTTTTATTGAGCCAATATCTAGGGCTGATAGACGCTTGTTTTGATTGAAATTTGTTGTTGATATGATCTTTTTATGGTCAATAAAACAGGAAATATGATGGTATATTTGTCTGAAATCCCCGGATTCTAGGATTTCCAATCAAATGTCTATGAAATAAAGTAAATTCTACTGTTCAGTTTGATTTGAATTCTGTGAGATCAAACTTGATGAAATCGAGAACTAAATAATTGTTTGTTATGTGAACTCTCCGAATCTTTTATTTCAAGTGATACTGTGTATTTGAAGTGTTTCTGAGATAGCCATTAAGCTGAAATGTTAGGCAATATGACAATAGTATATAGTAAACTAGGGTTAAATCTGCTGAAGTTCGTGGGCTACAGGTTGTGTGTTCAAGATCCCTTGACAGCTGAAAATTAGCAAAAGAGTAGGCTTATGCTACTGTCCTGGCACACTGCATGGCGTTGCTTGTCTTCATTAGCCTGTTAGGCACAGAAGAGTAGGATGTAAATCTCCATTCATTTCATTTCAGACTGGAGTTTAAAAAATAGGTCAATAAATTATTAAAAATATGTATAAATGGATGGTTTAATTAAGATATTTCCTGGTGATACGGAAACAGATAATATTCTTTCTTCCTTGACTAGGAAATATCAACTTGATCACATTTTAAACAACGAGTTAATTCACATGGGAAACAGATCATGCTTTTATCTTTATAAAGTATCCGATGGTAGGCCTACTTCTCTTTGGAAGTAGTCTATTACGATACAACTTTTACTCTTCACAGCCCTGATGTCAGGAATGAATTATAGCAAGGGCTCAGATTTTTTGTTGAGTTTGCTGGCAGGCCGTCAAGTCGGAGTGACATGAGTTTTGGAGTTATTTAAAAATTAGAAGACCAGAGAACTGTACAGATTTTGAGATGTCAAACAAAGCATTCATCTTTCGGTTTTGTACTGCAAATTAGTCATTCTCATTAAAACTGAAAAGAAAGTCCACTGAGGCTTTATTCTCACTTTCTGGTGCTCAGCCACCAGCTCCCTTGGACCCCAACTAAATGACAGAACTGACTCTAGATTTTTGCCATTCTTTGAAAAGATTATTTTTGATATTCAAACAAAATATGTTTACTCATTTCAATCTTTGTTAGGATACAAAAATGCTGAAAATTGACCATATTGGCAGTTTTACGAGCGTTCAATGCTATGGTTAGGATTACTCACAAATCTAGGATTTTCATTTACATATTTTATTGCCATGGAAACATGAGTTTTATGAGAATTTTGTATCAAACTGAAGCGAATCTGAGATTAAGGAACAAAATTTTTATGAATCATGGGAGAAGTTTTATTTTGTTTTATCACAGATAGTATATGATATTAGTCAAATCTGACGATATTTTATAGTTGGGAGGGCAATAACACATGATATTTATAGAAATCAGAAATTACATCTCTTGATCCAATGTGTTTTATGATGATCCTGTTATGAACAATGTTTGGTTGAAAAACTTCTATTCTGTATTAAACCTTCCTGTCATTTCGTTGACTAGCTATTGAAGTATCGTGTAGTTTTATGCATTTAGACTTTTATCTTTTGAACCTTGGCCTCGGTAACATTATTGTTGTGCAACCGCAATAGAACATGTGACAAACTGAATGCAATTTTTTGTCGAAAATATGTCAGTTATGAAAATTGTTCAATGCTTAGAAGTCATTTCTGCTTAACTTAAAGATATTTTGTAATGGTACAAGGGTGATAATCTTAAATAGAAAATTTGGTTGAAAAAATCTAGCCTGAGATTAGAAAGATTCTTTTATTCTTTTAAGAAATTGAAATAAAATCATATAAAGAATTATCAAATTTTAGTCCAATTGAAGAAAAGTACAGAAAATTACAACGAAGGCAGTAGAACCATCTGAATAGGATGACTAATTTGTTTTTCAGTCAGAAATCACGGCTAGTCCAAACAAATCGGGATGTTTGATTCACAATCATATCTTTGAGCTATCTCTAGTCTTTTATCCCAACTTGTTGGTCCGTGATGATAAATGGTTTAATTTGACCCCTAGAGGTCAAAGCATTTTCCGTGCTGCCAAATTTTCTGATAAACGAGAAATGAAAGAGGTTCTTTGTTTGGGAATAATGGCGGCATTCTGGTACCTAAATTTCTGGTAATTATCTTGAGAATCTGAGAATTGAATTGAAATTCTCACTTCTGTAGCAGTTAGCCTGAAAATTCTAGTGTTATATAAGGCCTTTATTACATATTCCAATAATAGGGGAAAACAATTAAAAATACTATTGTCCTGTTGTTTAATGTTTCACCTGTGATATGTAACTGTACAAGGGTGTAAAACTCCATAGTATTCAATTTCAATATTGAATATAAACCATGTGATATAAATATTCTCCATGTTTTTATCTCGAGTATAAAATGTCAGCCATCTGAAAATAATCAGGAATATATGGTGCCAGATTTTGTGTATGTGTTGCCAGAATTTAATGCATTGATTCCTGCTACAAGATGTCAGGATAAGAAATGGATCTGAAAAATAAGGCACAATTTTTACTAAGTGATCTCATGCATAGCTGTCGTACAATTACCGGAGAGAATAGTGATGTTTGTTTTCATTGTAAATATACAAATATAGATCTTTTTCATATACACCATTATTCATAATACTCATATAGATTAACATACTGGTCAACTTTTAACAACCTTGCAACCTAGATGCAGAAGAGTGGGATGTAAAACTCCATTCATTTCATGTGCTAACAGGCAAAGCAAAAAAAAACAGCCTTCATTAGCCCATAAGATGCAGAAGAGAAGAATGTAAAACACCATTCATTTCTTTTACGAACTTTACTCCGAAACAAGGCGATATCTTTAAATCTGCTAGAACAAGTTATTTAAATTATTATAGTTGATTTGAACCCAGTAGAGCTTAAGCCGAGTTTTGGCTCTACCAAGTTATAATAGATATATAAAAAATTTGGTAAAAATAAGGATTTGAACTCTTGGCACTGGTCTAAATCTCTTGCCAACTGTTGTCAGGGTACATATAAGTTGATGTAGATCAAGAGGTCAAGAAAGGTCAAATATTGTGTTTTATACCTAAAATAATATCAGACTAATTTGATATAAAATCTCTCCGGGGAGCCCTGTTGAGCCACGCTAGTACTGAGAAACTTCCTTTCTTTCTATTAAACATTAAATCCGTGCCAAATATTTGAAGAAGAAAAATCAGAATGGGCTATAATTAAATTTTAATATTGAATTTTCATTACATTAATGAATTAAAAACATCTTAATAATTTGGTGCAGAAATAATCAGGGGGCCTTATTCTCAAAAACTTAACATAAGATGATTTTAATGTTCCAAAAACTTAAGATGCTCTAAGTGTTACAGTCTCTGGGACCTTATTCTTGAAAAACTTAACTTAAGATGATTTAAAACTAGCTGTCCTGATGAGGATTGTGTATCAGAAACATGTCAGCAGTATGAGATGAGCTCTAGTCAATTAGCTAACATTAAGTCCTATATTAGAAAGTTAACCACCATTTCTAAAACTAGCTGTCCTGATGAGGATAGTGTATCTGAAACATGTCAGTAGTATGGGATGAGCTCTAGTCAATTAGCTAACATTGAGTCCTATATTAGAAAGTTAACCTCCATTTCTAAAACTAGCTGTCCTGATGAGGATTGTGTATCTGAAACATGTGTTGGCATCATGAAATTATCCGAGAAAATTATATGTCTACCTGATGTGAGAAATTCCAATGTTATGAGTTATATTTAAACCATGTGACATATTTATTTATCTGGCGTAGATTAGAAGGAAGGGATTCTTGTTTTGGTTATTCCACTAGACAGGCTAGATAGGGTTTATTTTTATAGACAGACGTGGTACATCAAGATAGACAGATCAAGGAATAATATTTATGAAATTTATGATAGACAGTGATTGATATGGGAATTAAGATGGAGCCAGGCTGGTTTGTTTATAATCTTAAACTTGATGATCTGATAAACAAAATATAACAGTTTTTAATATTTCATTAGTTTATAGAAAGTGCAGGAAGTCCACACCTCTTCTCTTTCTTCAAATTTATCATACACCCACATTATAATACAAAATATCTACACAGGAATAGATCTGGACAGGGACTGGCCCATTGTGTCCAGACCACACCCCATTGTTCATACTTCCTCAAGGCTAAATATTGTCTAATCAAATTTGGCCCAGAACCTTTTAAGGAAATCTTGGCTGATCATATCAAAGTATTTCTGACAATTCTGAGGCACCAAACTTGCAATCAAATCTTCACATATTAAGTTTTTGTAAATTTTAATCCTTCTCTGCTAACTGAAGAAGGTTTTGGGAAAGGACAATTGGTGGAGCTAAATTCTCACTAGCCAGGGCTCAGCCCCTGTGGAACCCAGCCTAACAACAGGGCTGGATGCCTGACTCTCTTAATATAGTAATTCTATTTTACCAAGTTATATATAAAATCTGCCTATAGATAAATAATGTCTGCCCCCTCCTGGTATCTCAGAATACAACTTTTATCCTGGGAGAACTAGCCTTATCTTCTAGAAAAACATGTTTCGGCTACTGATAAACCAACACACCAGCTGTCCTATCTCTTCTTCTTTTCATACTCAATTGGTTCAAGTACTTTCAAGCCTGTATCACACTAGTTTGTACCAATTCCAAAAACAAAATTGCATATTGCTAGGTGTGGTGACTCAGTGAGTTCGATGCTTGCTCGCTAACCTGAGGGTTCATGGTTCAATCCTAGTAAGGTAGAGATAATACTTCAACCCTGTCAGTAGAGAGCTGTGGTGACTCAGTGAGTTAGATGCTTGCTCACTAACCTGAAGGTCCAGGTTCAATCCTAGTATAGGTAGAGATAATACTTCAACCCTGTCAGTAGAGAGCTGTGGTGACTCAGTGAGTTAGAAGCTTGCTCACTAACCTGAAGGTCCAGGGTTCAATCCTAGTATAGGTAGAGATAATACTTCAACCCTGTCAGTAGAGAGCTGTGGTGACTCAGTGAGTTAGATGCTTGCTCACTAACCTGAAGGTCCAGGGTTCAATCCTAGTATAGGTAGAGATAATACTTCAACCCTGTCAGTAGAGAGCTGTGGTGACTCAGTGAGTTAGAACTTGCTTACTAACCTGAAGGTCCAGGGTTCAATCCTGTCAAAGATTCACTTTACAGCCATGTGAATAGCTCTTGAGTTTGATATACTATCTTCCTAAATAAGTAAAATCCAACCTTGGTAGAAATTAAGACAAGCTTCCCTGAAGTATAGATTCCACCTGACAGAATGAAGTTGATCAGAATCTGACAAGTGTTTACCTGAGATAAATACCAGTGAAATATCAATCAAGATATCAGGCATTTCATAATAACAAACTAAATATTCTACTTCAACTTTTAACTTCTGTACAATGTTACTGCTGTTCTTCTATTTCTCATAGCTGTGATATTGTTTATCATTAGAAAGTTAATCTCTGTTTCTAAAACTAGCTGTCCTGATGAGGATTGTGTATCTGAAACATGTCAGCAGTATGAGATGAGCTCTAGTCAATTAGCTAACATTAAGTCCTATATTAGAAAGTTAACCTACATTTCTAAAACTAGCTGTCCTGATGAGGATTGTGTATCTGAAACATGTCAGTTTTCACCCCTTCGTTTTGTTAGTTCTATTCTATTAACAATGGAACTAGAGAAATGGTCTAGAGAAATGTTGACTATTAGTTGAAGGGAGATAACCCATTTTAGTTTGCTACATTATCTTCATAGTGCTGATGTACACTTCAAATTAATAAATCTTTTATAATCTAGATATTTATGTTTAAAACTATCTACTTTTTACAAACAAAATTTGCATGAAAGATAGATAAGGCATTGAATAAAAATTTGCAAGGAAAATTAAGTAAAAACCTAAGAATTGAAAAAGTAGACAAAAGAAATACTTCGGATTTTTTAACAATTTTTCACAGTTCTGGATAATTTGACTGACAAGATATTGGTGTCTTTGAATATCATGAAAATTGAAAAAATTAAAAGTCTCAAAAATTTGGTGAAACCATAGAAATTGTAGTTTATTAATGGACGTAATAAATGGGTCTATTTTCTATAGAGTATTATGACGAGAGTAGATGTAAACATGGTAGTGATTGGGTGAAGATTATGCGTATTGATTTTTGATAAGTTCCGTAGAATAAACAGAATGTCTTCAAATATCAGAAAGCTTCTTCAGTTTTTGAAGTAGCATATCAAACTAAATAAACATTACATTTGAAAAAAAATTTCTGCCCAAGATTTTGAGAAGATTAGTAATTGAAATATTCCTGGAATTTTTGAAAGTAAACATCAAAAGAAAATTAAATAGCAAAGGTTTAGACTTCCTGATGAAATATTTTATTTTATTTTTTTCAAGGGGAAGTAATTAGAGGTAACCACAAAATAATAAGTAAAAAAACAAAAAATGAAATGAAATGAAATGGAGTTTTATGTCCTACTCTTACGGAGAAAACAACGAAAAATCATGAAAATTTGTGTTCAATCCTAAAATAATTCAGTAATTTTCACAAGTTTTAAGTCGTGTGTTTAATTACGGAAACGGGAGATGTTTATTGAAAGTATCTATTATGATGTATAAAATATAACGGTACAGATGTTCTAGAGGATGGTCGACAGTAGAAATGCCAAGATTGGAATGAGTGGATCTATTTCTATAAATAGTAACATGTGCTCTAATACAACAATATTATACATTGTTTGATATTTATTACTAGTATAAACCTGTCGTAGGCAGATCTCCAATATATATCTCATATCATTTTTAAACATTAACACTGTACAGGTGTGTTCATTCATGTCCTGTTATTATAAACCTGCAGGCACCATACCATAAATTCTGGCACCATGTGTATGTTCATTTAAATACAATCACAGTGCATTAGGGTTCATGTGTACTTTCTATAATGACCTACTTCTTTCATTTCCAAATACCTGTCTTCATAAGGTGCAGAAATCTAGGATGTAAAACTCCATTCATTTCATTTCTATTACAAACAGTCCATCTTCATTAGCCCATTAGGTACAGAAGAGTAGGAAGTAAAACTCCATTCATTTCATTTCTATTACAAACAGTCCATCTTCATTAGCCATAAGGTGCAGAAGAGTAGGAAGTAAAACTCCATTCATTTCATTTCTAATTTTACCTTTTATCAATGCCTGGTATTTATGGTCAGATTGTTCCAGATGCTTCTGTTTGATAGAATCACTTTTAATACAGATCCTCTCAACTCAAGGTCATATGCTCCCCTCTAAAGGTTTACAAAGAATTAGAAATTTTTAGAAGATAGATTGACCACAGTCATGTCCATTCTTCAGACCTATTAGTTTTTTATTTTCCAGCCTCCCTAGATGATTATTGGAGACACGATTCTAGACAGTTGTAAATTGTTCAGAAATTAACTTGATTAAGGTTCCTTTTATCTTAATTTCTTCCCAATTACTAGTCCAGACTCTTTCAGACCTGACTTGACGAATTTCATGGAGTTTCAAATCTCTGGTCAACTCGTATGTCGTAATTTTGGTTTCTATGGTATCTATCTTTAATCTACCAGATGGTATATTTTATAAGGACGTAATTTAAAGTGATTCTAGGTTTTTTGTATTTATCTGAGTATATTTTAGAGTTTGTATTATCACTTTGTTAAATATGTGTCACTTACTGCATTTTTATAAAAAATCACGAACCAAGTTTTAAAAAACGGACCCCCAACATACTTTATATATTAGTTATAAATATCCTAAAGTTAGAATATTTCTAAAAATCTCCGTGTTTCCATTCTCAAAAAGAGTCCCATCATCAGTCGCCTTTTTTTGGTTTCATCCGAGGAACATGGACGTCTATATTTATCTCTTTCATGAAGAGTTTCAATAGAAAGCGGCTGAGAACAGTCAACTGTTTACATTATTTTTTAGGAACCGTTCTCGGCACACTTGTTATATTTTTGATGTAAACGTGGTAAATTTGTGATTTCATCCCTCCTTTTCCAGACCGAGAACAGAGACCTTTTCCGGATTGAGAACAGAGACCTTTTCCGGACCGAGAACAGAACATTTTTGAAGGGCTTGGGAAAACCCAGGAAAGAGACAGTTTTGTAACAACAAGCTGGTAGTTGTGATAGAGATCTGATTATTCACCTTGTCAAGACAATATTAATTATTTATTCTCTCTCTCTTAATTAATTAACTTTTCATTCTCTCCGTACAAAAATACAAACACACAAACATCTTAATGTTCAATTTGGATCTCCGAAAAAAATCTTTGTCTGATAAACATTAATTAAAACTGTTACGTAGGTCAGGGAATTTTACACACAGACAATAAAATTCTCCGATAAAATCCTGCCAAATTTGGTTTAGGATTGTTTGAAAAAGTGCTTTCTCAACTTTTCA
Organism: Nipponacmea schrenckii; assembly: GCA_030562195.1. Classification (NCBI taxonomy): domain Eukaryota; kingdom Metazoa; phylum Mollusca; class Gastropoda; family Lottiidae; genus Nipponacmea; species Nipponacmea schrenckii. The sequence continues at coordinate 680,368 of JAUJPP010000001.1, forward strand.
GATATTCGAGAATATATATGTATTGATAACTGCGTTTCCAGTTGTGAAGTAAAGCTAGGTTTAAACTATTGCCAAACACGCTGTGTTTCCACTTATTATTGGAAAGTAAAGCTAGGTTTAAAGCCAGCTTTATAGCCGAAAGCGCTGTGTTTCCACTGAGAATTGTAAAGGAAAGCTAGGTTTAAACTATTGCCAAATATGCTGTGTTTCCACTTATATTGGAAAGTAAAGCTAGGTTTAAACTATTGCCAAACACGCTGTGTTTCCACTGAGAATTGTAAAGTAAAGCTAGGTTTAAACTATTGCCAAACACGCTGTGTTTCCACTGAGAATTGTAAAGTAAAGCTAGGTTTAAACTATTGCCAAACACGCTGAGTTTATCTGGTTCCCTGAGTTTTTCTGGTTCCTGGACTACTTTTTAAGGTTGACCTGATATCAGAATATTAACTTATCATGAAAGAAACAGATATACCGGACAGTTTCACGATAAACTCAACGTTATCAAGTTTTCGGTACTCTTTTATCAAGTTCACTCTGTAACTAGAGATTTTATATTTTAGACAAATTTGATAAGAATTGTTACTCTTGGTTTAATTTACTCAAGTTAATCTCAAACAGCTGACAGAGTTTCAGATAAACAATCATCATCAGGACAATTTCCTTAAAAATTGGGCTAACTTTCAAAAATTAGGCTAAGAGGAAAATGAAAAACAATTTGGGAATAAATGTAGAACCTAATGCCTATTTGACACTAGTTTTGGTAATCTAGTATTTTTAAAAAGCTCAAATTATCAAACAGTGTGTTAAGACATATTTAGAAGATTTTGATGTAAGAATTTGATAAAAGGATTTAATAGAAGGTTTTTGATCTAAAGCAATGACCCAAAAATAATTTGGTATGATGTTTACCTTTTATATTGGTATTTCTTCAACCTTTAATTCTGAAATCAGTTCTGTTTTGATAGATTTTTATTTAAAATTTGGTTTTTAAAAATTGGACTGTGTGATCCGAGCTTTAGTTTAAAGAAAAGTGACTTGAGTTTATTTAAAGGTGATTAACACATATTATATCAATATTTATACCACACAATAACTACCGGTATCTCTTTAGACCTAGTAGAGTAGAAATTATTGACAAAATGTCAAAAAAGGTGAAAATTGTCATTAATATCACTATCCAATCAGAAGTAAATTCATTAATTTGATGAAAAACCAGAAAATTTCGACAAATCTATGTCTATTGTCTTGTATCTATAACTGGAATTAAAGTCATTTGTGTTTCCATGACGATAAAGGAGGGAAGATTGTTGTTAAAAATCATTAGAAATGTTCCTGATTTTCATGAGCAGTTTGTTTCCATGGAAACGTGAGAAAATGACACGGTGAAGTTTCCAGTGAAAGAGTGAGTGGAAGGGAAACGGTAATATGGACTAAGTTTCAATGGAAACTAAGAGGAATATGGCAGGGCTGGTTAATATGTATTTATCTTTATTAACTCAGAGTAAAAATCGTAATTTACAATATTTATCAGCTGTTTCTCAGTTACAGGTTTGTTCTTTTTTATTCCTTCCTTGATCTTTTTATTCCTTCTGTAGTTATCTGGAAGATTTCCTCTAGAGAGAGAGAGATCTTTCTTTCGTGTTGTGGACTCCATCTTGATTTTTCCTTCCAAGACATTTAAAGAGACTTTTTTGATCCTAGTTTTACTTCATTTTATTTTTCAAGAATTTTGAATTTATGTTTGTTTTGATGTCATCTTAGTCTTTGAGATTTGTCTTTGAGATTTGTCTTTGAGTCTTGTCTTCAAGACTTTCCAAGGAGATTCAGCTGTGTTTTGATTTTGATTTTCATCCCCCTCCAGGGGTGAGGAGTTAAGGGTATCTTTATGTTTTTGAACTGAATACTGATTATTAAATCTAAGAATACTAATGATATATTGTAGTGACCTCTGTTTATATTACTGATGTTGTATAACAATATATTTATATTTTATTGAACTCCAAACCTTCAGTTATAATTAAAACAACAATCGTTATTTATGATGTAACAGTAACGATCTATTATCTCCCCTTGTTAACGACAATGTTAATCCTCATTGATTTTTTATGAGACGAGAAATTAGATATTGTCACGTTTTGTAAACAATGACTTAAAATAATCTGTAGGAGAGGAAGTACAAATTATTTAATTAGGTTTATACTTAGTCTTACAAATAGATACATTGTATTACTTAGTCTTACAAATAGATACATTGTAGTGTTGTATTACTTAAGTCTTACAAATAGATACATTGTAGTGTTGTATTACTAAGTCTTACAAATAGATACATTGTAGTGATGTACTTAGGTTTACAAATAGTTACTTGTATTGTTGTATTACTTAAAGTCTTACAAATAGATACATTGTAGTGTTGTATTACTAAGTCTTACAAATAGATACATTGTATTGTGTATATAGGGTTTACTTATATTATTTATCTAAATTTACTACATTTAAAACAGGCCTCCTATACATAGATAGATAGAAAACAGTAGGCAACACTGAGCCTAGTCTAGTATAGCAGCAACTTGCCTAAATAGGCTGTATATTGAAAGTAATTTTATTATCATTGGACTGGATATTCTCACATAAAATAAACTTGCCTATATGGGTTGTATATTCAATAATATATTGTATTAACAAACGTCTGGATATTCTAAATTGATAGATTTAATCTTTGATGACCTTAATGACATCATACATCAACTGTTATTGTATTACTAGAACTCAAGATGGTTGAACTGACCCTCCCATTTTACAATTTAAACAAGTCTGCTCTCGGTCTTTTCTGGTTACATTTACTGGAAAACTTAATTATCTTCAGGTTATCCAGACTTATCACTCTATAATTATATTACACACGTTGTAGACTTGATCATATAAGTCTATCGCACGTTTAGTGTCAAGAGTGTTCATTTATTATCCCGTTTTTTCATTTTGACTTACTTTATAGGATGTCAGAAAAACGAAGGTTCTACCAATTTACAAATGGGATTCACACGTTTAACTAAGCTATTTATGACATCGTTGGTAGGCTTACTATGATGTCAGTAGGCTATTTATGATGTCACTTGCCTATTTATGACATCACAAGGCTAATTATGACGTCACCATCTCAAAGATCCTTTGTTATTGTTGGCAGTTTTGCATTAGTGACGTCATCAAACAATGTGGAATTATAAAACCTGATAACTGACTTGATGGTGTTAATTGATGATATCACTGTCTCGGATCAACACCTTTAAGTTGTGGTACTAATTCTGAGTCTAAAGGAGTAAAACTATATAAAATATTGGTTCTTGTTTGTTTCCTGTTGTAAAGTTGTTCATAACACCAAGATGGCTGTCGGCTAATACTGTTGTTCTCTAGGTCTTATTTATTCCTACTGTTGACAAAAACAAACATAATTACTCGGCCAGAAAAAGGTAAATCTGGAGTTAAAATGTACCGTTGAGAAAACTGCTGAGGGTTGGAAAATGCTATCTAACACTGGCTTGAGGGTCTGGGGAAACACTGGCCTAGATGAAATCAATGAGGTGAAAGCTGCTGAGAAGTGTTGTTCCATCTAGACTAATGTCTATATATTTTACCGTTGTTAAAAACGTAGAATGAGGAAGTATGAAGCCTGCTGAGAACTGGTAATGATCCTATCTTACTATATAATATTTTACCGTTGTTAAAAACGTAGAATGAGGAAGTATGAAGCCTGCTGAGAACTGGTAATGATCCTATCTTACTATATAATATTTTACCGTTGTTAAAAACGTAGAATGAGGAAGTATGAAGCCTGCTGAGAACTGGTAATGATCCTATCTTACTATATAATATTTTACCGTTGTTAAAAACGTAGAATGAGGAAGTATGAAGCCTGCTGAGAACTGGTAATGATCCTATCTTACTATATAATATTTTACCGTTGTTAAAAACGTAGAATGAGGAAGTATGAAGCCTGCTGAGAACTGGTAATGATCCTATCTTACTATATAATATTTTACCGTTGTTAAAAACGTAGAATGAGGAAGTATGAAGCCTGCTGAGAACTGGTAATGATCCTATCTTACTATATAATATTTTACCGTTGTTAAAAACGTAGAAGAGGAAGTATGAAGCCTGCTGAGAACTGGTAATGATCCTATCTTACTATATAATATTTTACCGTTGTTAAAAACGTAGAATGAGGAAGTATGAAGCCTGCTGAGAACTGGTAATGATCCTATCTTACTATATAATATTTTACCGTTGTTAAAAACGTAGAATGAGGAAGTATGAAGCCTGCTGAGAACTGGTAATGATCCTATCTTACTATATAATATTTTACCGTTGTTAAAAACGTAGAACGAGGAAGTATGAAGCCTGCTGAGAACTGGTAATGATCCTATCTTACTATATAATATTTTACCGTTGTTAAAAACGTAGAATGAGGAAGTATGAAGCCTGCTGAGAACTGGTAATGATCCTATCTTACTATATAATATTTTACCGTTGTTAAAAACGTAGAACGAGGAAGTATGAAGCCTGCTGAGAACTGGTAATGATCCTATCTTACTATATAATAAACCTTTTACTATAAACTAGAAAATCAATGATTAAAAACGATTTGTTTATGAAACTAAAGTATGTAATAGAATGGGAAGAGATGTGAAGGGAGGAAGAAATAATATATCAGTCCATAACACAGTTAATAACACCTAATAGACATTATTGATGTTCTATAAATATTGGGTCGTAATGTAAGGGTGAATATATGTTGGCCGTCCACAATATAATTACAAATTCAAAATCTAGGACAAACTGAAAAACTGGTTTGGAATTCATTTTCAAAATGGACAACAAACCATATCAATCCACAACTCAATTTTAATCTCAGAATCCAAGGACATACAATATACAACAATAATCATTTAGGGGTAGTAGGCACATGAATAATGAACACAGTTTTCAGTCTTGTGGACATTGTAATTGTTGAAACGTTGTGTATTATTGTATTAAACTGAGGACTAGTATACCATAAAAACTGTTCATTTTTTAATATACAACAAAATTTAATTCTAATACATGTCAATCAATGTGTATAATAAAAAAATTTCATTATTTTCTGTGAAATTTCACAAATTAAACAACCAAATCATCCATAATTAACAACATCAATAGTATCAGTATTATATATTATGGTTTATTTTGGTGGCATTATCTTTCCATAACTCTCTTTCAAAATATTGTTGACTTGAAACGGTGAAATTTGTTTGTTTGTCGTTGTTTCTTTCTTTCGTTTTTGATCGATTTTGCACTTCATGTGTTTGTTTATTAACTGTTTGTTTGTTTGTTTACGAAGTTGAGGTGGTTGTTGTTGGTTTGTTAGAGGTTTACGATAGAATGACGCGTCGGTGAAAGGACCAGCGGAGGTTAAAGGTGAATGTTAAAATTGTGAGTTTGTGAGTTTCTGACGGATTATGACTTGATGTAGTTTGGAAGTTTATAAACATTCGTAAGTTTTTATTTTTTTTAAGAAGTGCTGGAATATGATGACCGCAGCTAGTGCTGGTGGTTTGGGGTTGTAGTCTAGTAATAACAGTACATATAACATAGAAAAAGTCTATATGGATTACAATATTTCTACGTTTCAATAAGTATTTTTCTTATCATTATATATATAACACAGTAGAAGTCTTTATAGATTACAACTATTGTTTATTTATACTGCTACGTTTCAATAAGTATTCTCTTATCATTATATATATAACACAGAAGAAGTCTTTATAGATTACAACTATTGTTTATTTATACTGCTACGTTTCAATAAGTATTCTCTTATCATTATATATATAACACAGTAGAAGTCTTTATAGATTACAACTATTGTTTATTTATACTGCTACGTTTCAATAAGTATTCTCTTATCATTATATATATAACATAGAAGAAGTCTTTATAGATTACAACTATTGTTTATTTATACTGCTACGTTTCAATAAGTATTCTCTTATCATTATATATATAACACAGAAGAAGTCTTTATAGATTACAACTATTGTTTATTAATACTGCTACGTTTCAATAAGTATATATATATATCTCAAGTTGAAACAACCTGGGCCGGTGCTTACATGGTTGGTTGGTTAGTAAATGACAAGTTAATGTTCGCTTCCAGCAATTGCTGATATCGCAAACTAGGTAGTTGTTGGTATTTGTATTAGTCGTTGCTTACATTGAGACTCATCTAAATATACTCTTAAGATCAACCGGCCAGAATTTAACAGTAATATCATAGAATAGCCCTAGATGTCTCAAGTTGGATTGATATTTCTACTCAAGTCCGTCATCTTCCTTATAAAGTAAATCAAACTCAATCTCTATTTTCTTGAAAGAAGACAAAACTATTAAACGACCTCTTCAAAATCTACTTTTTCTCCAGTTTTTTCCCCCCAGCTATAGACAAATTGGACACGATTGCCAAATAGATATTTATTTTGGCTGTTTGTAAAGAAATCAATACAGACATTTTCCTTCAGTTTTACTCCTTCTAGTCCAACATAAAGAAAGGGGACTTGAAGGTTTTTTTTCTAAGTTTTCTAGAACGATTTTATTGATCTGTGGTTTCAATGTTTGACTGAAGATTTGGTTAGCTTGTTTTAGCTCTGGTTCACGGTCAGTCATAGTACTTTAAGCTTTCAAATATTTCTGAAATATTTCTCAAATTTAAGTTGATGTCTTCAGTTGACAAGTTTTCAAGTTGTAGTTGTATCAACTTTGTATGACATTGTAGCAGATTGTATATTCAGTTATCTTACAAGAGTTGTTGTTCTATCTATTTAATCAACCTGGTTTGCTGATTCTTTTACCAAATGTGGAGGAATTTTTAAGGTGTACAGACAGGGCCTCAGTTTGTTTTCCCATCCGATCGACTAGATTCTTTGCTATATCTCAGTCCCTTCAACCTGAATCACTGATAAGGGGAAACCGGTGTGAAAAATCCAAAAGTTCATCTCAACCTTTGCCAGGATTCAACCCTGAACCAACCATCTAACTCATTGTGCCACAGCAGCTCTTTTAAATACAATTGAGATTTATGTTCTTCTTATACTAACCTGTACAGTGTACAATTGGGTAAATTGGGTAAAGTGTACAATTGGGTAAAGTGTACAATTGGGTAAATTGTAAACAGAGATACAGACATTTTCTTAACTACAGATACTTTGATAGATTAACACTGTCAATATTATTTTGTGTTTTTTCCAAATTTTCAACGAAGGACTTTTGATTTGTGTATTGGATTACGAAGTTGTCAGTTTCTATTTGAGATTTGAGACTTTAGACAATAGATTTGTTGTAAGATATATTCCAAGACTAATCTATAGTTTCCGAGAGTTTAGGTCAAGTAGGACCTGGAGTAGATATTTCCGTCAATTAATATACTATATTAAAACAAGTCTAGCCATTTCTACACCATCTTGAATACAAATACGAAATCAGGAATTTGTGCTGATTGTGGCATAATTAGATCGTTATAATTCATGAGGTCAAATTATCCAATGAGATTATTGACGATTCTGTCTGGTTTTGACCCAGAGGGTTAAGGTTTCCATCCTGGCAAAGGTCAAGATGAACTTTTGGATTTTTTAACTGATTTCCCCCCTTGTTGTGATGCAGGTCGGAGAAAGCAAAAGCGTCTAGTTGTTCAGGACAATAAATCAAGGCCCTGGTATTACAGGATAGAGTAGGCTTATACACAGCATGGCGTTACCAGTCTTCATTAGCCCATTAGGTTCAGAAGAGTAGGACATTTTGTGTTGCCCCAGTCATTATAGAAAAAATTGTTCCTCTTAATTAGTAGTTTACAGAAGCCATTGGAAATAAACACATGACAATATTTATTCTAGCTTTATGGGTCAGTCTTAAAAATACATTTTATCAGGACTTTCAACATTGTTTTTTTTTCTATGTATTCGGTCATTCTTCTCTGTTCTGTTCATAAACTGTATTATCTTCACTTGGTATCTTTTTAATTTTACTTAAAAAAAATAAATAAATAAATAAATATAAATAATAAATAAATAAATAAATAAATAAATAAATAAATAAAAAAAAAAAGATATGATTCTAAACAACGTTTTTAAGAAAATACAATAATGATCATAAAATTGGATTCGGAAACAAGAACGAAGCTTGGGTTTGTCTTGATCCATCCCAAAGGTTATGACCCTGTACACCCTCTAGATTGGCTTTAAATAAACCCACTGTACAAATTGCTTACATTGTGTTTTTTGAAGTAGTTGAAAAACAACATTAATGTTATATAATGGTATACAGAAGCCTTAGAATTTAAATGTCTAGTAACAATGGAAGACTCGCGGAGAACAAACGAGCCGAGAGAAACAATCAGCTGGTAGGTCACATGACCTGACTATTGATGTTGAATACAAGGTTATTGATTGGTTGTCTGTGTGCCGTGTAGTTTGATGAATGTCGTGTTGTTTGAACCATGTTAGAGGTTTTCTACAGGTCAAATACAGACATCTTTTACTGTCTTCATCACTTCTCTTTCTTCTTTTACATGTATTATATCAATAATAGGAATACAGTACCTGATGGGGGAGGGTTGTAGTCAGTAGACATAGTGATGTTAGAGGTTTCCTACAGGTCTTCAATACACATATTCTATAATCATATTGACTTGTAGGCTTGCTTCTTTAATAACAAGAACATAGTGAGAGTTAGATCTCAAGAGGCAGGCTACTAGACAGAACTCAGAAATGGGGTGGGGAGATGTTAGGAGAGTTAAATTGTTTGGGGTGAGGAAAGGAGGAGGAAGGGACTTGATTTGCCTCTAAAGTTATTTTCTACAATTCTTATCCTAGTAACTTGATATACGATTCCCTGCCCCCCTGTCTCCCCTCCCCTCCTTCTAGTTACTTACTGTCCTCAGCAGGTGGTCATTATATCAGAAGACTATTGCTACCATGGTAACTAAAGATTATCAGTTGTCAGGTCCAGATGTGATTAAATTAATTAGAAACCTTGTTAATTGTAAACATCTTCACTTGTCTGTTCTCTTTACATCCTCTAGGTTGGCTTACTGCTCTATTATTTATTAAGGGATAGATGCATGTCAGTGATGCAGGTTAGAATGGCTGACATTAAAAATGTATCTAGTCGTTTGGATGGGACAATAAACTAGTGTCCTGTGTGCATGTTGACATATTGCAAAGAGAGCAGACTTATTTTACTTTTCAAAACTACATTTCTTTTATTTCCTATCTGTACCATTTAGTGAAAGTGTGAAAATTTAATTAAACCTGATATTTAAAAATTAAAGCTAAAATCTTTACTTTATTTCAATTTAATTATGATTAAAACAATAACAAACACAAATCCTGGCCATTAACAAAATAAATTGTTCTTATTTTTAAAATAAAAACCTACTTATAAAGGTGTTAAAAGTGGATTCAATCAACAAAACATCTTTTATATCTTTAAATTTGATTTAAATTGATACTTTGAGATACCAAATGTTATTAACAGACTAAACCTGGATTTAGTAGAAATTGTGTATTTACCAATTTACAATAAAATAGATAAATATGTCAGTTTATTGTTTGTTTATTGAAGCAGGGGATTGAAACCTTGTCTCTGATTAATAATAATTAAGAATGTAGGGTGAGGGTAATTAATAATTAGGGGTGGGAGTAATTAAGAAAGAAAGGTCCCAGCTTGAGATTAAAGAAGTACAGGAAATTGATTGTCTGAGTTTGTTGATTTGAGATGAAAGTAAATAAACATCTGGGATGACTCAATTCGCCAGATTTTTATATAAAATCTTTCAAAAATTATAAATTACCTCATTAACCTATTGATATCTATCAGTGATAGAACTTATTGAGAATTTAGATTGATCAGTTGTATCTTGGAATTGTATCTCAGATTTTAACTCAGGACTCTCTTAAATATTATTGAACTAGATTTGAATCTGTGACAACATTGTTAAGAATATTTCTTAGAGAAAGAAAATTCTGTTTTTCTTAGAAGTACTTTGTTACACATTGTGCTACAATCTATTAGAAATTTGACATCCTAATTTCTGACAATGGAACAGCAACATGAAGCCACTGGTCCTTTAGAAAATTACCCAGTAACCCAGATAGCACAGGTACCGAATTACCCACCACCACAGTTTTACCCTATTCCTGCTAATCCTGAAGATTTTCAAAAATATCAGGAAATTATTTATGCACAAGCTCAGGTTAGTTTTATATATTTTTGAAATTTGGACTCTCAGTCTTGACTTGTCCCCCACAGGTTTTTTGAAAATTACCTAGGCAACTTTATTGCAACCTAAGGGAATGGGGTTTACTAAGCCAATGTTTAAAAGTTATATTGAACACGTTTGTTTAAATTTGAAGTGAGATAAGATGAAACTTTATGCGGCTAAATGGCAAAATAAGCCTTTTTTTCAAAGTTATATTGAACCTTTGTTTCCTGCCATCCACCCTCATTGGAGCCAATTTGTTTAAATTTGAAGTTAAGATGTTTCATTGTAAAGATAGTTTATTTAATTATTATACAAATACAAAATCGACATAAAAATTTATATCAAATGAGAAATTGCCATTTCCTAAGAATGGATGATAAATTAACAGGAATATTCTGAAATATCTTCCAAGAAGTGTTTTGACACACGACCATTTCCCAAGAACAAATGACAAAAGGAAGCAAATACCCGCCCAATTTCCTGGAGATCTCAAAAATCTGTAACTTAAGCCAAGAAAAGTGATTCCCATGATGTGATATTGTCCATTAGAATAACAATTATAGATAGAAACTAGCAACATGGTTCCGATTTGGTTCCGACTTTCATGTCTCTTCTCATTAGTAACGTCATTAATCGGGCAACACTACAGGTCATAAATCAAATATTCTGGCGACTCTCATTATTTACTAGTATTGTATATTGATTGGAAATGATTTGGTTCCATTATGTCCACTAAGATCACTTTTGTTCTGCAGTTTTTGTTAAGACTTTTGTTCAAAAGATAAATATTAAGTTGCTGTTGTTCAGAAAGCAGTGGCCAAGTAGGAGATCTCTCCCCCTTCCCTTGTAAAAGAAATAAAACATGAACAAGTGTTGTCACATCCATAGATTGGAACAACTGACGACACCTGAAACAAGAAGACATGTTTTAGATATACGTTAGGCGCTTCGCATCAAAATATCCTCTGGCAGCCTGTGAATTATTAAATTCGTTAGCATGTTATGATTTCATTGATAATTAATTATGTATATTTTGACAGTTATTGTCAGAATTCTGACCTTTGAACCTGTGATATTTTCACAGTAACCAGTCAGACAATGTTATACAATGTTAGGTCTGGATACTGCCAGAATTTATCAGTTTCTAATATTATCTTGTGAAACATTTTTTAAGTTATTTGTTTCTTGCTGAAATTCTGTACACACCAAATAAACATTCTTACCAAATTCTGATTCAAACAGTTTTGGAATGCTGAGGAGACAAACAAGTTTAAATTTTTTTCAAGGAACTATTCCTGTATTATTTATTATTGGATAGTAAAGTTAGGAACATCAATTCTTCGTGTGATATAAATTTTTAAGACAATTTCAAAGAACATAATATTTGTTACTTGATAAAAAGTTCGGAACCTCAATTTTATTTCGCGTAGGAGTTGAGTCAGATATGAGATTATTCCACAAGGTGATTAGTTAATCAAATCCTGGAGAACTAGAGACAGATGTCGGATTAATTATTAATTAGTTAACTCATTATATATTCGTACAGATTAATCTGTGTCCGAGATATTCGTGAAGGTTCACATCAAGGTTGAATCTTTCTTTGATATTTCTGTAGGATTGATAAATAGTTATTATAGATCTTTGACTAAAACTTATTTTAATAAATCTTTCTGTAGAATAATATTTCTGATTTCTTTGATATTTTGATTGAAAAATAAGACTTGAATCTAGAAGAAACTATTGAGAGAATTATTCTGATAAATCATGAAACAAAACAACAATCTGACTCCAATCAGTTACTGATCACAAAATACAAGATTATACATCATTAAAATATTGATCCCACATTTTTAAATAAAATATTCATGGATAAAAATCTATTTTCTTTCAAAATTTTTTTACTATGAGATAAAAATAGTGAGAGATCAAAATCTAGTCATTAAACATCTTAAAATTTTATCATTTTCTTGAAATCAAGATTCATGGACAGATTTCATCTATAATTCATGCTGCTAGGATCCGATTTCTCCAGAGATTTCAGAGGTTTCTCTATCACCTAGGTAATCTTTTAGATATCCCAGATATTTCTCTAAGCGACCAAGGAACTGCGGTGTAGTGAGGTAGATTGAAAGTATCTTAAACTAAACGGTTAATGAAATACATTTTCTAGAAAGGAATCTTTGTTCGTTGATTGGATCTTAAATTGAATAAATTTGAAATTATAAAATTATTTTTCATTCAGTACTGATTTAATGTGCGTCTTTTCAAAATACAGGATTTATTTGTGACGTAGTTGATAAATTGAAGAAATAAAACTTAGTAAAAAAGGTGATATGAAATTGTTAGTAATCGGAAAGCAATTACAAGTGCCGACCCTGAAATGTTGGCTCATCAAGTCTGAAACATCTGAGGAGTGTTAAAACCAGTAAAAACTGAGAGATTATAAAACAATTGAGGGTACAGACTGGGACATCTGGTGGTAGAATAACAGTATTAGATGATATTTTAATAGTATGATCAACATTATAAAATCATTACCTGATCACAACAGATTTATAATATCATAGAAATATCTGTATCTCTACCTGATCCACCAGGTTACAAACATCAATTCTGGATTTATATTGTGATGTGGTTTATAATCGAGAAAAATAACATAGAAAATAGTTTTCTATATCAGTGATGAAAAAAGTATATAAAAAGTAAAAATCTAATACTTGTTATAAGAGATTTGTTTGAAGCAGTTCGTTCTATTCATCTGTATATCTTACTGGAAGTACTAAAACTTATGTGATTTTAAACGGCTTTTAAGGTGATATTTCCATGATAGTTCAAAGATTGATCTTCAGCTTTTTGCTTCCAAAACTGTTTAAATGTGATGTTGGAATTTCTAACTTAAAATTGATTATTGAATATCAGAACTGACTGAAGCTTGTTTTAAATTTTCAACTTGCCATAGAGGAATTTTACAGAATTTTAATATTAATGCAGATTAATCTTCAGTGATTAGACCAGCCATTGCAATCATTTAGTTAATAACATTTAGAAACAAACCTCGGAGGATTATCAACATCAATCAGTCTAATTGGCTCTGATCTTTAATACAGGCATATTAATTTATTAAAAACATCAAATGCCAGTTCATCCTTTTCACTTCTCCGCTTTATCTCCGTATGTCAGGATGGGTCTTGTTGCCATGGAGAAAGGGATACAAGTCAAAATGGATGATAAAATGATACCCATGGTATGTATTAATATTACAAGTTTCTCATAATTTACAAAATGTCAATTTTCATATCTTGGAGGGGGTAGGTTCTAATCCTGGGATGAAAATTCTGGTGATATTGTCATCTTCAATATTATTTGTATTGGTAAGCGCGATCCAGTATGTCGGTACTGGGAAAGATCAATGCCAAAAGGTTTAACTAAGGACTAACTAGTAGAAAGGATACTAAGCTGTTATCCTTGTTAAATCAATGCCAAGAGGTTTGACCCAGCTTGGGGTACTAAAAAACAGATTTTTTGCAATTCACTTTTCCAAAATTGATTACAACTGTTGTATATGAATTCCAAAAGAATTATTGATGTACCATTTCCACAGTTAGAGTTTTATCTGCTCACCAAATATTATAGCAATATATCTAGGTCAGTTATTGCTAGTTTTAAAATGTATATTTGACATTTCAACTGGTGTTTATATAACCATATAGATGTTATTATACTCAGGTCATTGTTTTAATATACAGGGCAGTTATAACAATGGTGGGCTGAATTTTAAAACTCAGAGTTAACTAGGATTGTTAAAACTATAATATGTTGGTCTGACCCACTAAATCTAAAATATAAAAGTTTATAATAGTGTTACTTATTGAAACACAATGTTATATACTGTACCTATACTTGGTAACATATTCTAAATTACAGTGTTACATCCTTACCAGCCCCACTCATGTGTTGATGAGATTATAATATTTTATATAAAGAAAGGAATTAAAAAGACGCCAGTAGAAGCACCTTTAGACCTTCAACATCTGTCTGGAAATAAAATTGGTCCAAAGTGCTTCTATTCTTGTTTCTAGACATGTTAGTGGTCCTTACTTTTCAACCACCTTGATCTCATTAGTTTTATAATGTCACTATTATCACTATATTGCCTAGTGACAGTGACGTTGTTAAGGGTTACTATATAAGTGATGTTGGCATAAACGTGAGAATAAAATCCAGAAGTAAGGAGACTAAACTGCATTTCACAAGCTGGAAGTAGAATTCATACTTTAATTAAACATTGGTCAGCAGCCAAAAATATATCTTGGTCTTATACTGTTTGCACTGCTAGATTTGTTGTGTTTCCACTAATTAAATTGGGGAACCGTTATGGTTTTGGAACTGAAAACCTCACTTTTCTTGTTTGGCAATTAATCAGGGGCCATATAAAATCTAGCCAGCTTTTTAAACAGTGGAAGTCTCTTTAATATAACTAGGACCAAATACCAAGTTTGTAAATGTCAGAGCTCTTATTGAACACTCTACAGATAGGAATGTCAAGTTTATGAATAATCTCCTAAATATTCTGACCTTTCACCTTTAACCTTTATATATGGTTATTAGATGATAAAATTAGTGGAATGATCAATTATTAACGATAATTACCTCCCATTTATTAATTAGTCAGGGGTCAGGGGTAGGGTGAGGGTTTGGAAAGGTCAAGTCTTGAGGCAGGGGCAGGCATTATTGGCCATAGGGATAAGATTTTACAGATTAGGGGGGGGGGGGGTGAAAAGAAACCAGTCACTATTGGTAACTAGTCACTATTCAACAGAAAGCACAGGCACAGGAAGAGATTAGGGTGGTTAGAAAGGAACTGGATTCTATTCAACAGAAGGCACTGTCACTTTTAAAATTATGTCTAACAATTATTTTCATTTTGATAATAAATGAATTAAAGTCAAAGAAGAAATTGATATATAGGGTAAGATTCAGTATGATCCGACATGGTGGGGTTTAGGGGGTTGGGTTAGGGTCGACAGATGGTCAGGGACTTGAGGGTAAGGTCAGGCAATATGGTCATGGACTAGAGTTGGGTCTAGAGACTTGTAGTATGGTCAGTGTGTAACAAAGCCCAGATCAATCAGCTGTTCACACCTGAGTAGATTTGTAGTTAAACTGTGAACAGATGGTCCTGTTATTATTACAAACTGATACATTGTTAGTCAGCTTGGCCAGTGTTTTTATGGAGATTTTTTCACTTTGTGTTTACACTTCAATAAATATTCTAGCCTAAGGTATTTGTCCTAAACTGAGGTATCTGTAATTTTCAACCAAGTTAGAATAGTAAATGCTTCTGAAAATGTTATTAATATATTTATGATCCTATAGTGGAAGTGAACGAGTAGGAATAACTGACGATTCTAATATGAATATATTATTGAATAATAAAAGGAATAAATGGTGGTACACTAATTGATAATTAAATTTGATATTTACACAGATGGTTTGATTGGAGTAGATTGGTAATTATATTAAACCTTGTTTTTATAACTATATTACTTATTACTTCTAGTCACTTCACATAGATTGTTATACTTTGTTATACTTAGTTTGTATCTTGTGTCTCTTGGATCTGGATCTTAGCTGGAGCATTTCACAGTCTTCCATTCTTTAAGTGAAGTTTTGTGGCTCCACTTAGAAATTGATTTTTTTAGGAGAAACAGACCTGTGGTTTATCATTTGGACAATTTTGTTGAATTGTGAAGTTTTGTATTTAATCTGAAAGTTACTCAAATATTATTCAAATTGTTATAAATTCTACAAGAAAGACTAGAATATTGACCATCAAGGGAAGTGAGTGTAATTTGTAATCCAGATAATACACTGTCCATGATGAAGTGATAATTGCCAGTGTTATCAACAAGTAGGAAGTGTTATAAACTAACTATAAGTAGGATTACAACAGAAACAAAGGATTACCTTGTCCTACAACTTGAACTTTGACCTCAGTTTCCCTTCTCCCCCAGGATTATTGTCTAACTTTTCTTTATGTCGGAATATCCCTTGTGGGTAGGTCTCTAATTTAAATGTCAATTTAGTTTTTTTTCAAACTTTAGTTTAACTGTTATTTTAGATTTTAAGTACCAGTGAAGTTATTGGCTTGTTGAATAATGTAGTAGGGAATAAATAATATAAAAGTATTGAAAATTATGATATATGGATATACTACTTCTTTCTTTTTATATCCATAAAACTTAGTTTTTAATGTTACTTTCCTACTTCTATGTGTACAAGAGTAGTCTAGATCTACCAGGTCTTATAGTCCAGATCTATCTTGTCTTGATCTGGTATCAAGAGCCAATAGGAATATTGATTGTTTATCCTTGGAACGTTGATACTACAATCTCTCTCACTGTATAGATATCTAATAACATTTCCTACAAGTGATGTAATATATTTATAATATACATATTGCTTGGTGGTCAGTTGTATTTGATATATATTCCGTTTTGAGAACAATTCTGATGTTAAACATAGAATAAGCTGTCTGTAAGATATACAAGGCTTAATATATATTCTTGTTGGTCAGATCTACTTGATATATATTCACTCGGAGCAATTCTGAACAAAACATAATGACAGTCTCTTTTGTATTTGGCAATCATATTTTAGTCTGTAAATGGGTATCGATAACCCAAAGCTTCTTAACTATGAACCTAAGTTGTTATCCTTGTAAAATATACATATAGTTGTTTCTTTCTTTATTTTTAAGTAATTCCAAAACATACATAACTCTTAGGTAATATATTATAATACATAATTTCAGGGTGGGGTTGTTAAGTTGCTGATATTCCTAGCAACCAAATATTTAATTATCCCAAGTTCTGAATTGTTATATTTACTCCTTACATCACATTATATACATAACTTCCACAGTGTATGTTGTTTGATGTTTAATGTTATAATAACTGAGCACTGAATATATATGACCAGTAAAGTTACTGATATACCTAGAAAATATATATTAGTTATATTAAAGTTTTTAATTGTTCTGTTTTTCTCTCGTTACAGCACATGGTGCAGAATCAGATGACACCGACATACACGTTTCCCCAACCCAGTTTGGAAGATTACCATCACCAGGTGGCCTCACAAGCAACAACAACGACAGTTGATACAACTCAGAACCCCATCTACGCTACACCTACCGCTATGCCTGTAGCTCCCCCTAGTGGTGTACCTGTTGAACAACCAACAGTAAGTATCTTATGTTTATTTATAATTATTATTATCGGATCTGATCTGGAAGTATTTGAAATTGTCAGTATAAATAACACCTTGTAAATCTGCCTAAGACTTAGAATATTTTGGTTACCATGGAGAAGTGGCGATTTAATACTGTTGTACCATACTATACTAGAATCCAGGGCCAGCACCTGTGTAATATATAATCATTCAAAGGCATATTAGAAGAACAGGTAAAGATAAATAAAAACAATTAGAATGGATGGATACTTCTAGAATATTATTATTTAAAAATTTTGAAATTATCCATCGATAATAATTGTTTTTATTTGTGTAATATATATTTTGATTTTTTTTACAGCAGACAGAAGTACCTGAAGGAGGTGAAAATGCAGTACAAAGTCCACCACCCACCGGAACACAGCAATCTAACAGTGGTCCTAAGCGACTTCACATTTCAAACATACCATTCCGGTTCCGAGAAGCTGACCTCAGGCAGTTACTTGGGGTAGAAGTAATATTCCATTTTATCCCTTCCTTAGTTGTATTATTTTACCCTAGAAACTTCTCATTGTCTTCAACCAAATTTTTTGAAATTCTTTACAACCGTTTGGAATATCTATGAAACTTCAGTTTGGAATTAGGATATTCTTGAAACTATGTTTTATATTGCTAGCACTAGTAATTTCAATGAAAATTCTTGGAACTTAAATCTATAACCTAACCTATTATTGAATAATCGAAACATGAGTTAAGCCTTGAAACCAAGGGACCTCATTCAAGTTTATGCAAATCCTCAAAATCAATTTGATCAAATTGCTAGGACCTTGGACATGAAAATCCTGAAGATCCATTTGATCCGAAATTACTAGAACCTTGGACATCATTTTGGTGATCATCTAGGCCTGATTTCACTACAAATATGACATAGCTATTACGAAAAGAATCTTGGTAAAAGAAATGTAGAAATTCCGATAATCCTTATCTAAATGACCACCATTAATTACCTGATGGTCACAACAATATTTTCTCTGTGTTGACCACGTCCAGATATTTTGACCATTCTAGGTAATTCAGTCAAAAATGTCATCTTATTTACCTAATTTCTAGTAAACAACATTTTTGTTGATGGAACGGATTAGAAATCATTTGATGTCTAAATGGTCTTCTAAGGCATTTATAACAAGTCTTCATTGAAAAACATTTTATAAAAAATTGGCATTGACCACAGTTGTAGCTAGTAAAATATACCTAGACTTATATATTTCACATAATTCTTGTGACGTGTGTCATTTTGTGGCATTCTTACTCAATTAATATATAGCCCATATGGCTAAAATATATGGTGACCTAAAATAGTTGCTTTAAAATATGATTAATTTCGAAACCACCTGCTAAAAGACATTGAGATGTTTCTGTTGTAGAATCCATTTTATTTATTTATTGTTTATTTAACACCAACTATATCTGGTGTTGGTTGATGACTGGAAATTAACGGAAATTAGGGATTAGGAAGGGAGAGGTGGAGGGATTTATAGGAGATGAAATAATGATATGAAATGCATAGCGTATGAAATCATAGAACCAGGCGTTATTCTCCAGGAGATAAAATTCTGAAGTCATTCACAGCCTCTTGCTATCAGAAATCAGCAATTTTCAGATCTTTCTTTCCTCATGTACATCATGAGAATTCAAGAAATTAATTGTTTCTAAGATAATCATA
This sequence comes from Nipponacmea schrenckii, assembly GCA_030562195.1. Lineage (NCBI taxonomy): Eukaryota > Metazoa > Mollusca > Gastropoda > Lottiidae > Nipponacmea > Nipponacmea schrenckii. The sequence goes on from JAUJPP010000001.1 coordinate 699,609, forward strand.
AAATAACAGTGATTTCTGCCATCAAGTGGTTGGTTTGGCGGTCTCAGCATGTCAGATATATTTCCAGTCATATGATGATTACTTACCCTGAATGTTTTATTAGTAGCCCCACCCTACCAATAACCATAGCAACCCCAACCTAATATATATATATTGTACAGTAGAGTAGTTCTCCTTGTATATTGCATGAAATAATTCCATTGAAAGACACATTATGACGACCAAATTTCTACCTTGACGACCAAATTGCTAGTTCAAGGGTCAAATATGTTTTTGTAAATCAGGGACATTGATAGCATTAACATCAGACCTCTATGTCTCCTGCAATTCAAAGATGAATTCACTATTACCAGGAATCTTATGTGGTACAGACAGGTTTAGGGCCGTTAGTTTTAGCAGAATTGCAGCAATCACGGATGACGGATCGAAAATTGAAATGTGACAAAATAATCCTATCAGTTACTTTGATACATATGAAAAAATCAGAAAAACCTCTAAACAATCCTACTCAAACTGCCAAAACATCAAGGTTTTTATAACAAAGAAATAAAGATAAATAGATAATATCCTAGAACTGGGAATCAATAAGTTAGTATATAACTATATCAGAGTTCATAGGTCATATGAATCATGAACATCCACAGAACAAGGAATTGAAGTGTAAAGAAATGATTCCAATAAATTAGTTATCTGGTTAAATATTGGAATAAGAAGGTCTTGATGCTAGTAGGGTGGTCTGAAAACGTTTAATCAATTTGAATGATGAATAAAACAAGATTTATGAAAAGATTTGAAAGAGAATGAAGTGAAAGTAGAGAGATTAAACATTGTTTTACAATGTAACAATTCATTAGAATTTACAACCAGCTGGTTTATATTAAAATTATAAATAAACTCTCTTAAACAAACAAATTTTAGCCAAATAATATCCCACATTATTCTGTATTTTTATTTATTAAGTTTTAGTTCAATAATATCTGAAATTAGATTGATTAAGATATGATTTATAGCTTGTGTTTAAAATCGATAGACTTCTTGACCCACAATCAATTCTTATTCTCTATTGTTCTTCAAACTACATCTATCAAATTTATTGGAAAATGTTGGGAACTGACTTAGACTTGATTTAATCTGAAATCTGACACGGTATCGAGGGACGAGAAATTCATTCTAATAAGAATTTGAGATGAGATGAGAGAGTGAGACAGTGATTTACAATGATATACAAATGTTATACATATGTCATACAAAATAATACAAATGTCATACAAAATAATACAAATGTTATAAAATTATACAAATGTTATACAAATGTTAATCAAAATAATGCTAATGTTATAAAAATGTTATACAAAATAATAAAAGTTATACAAAATAATGCTAATGTTATAGAAAATAATAAATGTTATTAGAAAAACTGGATTTATAAAACTATGGTTAATGATTTCTTATAATTTAATTTTCTGATAATTTAGTATACTGATATTTAGACTTCGATAAAACAGTAATTTAGAAGAAAATATAATTGAAGTGTATTTTTGATGATATAAGAATATATTGAGAGTTGATGTTTGTTGTTGTTTAGTATAATATCATAATATAACTTATTTAATTTTATTCTTAACCTTAAATAATTTTACAATCTTAATATTATCAGTAAAAAAATAAATATAACTTTAAACTTGTTATTAAAAACAATTTAAATCCTTCAATGGTATATTAAAAACAGAATGAATACTTTTACAATTTTTATTATTTTATATTTCATTTTCTCAATAACAATGTTAAATATTCCAATGAAGCCACAACGATTCAGCTTGAAAAATTGATGCATGATTTTTATTTTGAGAATGTTCTATTTTCAGTTTGGTACGATTTTAGACGTAGAAATTATTTTTAACGAAAGAGGGTCAAAGGTAGGTCAAGGTTATTTTATTGTTCGTTAGGATTTTGATGTTAAGGCAGTGGCAATCGATAGGGTCCCTTCTCCAATCCAACTCCACCCTTTAAATAAGTCGAGCAGATTGAAATATTCAACAAGCCCCCAGTGAGCTGCATATAAGACCCATCCCCACCCAGAGTCACTTAGTAAGAAATAATTATTGCCACTGTATTTATTGAATCAGAATTGAAATAGAGTTTTGAAGATTTGCCTAAAGACGTCAAAATTTGTCGAGGATCAAAAGCTCTTTTCTTGTTTGGAATTGAAAAAAAAAAGAAATTTTTGAACTTATAGATTACAGAAGATATATTCTAGATGAAAATTAATTTTAGAAATTAAGGCTTGGAGCTACTATTCCATTATAGATAGAAAATCTCTGAGAAAAAGAGCGAAGTAAAGTTTAGATATTTTAACAGAGAAAGCTCAAAAACCAATTATTTAAAAGAATTTCAATTTCCAAGCCCATCTGTCTTCGGCAGGTCTTCGGAAAAGAATTGACATTAATTCTGCCCCTGACGGCCGAGAGAAGCCAAGCTTGGCAAGACTAATGTCAATTTTTATCTGACTTCAAAGAATCTTGTTATATTTTTATTCGTTTTAAATGTTACAATATGTATTGTTGCCATGGCAACGTAAATGTTAGAGAAATCTGCACCGTAAATGGAAATTATCTAATATAAGTAAGGTACTGTGAAGTTTTTTCCTATTTTGAAAGCATCAACAAAGCCAAGGCTTGAATGGTCATGAAGTTTTGTTAAATTTCTAAATCATTTCGGGACAAATTCATGAACCTAGAAGAGAATAAAACACAGATTGAAAAAAACTTGTTATCAATTAAGAATTGTGTCAAATTTCACAGTAGGAACTAGAATATTAGGAAACAAGTGAAAAAGACACTTTCTGTTTCTAATTAGTTATCTGTTTTTATCTCCCAAGCTAAAAACCTCTAACCTTTTTACATGGCTAATATTAGTCTAATATTGACTGGCAATTCACACATTCCTGTGACAATCTAATCAACTTCCTAAGGTCGTTATGAATACTCGTTAATGAGCCAGAGAAAAAACGTCACACAAAATTAGATCTGGTATTGATGAAATCTTCGCAGTTTTAAAAGATGTTCGATAAGACTAATGTCTCACATTGATTCTGTTATGTAGAGTACAAATTTAAAATTTCAAATCAGGATAATTAAGAGAAATATTTCTAATTAATTTCTAATTGATAATTAGATTTGTGTTATTATTTATCCAGTTACCCATCTTCTATTTTATGGTACAGATTTCTCTCACATCATGCTCCCATTTTTTTGGTACATATTGTGATTCTGAAAGTTGTTTGTGAAAATTAAAAAATTGTCGAAAATGTAAATTAGTGAAATAATGCATGACTTGCATAAATATTTATTGTAATTTTATTGGTTAATTTAGACATAGTATAGACCAATAGGATAATAGATTTCAATTTCAAATTTTTAGATGAGGAGATGGTTAGCAACAAATCTTTTTTTTTAAATCAAATTCTAACCTAAATTGTATTTTTTAACATGTTTAAATTTACAATGGAACCCTGCATGAAACAAAGGGACATGATTTTTTGCAATTTTTGATCATCATTCACAAGCAGCTTTCAGTTTTACAGACTTTTTGGATGCAAATTTGACAGGCCCTTTATAAATTGCAAATTGATGAGTCATTTGTTAATGATGATGTCATTTCTTAGTGGTGATGTCACTCCTTAATGATGTCATCTATTGGTGATGTCACTCCTTAGTAATGATGTCATCCATTGATGATGTCACCCATTAAACTAACCACTTCAACTCTTGCTTAGTGTTATCATGTACTATGTTATATGTACCCCGCCCACGGTGGTGTTTTTTAAACTAAGCGATATGATTGGTTGTTACTATGATACCGTATTTATGTCAGAAAGAGTCTTCGGAATGATTTGCTTCTAGTGACCCAATTAGCATGTCTTTCCTGATATTTTCACGTCAATCGCTACGTTATTTAGTCCACGTCTGTTATGCAAAATGAAAGTAGCAATATGGAGATTTTTTTTAACGAATTAATCCAATCAAATTGCATGATTTAAACCATGTGATATGTATTTATGATCTATATATGGTCAAGATATGATAAACATTGAACGATGCCATAAATTTTCTGTTTCAATGCACGAATTTTAATGCATGGACCTTTATTTTTTCCTACGCATGCAGGGTTTTGGTTTCGTAACTTTCGCAAATAGTGCTGATGCAGACCTGGCACGTGAGAAACTGAACGGCACTGTGGTTGAGGGCAGGAAGATCGAGGTGCCTGCATGTTTTATATCTATTACATTGGTAGCACAATACCAGCCCTGTGCTAAGTATATTTCTATGTCTATGTACAGTATTAAGAAATGCCTGCAAGTTGTATGTTTATTTTTAAACATTGTTCTGTCCCATTTATTTACTTGTCTTAATGTAACTAGGCAACGGAGAATTTACTTATTCTTTTATTGGGTCTTTGCCAAAAAATTGGCCAGAATTATGTGTTCAGTATCAACCTTTTTGCTTTTGTTTGTGAATCGTCATGACAACTAACGGATGACCTTGGACTGGTATGTGTACGGAATAGATTCAGTATGTTGCACGTTTCAATATTTTTTGGTGTTTAAACACTTTAATAGCTACTGAAACACTGAGAGTAATCTCCCTTTGTTCACAAAATTTAAATTGTGCATCTGGCATTTTCAAAATTTTCACCATAACGAGAATGTTAAATGGCCTTGACCCCTGGGTCGTGTGTTTGTCGACGGATGACAAACTAAAGCATGCAAAAGATCTAGACACATAATTTTTTTTTAACATTTTGCCTTCGTGGATTCCCCAAAAATCATCGAAATTTTTTTCTTTAGTTTCCTCTGATTGGTGTGTGACTTGTTGTCAGGACAACCCAGATATTGTCATAGGAACTAAGTACGTTAACATTTCAAAACTAAAATAAAATAGTCATGGATTTTAGACGTACAATGTTGCATTAAAAAATTAATTTGAACTCACATTTGGGCATTTCTTTTTGCTGTATATTGAGAATTTTATGAATTTTGATTTTCTTTCCACAAAATATGTCAAATTCCTTGCATTTGACTTTCAATATTTATTTTATAAATACAGAATTAAAGGAAAATGTTGAGGTTTTGACATATTTTAAAGTTAGGTTGACTTTCTAAAGAAATTTAAAAAAATATTTGGTTAAACTTTGAAACTGTAAGTTTACTGACCATGAAGGTAGGAGCCTGAAACCTAACTGGAAATTTATACTCAGTGAAACCCTTCCTTCAAAATAAAACTATCGCCATGGAAATAGCTGTTTTGGGGGGAAATTTACTATTTCAATGTCTATTGATATCATTTTCTTACTTTTGGACAATATTCTCAATGAATTAAAAAAAAAATTGTCACAAATATTTGGCTTAAAAAGTTAAAAATTGACTGGAATATTAAAAAGTTAAAATGAAGAAGGGTGGCAACTGAGATCAAAAGTGAAAAAAAAAAAACTAATTTCATGTTTTTTGCTTTTTGTGTTTGTCAGCTGCAATTTTATTATTTTCAAAAAATTAGAAAAAAAAAAACAATTTTGAAAATAATACAAGTTTTATAGACTTCAAGAATACAGAATTATATTATTGCAATTAAAAAAAAACAATTGGATAAATTATTGCAGCTGGCATTATGTGTTGCTTTTTAAGCTGCTTGCCTAGGCAGATTTGGGTAACCATGGAAACAAAGATTTTGAGATTCTTGTAATTTGAGAAAACGTTGATGTCCAAATAGAAAATAGAATTGAAATTATTTGTAAGAAAACAGAATTTGAAATTGATGAGTAAAATGATATGTCTGTTTCCATGGTTACACAAATTTTATTGCTGCTAATACAAATCAGCTTAGTCAAGTCTGGTTATTATAGATTGTGGTTTGATTCCAAATTCTTCTTAAACTCCTTATGGGGCAAATTCACTGTTTTATTGATTAATAAATTGCTAGTGGAGCAAGTTTCTGTCAAATTATGAATAAGAAATATCAGATTTCAATATTTGTTCGAGCCAAGTGTTAAATAAATCTTATTTCAATCTGAATGAAAAAATTCAAACCACAGTAAATAATAATATTAGAGATAGTTTTTGAAAATTTAAATTGAATTTACAATATGGCCTCGAGTTTAAACATAGTTTTCTTTTTTTTTATCTGTTATTTACCAAAATCAAGTTCTAAATATATTTTCAATCAAAATTTAATTTAAAAAAATTTTCAGTTTCGAAATCTTTCAGTTTATTATTTCAAAGTAAAATTTATATATTTTTTGATTTTTTCTGTATCCGAGGATAACTGGGGTCATATTATTACACTGTTTGTCTTGCTGGAGGAACTTTTATAAAAATATCACTGTGAATTATATTCAACCTATCTTATTAAAATATTCAATTGTTTAATTCTGAACTTTTGTCAATTCACATCAATGTAAGTGTAGATAATGGCTTGTTAGCACCTTATTTTATAGATACAAGAATTGGCTCAATTGCCTCATTTATTATAACTGAAAATTTATTTTTGTTTATGAATATTGTTCCGCTGCCAGCAAACAGACATTGTGATGATTCAATTTTAAAATAAGATGTACGAATGACAATATTTTAAATGTCCATTTATTAATTTATCTGATTAGGTCAATAATGCCACTGCCCGAGTCATGACCAAAAAAGCTGCTGCACCCGCCGTACCCAATGGTAAGCCAATGAAATTCTTTCCGGGTCAAAATTAGATTTGTTGATTTGTCTACGTAATTGCACAGAAAAGTTTTTTGAAAATTCTTTATTGAATTTAAATATTAAAGCTATCAAAAATTTTATGAAATTGACAAATCTGATTTTAAAATGACCTCTGACCTTTAGTTCAAAACAGTCCAGCAGCAGCTTTTCCATAGCAACAGAATTGTGATATAAAATTTGCATATTTCTGACAATGAATGGAATTAGTTGGGACTAATGAGGCCAATAATCTGAGTGTGTCCCCGTGAAATCGTAACTTGAATGTTTCTAGGATCGAAATTTTAAACTAATTGGAACTTGGAAATTTTTGAAAATTGATAAAATTGTTGGAAATATTATGAGTGACATTGCCATAAAAATTATAGAAAATTTATTTGTGAATAATTTGTGTGGTCCTATAATTATTTATTCAGTTTTTAAGAATTTGAATAATTAAATCTGTGGCAATTAGTCTCATATCTTCAAATTCCAATTGTTCAAGATATTTCCAATTTATCTATTTTCTGAGTGAAGTAAAACATAGTACTAACTAGTTGACTGGTACCAGGGAAATATTTACTGTCAGAATTAGATGCATTATTATTTATTGTTACAGGGCGCATGAGTTTAATCATTTTTTAAATTTTTTTACCCCCAATATTTAATTTTGCTATTGGAATGTGTCGGAATTAAGCATGATTTATTTTTTGATTGATCCCAGTTTTTACTGTCATGGAACCGATTTTTCTTCCATGTAGCTTTTCAGAATTTTCGACCCTGGTTTATTTTGAAGCCCAGTTTTCATTTTTCCTTTTTGTTTTCATGCCTGTTTTTAGAAAATTGCAATATTGTGCATAAAATTCACTGAAAATTGCACATGCTTTGATGCAGCGCGATGTTTTACAATGTTTTACAATGTTTTACAATGTTTATAATGTTAAGATATTGTATGTATTTCTAGTTTAAATATAATAGCATCATGATGCCCTGTGGAAATATCAATTCTCTTGTAACTATGGAAACTGCATGTTAAATACCAGCCTTTTCGGAAAATTGGATCTGTCAGTCTGTAAATAGTTAAAATCTTCTTGGCCCTAAATATTGAGATATTTTCAGGACTCTAGAGGTCAAGGATAAAATAGTTGATTAAGGCAATATTTGTTAGTATAATTAAGTTAGATCAAATCTTTTTGTATTTTTGATTTACGGGAGAAGATTAATTTAATTAAGTTAGCCATTATTTATTTTATCCCTAAAAGCTTGGATAAATACTAAAAAATTCCAGGAACACATTTCTCTAAAATTTGGTTTATAGTTTTCTTGATTTATAGAATAGTAAGCATACAGGCCCGTTATTCGTTCTGTCCCCACCCCCCTCTCATCAATTCCCCCTGCCCCTAGGTCAGTCTGCAGACTGGCTATAGGCCTGTAGGTATAAGAGTTTATTCTTATTTTACTTAGTACATTATTAACAAAAACTTTAACCCTGTACCAGGGCTTTTTATTGAACAGTAACTTGTTACTTTCAATCACCCTAATATCTATTAAAACAGATGTCTCTTTAATCATCAGAGTCAATTTTTTCAACCAAAACTAAAGTTCTAACTGTAATAAACAAGCAAAGATATAAAATAAACATGATTAATTTCAGTAATAAGCCCACAATGCCTGATAATATTGACTGAATAATGTAAAATTAAAACAACTAACGTGAGCAGACTGCAGACGAAACCGAGTTAATAAATTCATGAATATTTATAAAGAACAACAAATTGAAATCTTCGTGAATATTACCCATAATCCTGTCCAGAATACGAATCATTTGTCTTGGTCATTGCACGCTAAACAATCATTAATATAGAAATATCTGTTTCTGATCTTCCAGTCATTTGTGAGGCCGGGTAGTTTGGTTTTATTACGTCAAAATATTCTATGTTTATCTTTTAATAGGGATATTTTAGATATACCAACGTGCATGTCTGGCAAATATGGACAAATCAACATTCCTGTCAAACGAGATTCCTAAGCTTCTAATACTTACTCAATCCCTTGACATCTTGAAATAAATAAATTAAAAAGCATTTTTCTCTCATTGAACACAGCTAGTGTTACTAAAAACTTGGGTCATTGACCTATAGGCTAGTTTTATATAAGACAATTTCATTTAAAATTATGCTAAAAACCAAACATTAGTATATTTGACAAATTAGAAAATTGGAAATTGAAACGAAAATTCCCTCACTGTACACTGCAAGTACTAAAAATAATTCAGACATCTATTTTACAGAAATGTGTCCGTTTTAAATTAGACAATGACTCAAAGAAATGACAACATAATAATAATAACGCCAATAAATCCACTAAATAGAGAAAAAAAATCGAGAAATTGATAGTCATTTCTATTAAATTGTCTAAAACTATCCGTGCTGCGGAACTCTCGTCTAAAGGAGGAAGTTTTTGTCAAAATAAATCGATAATCATGAAATATTACACATCAAGCCCAGCTCATGTTGGATGTAATTTGTTTTAAGAAACACGCGAATTATACCAAGTTGACATTTCCCAACCCACGTTATAAATAATCGTATCTCATTATAGTTTTCTGAAAGTAAAAATGTTCTCAATATTTAAGATTTAATGTACTCACTTCTATGTCATTCAAATGAAAAATGAAATGAATGGAGTTTTACGTCCTACTCTTCTGCAGCTTATGGGCTAATGAAGATGGACTGTTTGTAATAGAAATGAAATGAATGGAGTTTTATGTCCTACTCTTCTGCAGCTAATGGGCTAATGAAGATGGGATACACCATGCAGTGTGCAATGAGGGAAATTTTGCCAGGACAGCGGCATTAGCATTACAAAGGAAATATAACGGGACACGTTAATCATTTTAACACAGATAATTCTGTACACAAGGGTTTGCAGACTCAAATTTAAATATTGAACACTTAACACTCACACTAAAATAATCCACGTTTTTGAGACTAAGATCTAATTGATAGCTTGTCCCTTTAAACTTAAAACTACGATCTCCATCGATCAATAAAATCTCTTTTGAAATTTGTCATATTTCAATTTCTTGTTGTTATTTTCTGTTTTAATCCAGCCTGTCTTCACCAGAAACAAGCTTGTCAGATACAGACCAATATGTTATAGAGGTTGTTAAATGTAATGAATTTAGTTGTATTTGGCAAGAATTCTGTTGTTATGGAAACGTTTTTAAAGAATTCTGTTGTTATGGAACTGTTTTTGAAGAATTTTGTTGTTATGGAAATGTTTTTGAAGAATTTTGTTGTTATGGAAATGTTTTTGAAGAATTCTGTTGTTATGGAAATGTTTATAAAGAATATTGTTGTTATGGAATGGTTTATAAAGAATTTTGTTGCTATGGAAATGTTTTTGAAGAATTCTGTTGTTATGGAAATGTTCTATGTAGACTATCAAGCATGGTACCATGTTGGCTGCTGAATTTAAATTTTTGTCCTAGAATGTAGCTGAAATTTATCCCTTGTATTTAGAAATCTAGAAATTTTGAAAGTTGATATAGAAATTAACATCAAAGATCATGAAAATAAATTGTCTTGTTTAATTTTTCAGTACCTTTACCAGCTGCTGCATTAAGAGGTGTTGCTCTGACGAGAGGACGAGCTGCAGCTGCTGTAGCTGCAAGGGGAGCTTACTCTGCAGCTGCTGCTGCTGCAGCGGCCGCTGCTTTACGACATCCCACACCATTGGCTGCTGCTGCTCCATTACAGTATGCAGCGTAAGTTTCTTGGACATTTTGAAAATATTTTATTTATTTATGAAAGCTTGACAATTTATTAAATTGAAAGAGATGGTAGAATGTTACAATAATATAGCCACCATTAAAATATAAAAATACTGACTGTGAAGTTATAACTGCTGGAAGTTTATGTTTTCATCAACCAACATGAACCTTGGATTTCAATTTGTCAACAAGAGAAGTTATTATAAATGTCTATAATTATATAACATCATTTAAGTCTTTACCCCAAGTCCTAAATTTACCCCAAGTCCTAAATTTACCCCAAGTCCTAAAATTACCCCAAGTCCTAAATTTACCCCAAGTCCTAAATTTACCCCAAGTACTAAATTTACCCCAAGTACTAAATTTACCCCAAGTCCTAAAATTACCCTGATATTTTTATTCCAGTGGAGGTATTTATCAGGATCCATTTCTTGCCACGTATGATGCTGCCGCAGCTCGGTACCAGTTAGTTACTACTCAACCTTACGCTGCAGCGGCAGGGTTCCCTGGTGCCAGATACGCTATCCCAGCTGTAGCTTCAGCTGCACAGTAAGTTTATACTTTTACTTTGTCTTTAAAAGGAAGTTTAAAAGGTTAGTTTTGATTTAACTGTTCAATTAATCCTTCAATGGTATATTAGAATCAAAAGTATAGATATATAACAGTTATTAGGCCATGAAAAAAAGTATCTTGGTTCTCGGGCAATTACCTGGGGAAAAAAACATATTTTTAATTTTTATTTTTTTTAACAAATAAAGGTGCTGCGGCGCCTGAGATGGCCTTATAGATGGAAACTTCTACAATATTTATGATTTTCTATATTTCGGTCCAAATGGACCTACTGATATAAAAAGTCAAAATAAAGCAATAATTAATTTCTTGAAATAGAGTCAAATGCAAAGATGCTTCATATTTAAAGTGGTTGCTGAATTTCATGCTATTTTATTAAATGTTATCTTATTTCTGTAGACTTGGTAGAGGTGTGGAATATGCTACCGACCCTTTTCTGGGACACAGTATTGGCCCCATGGCCGGTTATGGTGTAAGTAGACCCTTCCTTATTCTTTAGATATTATAGGATCAGGGGGGGCCTTAGTCGTTATTAAGAAATGTTTCTATCCAATCAGATAACTTTATTTATTTAAATCAGGATATTATTGCTATATAATATTACTGCTATATTATATTATTGCTATATTATATTATTGCTATATAATATTACTGCTATATTATATTATTGCTATATAATATTACTGCTATATTATATTATTGCTATATAATATTACTGCTATATTATATTATTGCTATATAATATTACTGCTATATAATATTACTGCTATATATGGGATTACATTATATTTTTCATGGTAGAAACGGCCTCCAAGCAACAATAACATGATTCTTCTTCTTAACTACAAGTCCCCTCCCCCAAACAATATTTCTTCTTTAATACAATTTTCCCCTCCAGAAGTGGTAAATGACAAGTTAACATAGCCAACTTGCCTATCTTCTGTAACTACAAGTCCCCTTTCCCCCAAACAATACAATTTTCCCCTCCGGAAGTGGTAAATGACAAGTTAACATAGCCAACTTGCCACCTTATGTTTTCCCCTCCCCCAAACAATGAAAATATTTCTTCTTTGATACGATTTTCCCCTCCCCAAACAATGAAAAATATTTCTAAATTGGTACAATTCCCCCCCCCCCCAAACTTTCAATACTTATACCATTGATATAAAACATCATTTTAAATACGATTTCTTTACGTAGATTTTTATTTTGTAGGCAACTGTATATCGAGGAGGCTATCAGAGATTCGCTCCATATTAAATCAAATTGTTTTAAAAATCGACAATAATCGTCACAGTGCACAGCAGGGAATTACAGACTCACAGTCAATCACATGATAGTCATGTGACCAGTCATGTGACATTCTATGTATATAGAGGACGAAAAACGGAATCTCATCTTCCAAAAAATAAGGAAAAAAAAAAACACAACAGACAAAGAATTCAAAGAATTTTTCTGAGAAGAATTCCAAATGGTTTAGTTGTTTGGACTGCTGAGCACTGCTTTACTGTACAAAAATTATTTTTATCGCCCCTTGTGAAAAGGGCAGATAATCTAGTACGAACAATACTCATGCTGTAAGCTATATTTTCAAGAATTGTCTAGTCATAAACATAGTGCGATGGTGAATCAACCGATCGTTTAGAGTTGTCTTACCTCTCTCATACAATCAGCGAGGAATTTTAGATTATGTCGCGCTATTTCAATTCGGGGCCCTCTCAGGGACATTTTTTAATGTCTGTATAAGATATTTTAAAATGTGTCTTTACCTGTAAATACATTCACTCTCTTCCAATATATAGTTAATTATAGTTTTCCCTAATAGGGCCCCGAATTCTCAAAAAGTGCTTTTATTTTATTGAGTTATTGTGTCAAATGATGAAATAATTTTACGCTTTTTTTTGCGTATTTTTTATTTCAAAACCTAGCTTTAAAACAGGCTTGCTGATTGGCTGTTTGGTCAAATCATGTAATCTGGGTTGTTGGTAAATCCACAAAGAGAAATCCACCCCGGAACTTATCAACGTAACTTCGTCAAGTCCCCATTATTTTCATTTGTGGATAATTTCACCAACTTGGCCATTTTCATTTAGATTTTGTTTAGTTTTTATCATTATAAAACCCTAGCTGGTCAAACGTGAAGTTGTTGATTCTTCTTGTCTTAAAACACCCCTAAAACACAAGTGAACTTGTCCGCACATACAAAATTTCTGATGTAATAAAAGTATTTGGACCCGTTCATAAGAAAATTTTAGGGGTGTTTTGTTGATTGTCGGAAAAGGATCAAATTTTGGTCTTTAAAACCAAATTTTGAATTTTGCGTCTTCCTTGCATGAAGTAGCATGCATCTGAAGATTTCATAAAAATGGAAATTCTCAAAAAAAAAGCTGGAATCACTCTTCATGTTTTTGAAGTCCAGGGCCTGGGGTTTTGTGGATGAAATATTTTAGAAACTTATTGTTTTGTTTTTGTCTGTTTATTTATTTAGAAATATGAATTATAGAGTTGGTTAGAAACTATTTAAATACTCATCTTACAATTCTATTGGTCGGAATAATTCATAGCGTCATTTCATTGGTCAGAACTTAACCAATCGAAAACCTGAATTTACAGTTTAAATTTCAACTTTATTTTTTCTCACTTGTGAGATAACTTACGAAATTTTTTCTCCAAATTTGAAAAGCTTGACTAATTTCATTGATGGTGCTAAATGTAATCTTTTCGGGGCTACCAATATTTTAAAACTTGTCACGATTTTCAACTTCGCAATCTAGAATCTCTCCTCCCTACGCAATCTAGAAATTTTTTAGTTTTTTTATTATTTTACTTGCCAAAATAGTCTTGCCGATTTCGAACAAGTTTTTCACGTCACGTTTTGAATTTTGTTCAGTGTTCGGAAATTCTGTGGTCCAGAATTCTAAAATTTCTTCCAAATTAACTGAAACCTTGCCAGGTATAAACCGATAATAAATTTTTAGCAATTCTCTAATTATACGATTTATTCTCGTTAAAACTAGTCTTTTGTTTAATTAATTCTATTAAGTTATTAGTTGTAATTAAGTTTAAACGTATTACTTGTATATTAAGACTTTTAGTTATTTATTATACTGTTAGGGTTCAAAGGTTGTACTTAACACTATCTTAGCCAGAGTATCTCTTATAACACCTAATACTTGTGACCTAGGCCAGTGCTTCTATAGGAGAGTATCTCTTATAACAGTAATACTTGTACTAGACCAGTGTTCTATAGGAGAGTATCTCTTAAACACCTATACTTGTACCAGCCAGTCTTTATAGGAGATATCTCTTATAACACCTAATACTTGTGACCAGGCCAGTGCTTCTATAGGAGAGTATCTCTTATAACATCTAATACTTGTGACCTAGGCCAGTGTTTCTATAGGAGAGTATCTCTTATAACACCTAATACTTGTGACCTAGGCCAGTGCTTCTATAGGAGAGTATCTCTTATAACACCTAATACTTGTGACCTAGGCCAGTGCTTCTATAGTAGAGTATCTCTTATAACACCTAATACTTGTGACCTAGGCCAGTGCTTCTATAGGAGAGTATCTCTTATAACACCTAATACTTGTGACCTAGGCCAGTGCTTCTATAGGAGAGTATCTCTTATAACACCTAATACTTGTGACCTAGGCCAGTGCTTCTATAGGAGAGTATCTCTTATAACATCTTGTACTTGTGGCCTGGTTTACAATCTTAAGACTGGGATTCCTTTCTTAGGAGAACTGAGCCATATTCAATTCTAGAATATTCAAGTTTTTGTGAATTTTAAATTCATAATTATTGAAATGAAAGTAGTATCACTGACAGTATATCAAATAGTAAAATATTGTAAAATATAATATTAAAACCATACTGTCATGTCATTTTGTAAGTTTATTTTGGTTTATTTATATTTTTACTATCATTGTTTTTAGGTCGTTGTGTAACGATCTTGTTGATTACAAAGAAAAATCAAAAATGTTAATTTATTAAATTAAAAATTTTAAAAATGATGTTGAATATTTTCTGCTTTTCTTTTTTTTTTTTGATATCTTATTTCCCAGTTCTTTTGTCCCTTCTCTGTTATTTTCTATTGAAGACTTGGTCAAAAGCATTTCAAAAAGTCTAATTAATAGACGAACTGTACATCATGTAATTAAAAGATAAGAGTATCGTTATGTCAACCCGTGTCCACGATAGCTAAAAGTTAATACTAGAAAGTCACTTTTGCGATGCCAAGAAAAATGGTGCCACAATTTCTGTCGATGCTTTTGACCAGTTCTTCAGATCTGTCAACATGTCGTATAAAATCAGGATTATTCCAAAAAACTCAGATGGAATGGAAACTTGAAACTTACTGATTGATTTTAGTATCTTTTTACTAAAATATGGTAGCTTTTCTGACATACCTATATCTGGATATTCTCTTGGTATTTTACAACATTTTCACATGAACAAATTTTACCACAGTTGTCACTCTTGCACTGAAAATTTTCAGATCTGATTTTAACAAAATTTTGACAACAAGGTGAATAATTTAATTGGCTGCTGCAAACAAATTTGAGAATAATTTCAAAGAATTGACTTGAGTAAAAAATTAAGTGTTGAAATTTCCTGTTATTAAAATCTTGCCGCGTAAGGTCTGCGTTCCCTTTTGAATCTCTATTTCTCTCTGTGTAAGGTACCTTGACATTATAGTAATAACAAGTTCTGTATAGTTGTGAATTAGGATAGAGGTGACGAGTGTCAAACACAACTTCGTAGCAGAGTTGAAAAACTTATCACCACTAAACATATTCTTAACCATACACGACGAGTGATAGCTATAGTGTGAAAGTATCTTTAGGATCTTGTCAACTTTTTAACCTTGTAACTAAATAGTCTTCACTTCTTTTATCAGCATTTAAACTTTTTCATGTTATTTTTTAATCCACTTTATATACGTGGAGTATATATAATGGTATATAGTGCACTGGCACAAACACTGTTCTTCCAAATAATATTGGCATTTTACCGCCAAATGGCATGTTTTGTAAATGATGGCATGATTTGCATTATGTAAGGTGACAGGCTGTTGAAAGATTGAGTTATCTTCTCTTGGATTATTTGTCCCATATCATTCTAGTCTTTTAACGTGCGAAAAATTTCCTTGGGTGCTGAAATTATTTCTGTTATTTGAATTTCAACTTATTTTTTTTTTAGGAAAGTTGAAGTTTAATGTTTTTGCAATAAAAATGATGTTTTTGTGCCAGTTTTAGAAATGCCAAATTTTCTCGGTAGAGTCGTACCTCATTGTAATATTCTAGTCACATGATATTCTAGTTTCGCTTTCTGCTGAGAAAAGAACAGTAGGTTTGAATCTTGTCAGGTTTTATTTGTACATTAGGTGTCGGGCCTTATCTGGCAGTAATCTTTATCTCCACAACCTTTAACTGGTTAAATAATCCAAGAAAAGATAACTCAATCTAAAGAATAAAGTATGGTTTATGATAATAATGCTATTTATAGTAACATTATTTGCATGTGCATTGATATATAATATTCCAACTTGACCTAAATAAATAGCTGGGATGTAAAAATTCTATGATGATATTGCATAGTTTAAATTTTAAAATATTTGGCTTATAAAACGATTGTATTTCAAATCTATCAAAATTCAAAAAAAAAAAACAAATTTGAAAGATATTCAAATCTATCTGCATCCTTGTTCAAATTTGAGAATTTTTGAATGATATTTCTATTAGGAACAGTTCACCATACTTCACTTGATGATATCACAGCTTATTCTCACTTTATCAGATGATGTGCTGATTGACCTAAATAAATATAGAATGCACATGCAGGGTGTTTTTTGATTGCATGTTATGATCATGTTGAGTGCTATATCTGAAAGAACCGAATCTGAATAAAATCAAATTTAACTTTTTGCATCTTGTAATTTCTGATATAGATATGTTATGTCATGTGACCTGTACACGCCCCTATTATGTTTATTTTGCATATTTATGTTATGTTTAACCTGTGTATAGTGGCCACTAGGCTTTAGTGGTTGTTATAGCAGGTTTAATGGTATAAGATGTTTTTGTATGATATAATGAGATAGTAGACGTCAGGGGGAATAACTCCTGTTTAATCAAAATCTAGATAGCTATGAATATTTGATGAGGTTAATCTAACTGGGTTAATTTGATTGGTTGATATCAGTAGTTGTATGTCAAACGAATATCTTTTAAAACTTGTAACATTTCAAACGCGATGATTTGACAGCGTCAAGAAAACGAGATCGCTTCAATCATCGTTTGGAAATGGTGACTTCAAACCACAAATTTCAATTAATGTTGAAAAAATGGAATCGTAAACAAGTTCAAGGTTTTCGTCTGTACATATAAACAACAATTTGTATATAATGTAACCAAGGTGATGTTCCTAGCTCTTCTTTTCACCTCCCTGGGATAATAGTTAATACTCCAACAAGTTTCTGTGCATGTTGCAAATATTTTCTGATTGCCACCATATTTGCATGATGTCGACTAACACGAAAAATGGAGGGAGAGTGTAAACAGTTTTTTGAGCATTTGAATAAAATCAAAATTTTTTGTCGATGCAGTTCATCTTCTGCTTCCATTTTTCTGAATTTTTTTCTCAGAAAATGTTTGTAAATTTGAATTTTTTCTCAATTTTTGTTATTTGTCATGATATTTAGAGATGTAGTGGATATTTTGTGTGGATATTTTTTGCTGCTAATGTTATTTCTCGTTGCTTTTTGTTTTCATATTTAATATTCTGCTAGTCGTAATTCTCTTTCAGACTCGGGATGTTGATTTCTCAATTTTAAATTTAGTTTAGCGTTTTTATTTCAAATTTATAAGAGTATACATTTACTAAAGACATGCCGTCATTATCTGGAATGTCTTGAAGTTACAGCTAAATCAGGTTACACCTGAATCTGTTTTGCAAAATTTAATTTTCCAGTTGAAAGATTCGTTTGAGCTATCTTTAATCAATTTTAAATCCAACTTTATTATAATCTGATTCCTGTATTTTCTTAATTTCTATAAAGATGTTTATAAAATTAAGGAAACAGAATAATATTTGTCACTTTAGAATCTCAAAATTTGACGTAAAAAATCAACATAAAAATCAACATCCCCCTCGTGTCTGAAAGATATTATGATTGTTTTTTCTGCACATATAATCCATTAACTTATATCAGTAGTAATTAGCAATTAGCACAGTCTTTATAATTAATGTCATTATAATTGATACTTAATCAATCAAAAAAAAGTGAAAAATGAAAGCACTTAGTTTGTTGATAATTGTGTGTGCATGCTGGCATCATTTTATCTACTGAATTACCTTCTCAAAAATATTTCCATATATGGCAATTTGTTAAATTTAGAATAATTAGACCTGATATTTCCTACAAGCAAAAATTATTTGATTTGAAATTTAATTAGATTTTTTCCAAATTTATTCTAGAGAGTAGTTTTTCAAAAATGAAAATTTGTGAAATGAAAAATGAATATTTTCTTTTCACAAAAAATGCCTAAAAAAATAAAAAATTTGTGGAATTATAACAAAGATAGAAAGGAAATATTTTAGAGTTGGTAAATGGAATGGAATAATTCTTGGAATGTTGCATGAATCCCTTAAAATTTGCCCCTATTTTTTTTAAAAAAACCTTGGTGTGTACTGACCAGATTGGAATGATGAACTAGTTTCTGTCTACTAACAATATGACTGCCTGATCATCAACGTTTTAAAACAACCAACTCTCTCTGTCGTTTCTAAACAACCTCTCATCAATTCTAGTCACAAATCTTTTATTTCTTTCAGCAAAACTTGGTATTCTTAGTTTTGAAGAAAGCAATTGTGTTTTTTATTTTGACAGTGATGTAAATTAGACTTCTTTTGACAGGGAATATTAGATGTAAATTGGACTTCTTTTGACAGGGAATATTAGATGTAAATTGGACTTCTTTTGACAGGGAATATTAGATGTAAATTAGACTTCTTTTGACAGGGAATATTAGATGTAAATTGGACTTCTTTTGACAGGGAATATTAGATGTAAATTGGACTTCTTTTGACAGGGAATATTAGATGTAAATTAGACTTCTTTTGACAGGGAATATTAGATGTAAATTGGACTTCTTTTGACAGGGAATATAAGATGTAAATTAGACTTCTTTTGACAGTGAATATTAGATGTAAATTAGACTTCTTTTGACAGGGAATATTAGATGTAAATTGGACTTCTTTTGACAGGGTATATTAGATGTAAATTAGACTTCTTTTGACAGGGAATATTAGATGTAAATTAGACTTCTTTTGACAGGGAATATAAGATGTAAATTAGACTTCTTTTGACCGGGAATATAAGATGTAAATTGGACTTCTTTTGACAAAGAATATTGGATGTAAATTAGACTTCTTTCGAAGGGAATTTTAGATGTAAATTGGACTTCTTTTGACAGGGAATATTAGATGTAAATTAGACTTCTTTTGAAGGGAATATTAGATGTAAATTAGACTTCTTTTGACAGGGATAATTAGATGTAAATTAGACTTCTTTTGACAGGGAATATTAGATGTAAATTGGACTTCTTTTGACAGGGAATATTAGATGTAAATTAGACTTCTTTTGACAGGGAATATAAGATGTAAATTAGACTTCTTTTGACAGGGAATATTAGATGTAAATTAGACTTCTTTTGACAGGGAATATTAGATGTAAATTGGACTTCTTTTGACAGGGAATATTAGATGTAAATTGGACTTCTTTTGACGGGGAATATTAGATGTAAATTAGACTTCTTTTGAAAGGGAATATTAGATGTAAATTAGACTTCTTTTGACAGGGAATATTAGATGTAAATTAGACTTCTTTTGACAGGGAATATTAGATGTGAAATTGGACTTCTTTTGACAGGGAATATTAGATGTAAATTGGACTTCTTTTGACAGGGAATATTAGATGTAAATTAGACTTCTTTTGACAGGGAATATTAGATGTAAATTGGACTTCTTTTGACAGGGAATATAGATGTAAATTAGACTTCTTTGAAGGGAATTTAGATGTAAATTGGACTTCTTTTGACAGGGAATATTAGATGTAAATTAGACTTCTTTTGACAGGGAATATTAGATGTAAATTGGACTTCTTTTGACAGGGAATATTAGATGTAAATTGGACTTCTTTTGACAGGGAATATTAGATGTAAATTAGACTTCTTTTGACAGGGAATATTAGATGTAAATTGGACTTCTTTTGACAGGGAATATTAGATGTAAATTAGACTTCTTTTGACAGGGAATATTAGATGTAAATTAGACTTCTTTTGACAGGGAATATTAGATGTAAATTAGACTTCTTTTGACAGGGAATATTAGATGTAAATTAGACTTCTTTTGACAGGGAATATTAGATGTAAATTAGACTTCTTTTGACAGGGAATATTAGATGTAATTGGACTTCTTTTGACAGGGATTATTAGATGTTAATTGGACTTCTTTTGATAGGGAATATTAGATGTTAATTGGAGATAAAGTTAATTTGGCTGGACTATAAATAATCTAAATTAAATAGTAAATTATTTTTACTGATTAGAAGTGATGAGTTGTTTTAGAAACTTTTTAATTTCTATCTTTTTGCATGTGGAATGAGATCTTTGTGCATTTTACAATTTAAATCCACTGTGTGTCCATAGATTTCAGGGCTGTTGATTATCTGTATTTACCAGTCATTTCTAACTACAGCTCTACAAGTATTTACCAGTCATGTCTGACTAGAGCTCTAGACTGTTGATGTGACTGTATTTACCAGTCATTTCTGACTACAGCTCTACAAGTATTTACCAGTCATGTCTGACTAGAGCTCTTCATTTCTGACTACAGCTCTACAAGTATTTACCAGTCATGTCTGGCTAGAGCTCTTGACTGTTGATTTGACTGTATTTACCGGTCATGTGTGACTAGAGCTTTCAAATGTATTTACCAATCATGTCTGGCTATAGCTCTAGGCTGTTGATTTGACAGGGATACTGATTAAGCTGTATTTACCAGCCATGTCTACTTAGAGCTCTGGTGTTTTTCCAATATAACCTTAGAGCATTGGCTATTATAGCCAGTCTGACTTGATTTTAATATGTTAAGCTAGTCATGGTCGAATTCATATGAAAAAAGCATGATCTTCCTAATCACACCATAGGACAAAAGGTAGGAAATATAACACAGTACACAAATTTCACAAGCAGTTTCATTGCTTTATTGATATACACACAGTAGTAGAATAGTATTATCTGTTTGATAATATAACAAGCACCTGCTTACATAAACTTCAAGCACTGGGTCAGAATACAAACATTATGGAGTATTTATATTTAATGTACACATGGATTCTATCAAATAGTCAGGTAGGTCACCATCTAGTGAAATAACACAAGCTACTCAATCTTCACAGTCACAAAATAACATCAGTATATAAAATCATTGGCACAGATGTGTGAAGGTAAATCTTTCATTTACTTCAAATTCAACTGATCTCCAGAGTTACGACCGGTCTAAAGTCTGCCACCAAGCCAATGACTCAATAGAGCTATAGACATCAATGTTACCATGTCATTAGAGATCTTTGCAGGATCTCTAGAAGCCAGACTGGTACTAGCTGTCAGCTATATCTGTACTCTTAGTGAAGGTGACTCCACATTATCTGCTTTATATTTGGTTGATGAGGACAGACTCAATGCAGTGTGCAATGAGAGAAATTATAATTTAAAACCAGGATAATTAATAATATTTTAATATATATCACAGACTATCAAAAACAAAACATCTCCAAATTCTGACTGGGGTCAAATCACACTCCAGTAATCTTAGCATTCTGTTTCTTACTGCAAGGTCCCATAAGGTGCAGAAGAGTAGGACGTAAAACTTCATTTCATTTCTTACTGCAAGGCAATTAGTTGCCAGTCTATACAACAACAACAATGTATTACAAACCCTTCATAGGATGGCTTTTACATATCTTTATAAAGTACATGTATTAATTCCTGTTTACAATACAAACATTTCTCATGGTAGCCACTAAGTTGGGTGTAATTTAAGAATAAATGGAAAGAAGTAATGTATCACAAGAAATGACCTCTTAAATATTCATCAGTTCTACTAATTTAAGAAAAAGTACAGAGAACACAAAATTTGGACAACTTACACTCAACATGTTTCGGCATGGAACAAGATATTAAATCATCAATTGAATAGATGTTTCAAGGTGATGGTGATCCAAACATATTAGGTTATTACAATGAATTCCCAGAAACATTTCTTTCAAGGGAGAGAATTTGAAGTTAAAGTTCTGCTAATTCAAGAAAAAGTACAGAAAACAATTCTGGCAGAAGACAAGACAATAAATATTAATACAATATGAAACCTAGAGTGATTATGTTTCTTCCTCGGTCGGGACGTTACGAGAACTGAGAGCAATGGTAACTTTACGTAATGCTGTTTGGGCTTGTGGGAAATCTTGATTCAAACGATCCACGATGGCGTTGAGGGTATGAAGTCGATCTACCTGTTTCTCATATTCAACATCCAGTGACGTCTCCGATTTACATAACATGGTATATTTCCCATCTTTCACTTGTTGGAAATATTTAGTTTTCTGTTGCCGGGACAGTAAATCGGACATATTCTGAAAGTAGGAAATAAAAGAATTATTTTATGGATGTATAAGCGAGTCGGTGAAAATAGATCAAGTTCTCAAGCATACCTTCCTACAGCTACAGTTAACTGCTTGATAAAGGCAAGAGTATCCTTGTCGAAACAACAAAGTTATCTTTTAAAGTAATTGTTATCCATAAAATTGTGTCCAGATATAGTTACAAACACAAATATTTCTCCTCATTCTGGGTTTAGTTCAAAATTTCCGAAGTAACAAAGCAAATGACATCATGTAATGAACCAACATGCTATAGAACGTCACAAAGTTTGTGGATGGATAGGAGAATTCCTTACCCGTTGTTTCATCTCAGCCAGTTGTTCTATATCGCCATCCATACTATCAGCTGTAGCCTGTAACTGTTGACAATTTACTTGTTTCTCTTCTAATTGTTTACTGAGAATCTGTTGATGTTCGTGTAATTCTCGAATCTCACCATCGCAACTGTTAGCATCCTACAATACAATAATTATAAATATTTACAGTCCTACTGGCGTTTATTTTTCGATAAACCGTAGTTTGTCACGTGACACTATCAGTCAAGGTCAAGGCAGGACAATGAGACAATCTAAGATTTGTGGGAAATTTAAATAACTGCTCATATAAAACAGTGAAATTATATTAATAAAATTATCTTATATAAATATAAGAATTAGAATTGCTTACAATTATGAACGTATTTCGAGAGCCTTAAAATATTATTTAGGCTAAATTTGCAATGACCTACATCTAGACAATATATTGAATATTATTTGACTTAATTTTCAAGGTCATAGATTAAGTGGGTCACACCTTCCGTAGTCTAGTGACCTAATTTTGAAAAATCGAAATTTGAAAAATATAATAATCCAAACGATTGCAATATGTTTTCGACTGAATCGTCGAAATACTTAATTACACGTTGGTCTCATTAGAATTATTGGTGTGTAAACACACTAGATCATATGACAAACATACATTATAGACTCCACCATTTACACACCAATAATACTAATCAGACCAACCTTTAATCTTTAAATATATACTCTTCTTTATTAAAAGAAATTAAATATTTGCCACAAAGTCTCACTTGGTGCTCTAGAGAATCAAAGGAAATATTAAATATATTATTGTCCTATTGTCTTTTTATTTAGTCCTTCTATTACTGATTTAAAGTTTAGAATCAGAAATATTAAACATATCTATGGAAGAATATTTAGTGCCTGACTGCAGATTCTCGAAAAACTAACCTAGGACCATTCTCTGTAACTAAGGACAGGTAAAAAAAATTCCTATTATAAAAACGAGCCTACAGGTATCCTAAATTAACACTCCCAGGGTCCTACCTGTATAGTTGTTTTAATTTTCTTTCTTGTCTCGGCCATTTGTCTTTCAAATGTTCCTTTAGTCAGTGGTTTGGATTTCATCTTAGACTGGGCATCACCTCGAGTTACTATCGTATCCCGTCAAAATAATTTACATTTTCATTTAGCATCACTTTGATCATGGCTCTCTCCATTACTACCAAGATGAAATAAACCAAGGCCCTATGAAGGTTACATTTAAAGTCCTCACATTTGAAATCAAAAAAGTTAGCAAACTTAAGCATATGGCTTTTCTTAGCCCATTAGTACGAAGAGTAGGCCAATAAAACTACCATCATTTCATTCTACTGTACATAACAGATCCATCTTCATTGCATAAGGTACAGAAAAGATGTAAAACTATTATTCATCTATAGCATACAGACATTTTCATTAGCCCTAAGGTCAGAAGAGTAGGATGTAAAACTCCATTCATTTCATTTCTATTACAAACAGTCCATCTTCATTAGCCCATTAGGTGTAGAAGAGTAGGATGTAAAACTCCATTCATTTCATTTCTATTACAAACAGTCCATCTTCATTAGCCCATTAGGTACAGAAGAGTAGGACGTAAAACTCCATTCATTTCATTTCTATTACAAACAGTCCATCTTCATTAGCCCATAGGTACAGAAGAGTAGGATGTAAAACTCCATTCATTTCATTTCTATTACAAACAGTCCATCTTCATTAGCCCATTAGGTACAGAAGAGTAGGATGTAAAACTCCATTCATTTCATTTCTATTACAAACAGTCCATCTTCATTAGCCCATTCAGTGTAGAAGAGTAGGAGTAAAACTCCATTCATTTAATTTCTATTACTACCATAGACCCTACACTAAGTGACTTAGTTCTGTAACATACTTTATTGATGGCAGTCTGAAGACTAAAGGGAAATAACTGCTATTAAATCTCAACTAACCTAGAAACTGCCTTTTCCATTTCTTGTATCATTTTTTCCTGTTGTTTCATCAACTGAGAATATCGAACTTGCATTCTGTGTATTTCAGCTTTCATGGCGGCCACCTCACCCTGACCCACCTCGGAATCTACGGCTGCTCTGGTTTCTCTCGCTAACTGTGTCTTCTTCTCCCATAACATAATCTGTCGTCTGATAAATAGAACAAAATTATGAGCATAATAGAACATCAAAATTATATTTTACCCAGAATTGGTTATATCTAGTGGTATTTTTTAAAGTGAAATTACACCAAACTTTTTAAGGGAAGGATCCTTGAGAAATCACGTAATCACTCAGAGATGAACACTATTGAACAATTTACTGATAATTCTTATCAACCTCCCAGACGAATTGGCTGCCATTATAAATATGGGTGTATTACGATGGCCATCGCTATTTTTAAAATATTGAAACTATGTCAATATGACTGAAGTAAAGAAACTTTGAAGATTTGTGGGTAAAAAAGAAATTGAAAGAAAAGAAACTTTGAAGATTTGTGGGTAAAAAAGAAATTGAAAGTAAAAGAAGACTTACTCAGCCTCCACTAGACTATTTAACAATCTTTCTTTCTCTTCTCTTATAGCATCTAAATTTTCTTGGAGTTTAATAGATTCACTTTCAGCTTCCTATAAATCAAAATATACTAGAGTTTTATTTCAGACAGTTGTGTACCGTTTTGTTGTAATAAAGAGGATAATGCCATGAAGTGAGCAATAAGGGAAAATTTACCAGTACCTTTCTATTTCTATATAGAATGATTGATGTATATAGCCTGAGACTTTCCTTCTTTAAATCTAACATATTCGAGTATATTAACTTACCCAATCCAGGAAATCACTACTGTTCTGATTTTACTAGTTGATCGGCCGTTCCTTTCTATAGATTATCCATGAGTTAATATAATTTAAATATCGTTCTGCATCATATAGTGTTGAATATATAGCCTGATGAATATATTTTTTATGTTGTCAAGTATTCTCTATATCCTAACTTTAAAATGAATGGAGTTTTACATCCTACTCTTCTTTGACCGGGCGAAACAGCATTGAAAAATCTCCAGTAAATTATCTAATCCTATGCCTTAAACTTGACTTTTCAATTTCATGTTTTTAAATTCAATTTTTTTATTTTATCAGTAAATCTGTATTTCTTAATATTGTTTATATTTTTAAAAATCTCGGTTGAGTTTTGGAGAATTAGGCCCCTGGTTAGGATCTGGACACAGGATAAGATAATAAACAGGCCCCTGTATCAATCGCGTGGCAAAACCCAGTTAAAAAACCAAGTTATTATCTTGTTCTATGCCGGGATCTAAATCCAGAACTCTATGTTATCAAACAAGCTCCATACTTCTGAAACTGTCTCACATAGCAACCAAACTTCTCAAGACTACAAGCTCCTGTCTCAATGATTCCCATGGCTACAGTTTAAATCTAACAAACATACAACATACCCGAAGTTTAGCCAGGAAATCACTCTCCTGTAGAATCGTAGATTGTTCTAGTTGATCGGCCGTTCCTTTCTGTTTATGAGTTAAAATATTTAATTTCAACATATCGTTCTGCATATTTTTAATATTAGCCTCGATATCATATTTCTCTCGGCTATGTTGATCAATATTCTCTATAATAATAAACACATAATAACATTTAAACCAGAGATGGATAGGGCTAACATTACTGGGTAACCATGTCTTGTATTTTTTAAGACCTAATTTTTAAGATTGTGACAAGAAGAAGGTTTGTAAATCAAGTTATCCTAAAAGAAACAAAAGTTCATATTTCTAATCTATCTATAAATCAACGTTCCATAAAAGAAATGTCAATTTTGAAATCTGTTTAATAAATATAATAATAGACTCAAAAATAGAACTATATTTTACAAGGATAACAACTTAGGTTCACAAGTCCACCTTTCTACCAGCTGGTCCTTGGCCAAACCTCTTGGTATTGAAATATTTTAATATCAACAAATGGTTGCTTAGCAAGATCACTAATCATCATCCAAGATCTCGTCAATATAAATGATCCAACCAAATTTCATTCAAATCAGATGAAATCTGTAGTGTCTATTACGTCCACAAGCAAATTTTAATGGGTTTTGACTGAGTCAGGAGTAATAACTCACAATCGCGTTCACAATCTAATCGTGGACGTACGGACGGACGACAAAACTTACTTTCAGTTCTTATTTTCTTCTGAGATAAAATAGTGATGTGTTTCTTCAGAGAAATAACGTCCTGAGATTGCTGGGATTTCTCTTGGGTCAGTTTGACCAGCTCGCTCTCCTGCCTCAGCCATTGCTGTTGTAGTTCTGCTGTTGCCTGGGACTCGGCATCAATAGATTTCTGGAGAGAGTTGATCTGGATCTCCAGTGGTCCTAATTCAACACCCTGAAAAAATATTATCATACAGATTTTAAATTAAATTTTGAATTAAACATTGAACTGCTCTGTTAACATAACAACTATAATGAGTTTAGGGAGAGGGAGGGAAATTTTACCTGAAAAATATAGCACACCTGTCTTGGTTATTAACCTGTGATTAACCAAGCCACAACCTACCAAAACTATTATGCTGGCAAAATTTACAAGAAATGAGATAAAGGAATACTGCGTATTAGAATAAAGAGTATATATTCATCAGTAGATAAACCTGCTGTCATAAATAACATTACAGAATCTTTATATAATCTGATAAATCCTAAATTTTAAACTTGGTCAATAAGAGTATATATTCATCAGTAGATATACCTGCTGTCATAAATAACATAACAGAATCTTTATATAATCTGATAAATCCTAAATTTTAAACTTGGTCAATAAGAGTATATATTCATCAGTAGATATACCTGCTGTCATAAATAACATAACAGAATCCTTATATAATCTGATAAATCCTAAATTTTAAACTTGGTCAATAAGAGTATATATTCATCAGTAGATAAACCTGCTGTCATAAATAACATAACAGAATCTTTATATAATCTGATAAATCCTAAATTTTAAACTTGGTCAATAAGAGTATATATTCATCAGTAGATAAACCTGCTGTCATAAATAACATAACAGAATCCTTATATAATCTGATAAATCCTAAATTTAAACTTGGTCAATAAGAGTATATATTCATCAGTAGATATACCTGCTGTCATAAATAACATAACAGAATCCTTATATAATCTGATAAATCCTAAATTTTAAACTTGGTCAATAAGAGTATATATTCATCAGTAGATATACCTGCTGTCATAAATAACATAACAGAATCCTTATATAATCTGATAAATCCTAAATTTTAAACTTGGTCAATAAGAGTATATATTCATCAGTAGATATACCTGCTGTCATAAATAACATAACAGAATCCTTATATAATCTGATAAATCTAACAAAACATTAAAATTTTAAACTTGGTCAATAAGAGTATATATTCATCAGTAGATATACCTGCTGTCATAAATAACATAACAGAATCCTTATATAATCTGATAAATTTCTTAATAAATTGAATAAGCTTTTTTCAATTATTACTTAGTATTGTGAGTTTAACTTTAACAGTACATGGATGTAGGCTACATGTTTAAACTCAGTAATATAGAAGTTTGATAAACGAATATTAAAGTCCTTTAAAAATTACAAACTTAAATAAAATAAAACTTACGCCAGCGGAATGTATCATTTGTTCTAGTTTTTTATTATATTGATCAATCAGATTCTGTTTACGTTCAATCACTGCATTACGTTTGGTAATTTCAGTGTTACTATGGGAGATAATATCATTTCTAGCTGCGATTTCTCCGTCCAGTTTCACCAATATTTTCCTCAATCTCTCCGTTCTTGTTTTCACATTAGACGATTCTAACGCATCTCTTGCGATCGTGTTCTCTACTTCCGCTGTTTGTGTTTCCTAAAAATAAAAATAAAACGCTCAATGACCTAAATAAAGTTTGACAATTGTTTCTGAAGATCAAGGGAAGTTACTGTTTTTAAGTTTCTAAATACTAAAGGGAGATAACTAATTAAATCAAGATTACAACTATTGAAATAATTATCTTATTACAGGGGAAAACATCTAAAAATATACACTATTATCCTGTTGTTAAATTTTCAGCTAAATGTCTTCTATAGAAACAATTTAGAAATTTATGATCACATTTTTCTCGTCATACTAATCCAAAGTTTAAAATAATGATATTTGAGAAAAGACAAGCAAAATCTCTGTACAGAGACTAGGGAAATTAGAGATTTAATGATTAACTGGTTCTAAATGTAAAGGGAGATAACTACTGTTTAAATCAAACAACAGTAAATTAATATATTTTTCAGGTTCTCTGAACTTTTTAGTTTTTACAAATATTGTAAAGATTTGAAGACTAAGGGGACATAACTACTGTTCCATTAAGACCACAGTTAATGAATTTCAATGCGAAGTTTGAAGACTAAAGGGAGATAATAATAATATCTTACCAGTTTTGTCCAATCAAATTTTTAAAATATTGTGAAGGTTTGGAGACTAAAGGGAGGTAACTACTGTTTTATAAAGACCACAATATTTGAATAATTATAATAATGAGAAGCTTGAAGACTAAAGGGAGATAATAATATCAATGCCAGCTTACAAGTTGTTTTGTTCGTTCTCGAACTTTCCCCATCAATTTTTTAGAATATTGAGAAGCTTTATCCATGGTTAACTGGGTCCTCATTCTCTCCATGATTTCATCTTCCAGTTTCACTTTTTCTTGATATTCTTTCTCTATCTGCTGTCGTAACGCGTTTAGTTCATTCATTCTTAGTGTTTTATCCTGAAAAAGGAAAATAACAAATTGTGTTTTAGCCTGAAATTGAAATCTACAAGATAAATAACAGACAGGGTAGAGCCAAGTTGTCTTGACCACTTAGCTGAAAGAATTGAAAAGACAGGCCAAGTGCCTGGTCCATTGTCCTGACTTCTCTGCTTTAAGCCTACAGTGCTGGGTGGAATGTATGGCCCAGGATTAAAAAAAAAATAGTAAAAGATAATAGAGAGGTACCAAGCTTGGTCAAATGGCTTAAAGTTTATATCCATTCTAAGGCACAGTATAGCTTCAATTACTGTAAGGCTACAAATTATTGCGAGATAGAAATTAATGCGTTAAATGCAACCTATCCGCGATCGCATTAATTTGTACCCGCATTTTAGTCTCTATATCCCATGTCGCATTAATTTGTTGACACATTAATTTATAGCCTTACAGCACCAATTAAGAGCTATATTTCTCTAGAATAATTAATCTCAAATTATTTATTTCAGTGTTTGACTGAAATCCTACAAGATGGAAGTAAATTAAAACGTACCGTATTAGCTCTATGTAACGCCTGCTCTGTTTCATGTAACATTCGAGTGTACGTGGTATATTCAGATTTAAGGGCGTCGTGTTTCGCCTGACAATGGGTCAGTTGTTTCTTCACAGCCTCGATATCGCGCTCCGTCTTGGCCAGAATCAAACACAGTTTTTCATTCTGTTCTTCTTCCTTCGTGATATTTTTCTTAAATCCTTCGATTTCCGTTTCTAGAGACAGAATCTTCTGTTGTTGTTGACTGAAAAATATTTTACATTTATGTACAACAGTCTTTTTTTAGTGTAAGGGATCTTCATGCAGTTTAAAAGGATAACAACTTTGGTTTACAAGGATCCTTTCTACCAGCTGGTCCTTGGTCAAACTCTGGCATAAATTTTTTGGGATTTATTACTGAGTTGTCTCCAATAACAGTTGAGAGATGATTTATTGAACCGTTTTACAATTTACACTTGTCTTACTCAGTTGTTGCCGTATCAACCTATTTAGTTCTGTGTTTAATTAAATAATAAATATATAACGTACCTGAGAGCCTCCTGCATGGCAGAGTGAGCTTCGTCCCGTCGCCTCATTCCAATTAAACTACTGTTCCACTGCTGAAATAACTGCTTCTTTTCAAACTCTATCACCTAGTCGATCGGTAGGAAATAAAACAATTAATTAATAACATGCACTTAACGAATTGGATTTTATGTCCAACATTTCAGCAATTGATTGGCTAAAAACAGATAAAGTCATATGGTGTAGGCAAGTAGGCAAATTTTACAAGTATTCAGCATTGGCCTATTCTATTTACGTTTCCTACTGTCAAGGTATCTTTAACCAGCACAGTCTGTAGAACACAGGGTCACGATGTATGGTTCTATCTGAATGACTAGACGTTTTTTACATGTCATTGTCAAACTAAACATTATTTTCAGAAACCAGCGCCAAGTTTTCAAAAGTCAGGTATCATAAAAATGCACAGCCTGCAGTACACAAGATTTCGTTTTATTGTTCAATTTGAACGACTGGACGCTTGAAATTATGAAATTCTCATGACTTACTTCGATCTCCATATGAGCTTCCATTAATGCTTCTTTCGCAGCCTTGGTTTCTTCTGATTGGGCGGAAATCTGAGCTTCATACATGGCCATTTCTTCTTTCAGTTTATCGACTCGTTCCACCAACCGATCAACGTACAGATCCTATTAATTAAAATGAATTATTGCCCTTGTTATAAAATATATTCACAGTTGAATCTCGTTGAATGTCCTGACTTGATTTAAGGCAACTGCCATGTTACAGATACACAATCCTCATCAGGACAGATAGTTTTTCTACCGGTTTTCATCCTACCTGTTTCTGTTTTTCTATTTCTGCCTTCGTCACTTCTGATTCAGCTTTTTCTGCGGCTCTTCTCATGACATTAATATCCTGACCTGACGTCTTCCTTCGCGTTCTCCATATAAAATAATCTCAACGCTAAATTCTCAACCTCTGCCTGCAGTTCCGCTCCTGGTAAAAAACAAAACACATTTGTGTTAAAAAGTCTGGTTGGGAGTTTTTAGAATCAACAGCCCTGCTCTATTCTATGATAGGAGTGATATGAAAAGATAAAAAATCCTTATTATATCAATAATGATCTTCTCCATATATTCATCAAGAAAGCATAAAAAATAAACAAAATACGGCATATTTACATAGAAATTAGTCTAAATATCAAAATAGCATTCAGTCATTTTGGAACTCCAATCAGACATTACTGGTAAATGCAGTTAAATCAACAACCCTGAGTAAAAGGGTATAAATATGAAATTAACACGACAAAAATATACTTAAATTCTTACCTTTTTTCTTTTCCTTGTGAACTGTAATTTGGTTGGTTTTGTACATATTTCTAATTTCGTTTAATTCTTGTTCGTTTTTTAACCTTTCCTGATTAATGGTGGCGTAATCATCATGGTTTCGTTCTAAATTCATCTGATGTCGAGCTAATTCTTGTTGAATTCCGTATAATTCTACACCCAAATCTTCACGATTTTTACGCTTCGATTTTAATGCTTCTTCCTATATAAATAGAAAATTGATTTCTGACTGTTTGTCGATGGGAGAATTAAAATATCCATGCAGAAGCATTGGCCAAGGACATGATAGAAGTGTCAGGTTCAGGATATATACATGTAATGTGTTTTAATTCGAACATTTAAAGACTGAAATTCAATTGAGGTTGTGAATTTATGATATACAAAGAAATTCCTTTATTATAATATGTACCTGATTGTCTAATGAAGACGGGCAATGCCATGCAGTGTGTAATGAGGGAAATTTTGCCAGGACAGCAGTATTCTCCTACTCTTCTTCAATTTCCAACTGGCAAGTGAATTTTAACGTGTACAGTCTGTAGCACACAGGGCCTTGGTTTATTGTCCCGTATAAACAAATAGACGCTTTTCCATGTCACTCCCTCAGACCTGCATCACTGTCCAGAGACCTTACACATGCACAGCCTGTAGCACACAGGGACTCAGTTTATTGTTCCATCTGAACGACTAAACGTTTTTTCCATATTAGCCACTCTCACCTGCATCTCTGTCAAGAGGAACCAGGTTTAAAAATCAGTAAATTAATAGAAAGAGACATAATAAATTACTCACCAATTCTCTGAGTTCCAGGGTAGTTTTTTGATTCTGTTTTTCCAGATGTTTCCTTAAAGCTGTTTGAAATCTGGCCATCAAAGGCTGAAAGAAGCCAAAATTTATGAATGTTAATTTACATTTCTTAGGGAATTCTTGATTTCAGCTGTGATGATAATTCAAAAGTCACAGCCCTGACATTTTGCTTTTCGCTGCTTATTCCTTACTGAATTTAGCCGATTCGTTCTTGAAAAGGACACCATTGACTTATTTTTGACATTTTCTGCAAATCTGCTATATTTGGAACTTTTTTCATGAATTCTTGATGAAAATAAGTAGATTATTATTTATGTGATAAAATGTCTGGTTTGGAATCTTAAAATCAACAGACCTGCTCTATTCTAAACTAGTGTTCAAAAGAAACGATACCAATGTTTCTTCAATTTTTTTTTTTACAAAGTGAACTTTTTAATATGAAAACCTGCTAATATGTATTGCACATCCCAAACACCTCATAATTAATCAAAAATACTGGGAGTGAGAGTGACATTCCCTCTCTAGCTGTACGTGCATATAAACTGTACAAAACAGCTGACAGACCCCACCCATTTTTAAAGGCTTGTCATATGGATTGTACACAATTTATTGAAATGAATTTCTGCACAGATTTTTCAAAAGTATTACACCAATCCTAAAGTTCTGCATTTTTTAGCTTTTACTGTTTTTGCAAACAAGTGGTATCGTTTCTTTTGGACATTAGTTTATGTAATGAGTGATTTGAAAAAACAAAAGATTAAACTTACATGTTCAGGATCTAGAACAACAAGATCTTGTTCACCATCACTCCCATCGTCACTATACTCCGCTAAATCTCTATTACCATCATCCCCTTCCTCATCATCATCATCATCATCACTATACCCTCCATCATCATCCCCACCCCCTGGAGGACCAGCTGGAGGTCGCCCCATCATATCAGTAGTAACCTGGGGCCTGTCTTCTTCTCTATCACCTTAAAAAAAAAACCCAATGTTGAAATCAAAATTTCTATTTCAAAGGCACTTATTTAATTCTGACAGACAACATAATATAGATTGCACAATCCCAAACACCTGTTTTAAAATTTAATTTTCAAAAATTAACGGGTTAGTAATTGACAGAGCTCTCTCTACTGCTGCATATAAACTGTACACAATCCTGACGGGACCCCCCCCTATTTTTAAAAGGGGCTTTCAATATGGATTTGTACACAATTTACTAGAAATAAATTTCTGCAAAATTTTAAAAGTTTTACCCCAATCCTCATAGTTCTGCATTTTTTGGGGGTTTTTCTAAAAACTTTTTGCAAACTAGAGCTATCTCATCTTTGGGACTTTGTTTAGAAAAAATAAAGGTGATTTTGAAAAAACTTTCTAATTAAACTTAATGTTAGCAAATTCTAAAAGCTCACTCATATCTTTTTTCACCATCACTCCCATCGGACACTTTTTAACTGGAGGTTAACTTTCAAATTAGCATTAAATGTTAGCTTTCCTCATCTCATATCTCTTTTCACTATACACATCCTCATCAGGACCCCCCCTATTTTGGGCCCATGGAGGTACCTATCAATATCAATTTTAGCTAATTCTGGGGCTCATTTTCATACTCTACATGTTAAAAAAAAAAACACATAAAAGGGGTTGAAATAAAAAAATTCTAATTGACTGGACTCATCTTATACTTCTGACATGTTTCTGATACACAATCCTCATCAGGACAGCTAGTTTTAGAAATTGAGGATAACTTTCTAATATAGGACTTAATGTTAGCTAATTGACTAGAGCTCATCTCATACTGCTGACATGTTTCTGATACACAATCCTCATCAGGACAGCTAGTTTTAGAAATTGAGGATAACTTTCTAATATAGGACTTAAAATCTTATAATTCCAAAGGGGTTATTTTGCTTGTAACATGTTTTAGATACACAATCCTCATCAGGACAGCTAGTTTTAGAAATGGAGGTTAACTTTCTTAATATAGGACTTAATGTTAGCTAATTGACTAGAGATCATCTCATACTGCTGACATGTTTCAGATAAACAAACCTCATCAGGACAGCTAGTTTTAGAAATGGAGGTTAACTTTCTAATATAGGACTTAATGTTAGCTAATTGACTAGAGATCATCTCATACTGCTGACATGTTTCTGATACACAATCCTCATCAGGACAGCTAGTTTTAGAAATTGAGGATAACTTTCTAATATAGGACTTAATGTTAGCTAATTGACTAGAGATCATCTCATACTGCTGACATGTTTCTGATACACAATCCTCATCAGGACAGCTAGTTTTAGAAATTGAGGATAACTTTCTAATATAGGACTTAATGTTAGATAATTGACTAGAGCTCATCTCATACTGCTGACATGTTTCAGATACACAATCCTCATCAGGACAGCTAGTTTTAGAAATGGAGGTTAACTTTCTAATATAGGACTTAATGTTAGCTAATTGACTAGAGATCATCTCATACTGCTGACATGTTTCTGATACACAATCCTCATCAGGACAGCTAGTTTTAGAAATTGAGGATAACTTTCTAATATAGGACTTAAACTTATAATGCCAAAGGGGTTATTTTGTTCTGCTAACATGTTTTAGATACACAATCCTCATCAGCTTCAGGTAGTTAGAAATAGAAGTTTAATTCTCAATATCTTTAGGTTTATGAGCAAAAAACAAATAACTAAATAACTAAATCATATAAAACACATACGTAATAACATTCTAATTGAATGATATTAAAACAAAATAAAATCAAGATATTGTAAATTAAATCAATCTGTACCTGAAGGAAATTGAGCTAATTCTTGTCTTTCTTCTCCTGGTGCCTCTTCTCGACCTGCATAATAATAAATATTACATATTGACACTTCTTCAA
Organism: Nipponacmea schrenckii; assembly: GCA_030562195.1. Taxonomy (NCBI): domain Eukaryota; kingdom Metazoa; phylum Mollusca; class Gastropoda; family Lottiidae; genus Nipponacmea; species Nipponacmea schrenckii. The sequence continues at coordinate 735,598 of JAUJPP010000001.1, forward strand.
GTTCATCAACCTTTGCCAAAATAAATACCAAAATTTAAGGATTAGGATAGAATGATTAGTTCCAGTGTCCACCAGATACAACAATGCCAAGAAGTACACAATGAGGCCACTTCTTTCACTATCCTTTCAATCCCTACTGTCTATTTTTCTCTAGTGTTCAAAATTATCCGAGTGTCTTAGTTTCTCCTACATTTAAATCTATTCCCTATCCACTAACATCAACACGTTTCAAAAGTCGAAATGAAATTTCCAGACACGCTATATACAGTGTACGCTTAGATTAATCAGCAGTATTTAGTTCAGCAATCCTTTGTTTTCATGTGATTTGATCCTGATTAACAATAACATGACTAACTGTGGGATTATACAGTTTTTTCAAGTGTCAGACAACTGATTAGTGTCGGAATTCGGATTAGACAGAATGTCAGAATTCTCAGAGTTTTTGAAACAGGAATAAGAAGGAAAACAATCGAGACCAGAGAAAGATTTTGGATTACACAGATGTTGGATAACTATAGTTATAAGAGAACATACCTTTTGAGTCTGGTGTTCCCTTTCTAGAGCCATCTTTAGGACCAGCAGCAGACCCTGGTCGTTTGGCAACAGATGCTGGACGACTGGCAAGATTAGCAGCTGATTGAGGACGCCCATCAGAAGTTGGACGAGTGGCTGAGGGTGGACGATCGTCTCCAGTAGGAACCATGACAGCTGGGGAGGATCTAGGTTCTTTTACAGAGTTTGGGCGTGAACCTTTGACAGAGGCAGGTCTTTCTGTTGCTGATGGAGGTCGATCTCCCTTAGATGAAACAGCAGAAGTTGGTCTAGAACCAGAGACAGCTAGGGGTTGATCCTCTCCAGTCTGTGAAAGTCTAGAAGCTGATCTCCCAGTAGCAGATGGTGGTCTTTCACCAGTGATAGCAAGATCAACTCCTGAACCTGGTCGGGATGGAGTTTTAACTCCAGTTGCTGAACCAGGCCTTGAAGTTTTTACTGCAGATGAAGGTCTTGAACCTATAGAAATAAACCAAATATAAAACTTAAGGTATGTTATCCTAGGGTAGTATTTTAATGGCTTACTAAGTGGCTAGGGTTTCTCTACACAATATCACTCACCAAATAATAGCATTATGAAGTAGCTAGATTTCTCAGCACAATATAAGACAGCAAGTTATAGCATTATTAGGTGAAGGTTTCTCTCCAGTTTGTTCAAGTGGAGAGACTCTAACCTTTTCTAACCACTATACCACTGGATAACAGAGCTAACAGAAAATGTACTCTGATTCTGTTAAAACCAAAACAAAGATTTTAATGCCATTTTTACAGTATTTTTAACCCTTTTTTTTAGGCCTTGTTTTCAGAATGGGTATGGACACCCTACCCTCAGGTTTATTTTTTGAGTTGATATAAACACGAACCTGATTTAGGTGTTGGAGGTTTAGCAGAAGTTGGTCTTGAGGAATTCCCTCCATCTTGTGGTTCTGGTTCCATATCGCCGGTATCAAACTAGAACATTAAATAAAAGATTAAATTAAACAGTTATATAACAATCTATATTATTTTACAAGGATAACAACTTAGGTTCACAAGTCTTGAAGTGAAAGAATCAAACATTATTAAGTTTTACTAGTTAATTAAAATCTAATTAGAATTGAAATTACAACAAAAACAACATGATAATTAAAATCATTATTGAAGAAGAAAAAAAGTAAAAAGCAAGTTCCAAGGGTGAAAATTTGAATAAAGTGTTTGTATTCTATTAGATTAAAACAGTACACCATAGATATATAAACAGGAGTCAAGAAGTCTAGCTAAAATGGAACCAGGATTTTCAAAGAAGGGTACGGTATCGCAAAGAAAATATTAAAAAATCAAAAGCAAGTTCAATGGTAAAAGATTTGATTCTGTTGGGTTAAAACAGCACACCATAGATTTATATTCATATAACAGGAGTCAAGAAGTCTAGCCAAAATAGAACCAGGATCTTTTGTTTTCTTAAATTCCCAATGATAAAACAATTCTTAAGTATCTGTTAGTATTAAGATGTGTTACTTTGTAATAATAGTCACTATCAATATTAAATACAGTATTATTACTTACGTTTTTTAAAGCCTGTTTGGTTAACGCTGAAACTACGTCGGATATTCGCGAACTGGGTCTAAAAAATAATAACTGTTTATTTTAATCAACTTACATAGTCGCATTATTTTTATAGATCTAATTCATAACCAATCACATCTTCATTCAAATATGGAATTAGTTGTTGAATCTTTAAATATTAGTCTACCAATAAATATCTGATATCAAACTCAGATTACTACCTTTCAAATCAGATTACTACCTTTCAAATCATTTGACTAAGTTTAAATCTTTCCACATAAAGGTTCAGTCTGACTTAGCTTTTCCCTCGCATATATAGACTTTTTATAAAAGATTTTTTACAAAAGATATTAATATAATCACAAAAAACATGAAAACAAGCTTCAGTTTAAAGAATAAAGTAAAGAGAATTTAACAGAAAGACTACCACATTAGTGTAATAAATAAATAAAAATAAATTCTAACTATTCTACCATACAAAAAAATACATGGTTACGCTACACACATCTTTAGGGTCGATCATAATTTATAAATAGATTGAAATTAAGATATCAATGGAATAGATTTGTAAATGTTTCCAAGACAACTAGAACATAGAATGGTTACACACATCTTTATAGTCCATCATAATCTAGATTATAAATTGAAATTCAGATATCACTATTCCATATAATTGATGTGTAAACGTTTACCAGACAAGAAAACATTAGCTGGTACTAGGCCTAGCCTAGTGACTAGTGACAGAAAAAATTCCAAATCTAAATCTAAACTAGATCTATAGATACACAAAAAACAAAACAATGTTAACAAGCAACAGAATCCTACCAAATTCTGGTAAAACTGTTTTTCTCTGACTGTCTCAATTACTGAAATTATCAAATATCAAACATTCAAATTAAAATCTCTTGGCTTCCACACAGTTTATAGTTCTAGATCTACTACCGATGAGACAAGGGCCTTGTTTCAAGTCTGAAAAAAAGCTTAATCAAATTCGAAAGTAACAAACCTCGGGCTCGACATGATGAAAAACCAAATATGTGAAAAAATGACGGAGAAATGTCCCTGATAGCACTGAAATTCGTTGAAAAAGTAACAGAAATGATATTTTACCTGTCTACTTGGTCAGCCATTTTGTAAATAATGCTGGTTGCTAAGGAAGGGAGAAAACTCGTGTTTTTAATCCTCGAGATTTTTAACCAATCAGAATGGAGAACAATCTGACTTCCGGTAAATATTATTATTATACCAACATCAACAACTTTCACAGCCGGTGAGTGAATTTTTCGATTTTTCTAAGAATTTCGGAATAAATTTAACGTGAATATGCGCCATTTTTATTTCAATATATTAATTTAATACACATTGACAATGTCATGTTCTAGAAAATTCTCGATCACTTTTAATTTGTTTAAAATATGGGAAGCGGTCGAAAAACATTATTTGTAATAAATTGAGTGATCGACCTTGACCTTTTGACCCATGTCAGTATTCAATAACAACTAACTGTCACTCGACTGTCGACTTGATTTTATTTCAAATATGACACTTAATTGATGACAGTTTATCAATTATTCAAAGGTTGACGTCTGTCTAAGCTATATAATTTTCTTGTTGGTTGTGTGGAAAACAGATTTAAGATCTCCACAAGTCTTAGCTATATAGTGAAGACTAGGGCCTAACTAAAACAAATAGATGGATATTTCAATATTTCACATAAACCTCTTCTTCCATTAAACTTCCAGCCCATCCAATGTATTGAAATTTTCAGGGCAGTTCTTAGCTCTTTTCTTGAATATCTAGATGACATCTGCTTTTTAAAAAAATAATAACACCTCTTGGAGATATAATACGAAATTGCAATCTTGGATATCATTTATATGCTGACGACACCCAATTGTATTTATCTCTAAACCAAAAGAATGAACATGAGCAGCTAGGCAATCTCGAACATTGTGTGAAACAGATAAGACTCTGGATGAAAAATAACTTTTTAAAACTTAATGACGACAAGACAGAACTAATGAAAATTGGAAGTGGAAAAAATTTGGCAGGTGTATCCAGTAATTCTTTAAATATAGGCGAATCAAATGTGTCATACTCTCAATCAGTTCGAAATCTTGGTGTATACTTCGATTACAATCTGTCAATGAACTCTCATATTAATCATATTTGTAAAACTACTAACTTTCATTTATATAACATTGGTAAAATTAGGAACATGATCAACGATGATACGGCTAAGTTACTAGTGAATTCTCTTGTGACTTCCAGATTAGACTACTGTAATTCTCTCTTATTTAACATCTCTAAGGAACAACTTTATCAGCTTCAAAAAATTCAGAACAAAGCAGCCAGAATAGTATCAAGAACAAAGTTGCGTGAACATATTACCCCGGTCTTGAAGAATTTACATTGGCTCCCCGTAAACAAAAGAATTGAATTTAAAGTTTTAACAATGACTTATTCAAGCTTAAATGTAGAAAATACCCCTCAGTATTTAAAAGACCTTGTTAAGCCTTATCGCCCTGAACGTAATTTACGCTCCCGGCATTCTAACCTTCTCGAGATAGTTGAGCCCAACTCGAAGATGGGTAAAGGTGCTTTCTCATATGCTGCTCCTTATCTATGGAATAGTTTACCTGCCAATCTTAGAAATGTTGATACTTTGCAATCTTTTAAAAGGCAACTAAAAACTGAGTTATTCATACAGTATTATTCTTAATAACATATTGGTTGTAATGATACATTAGGTTATTGTAGGTTGATAGGGCTTGAAGTTTAATTATTGTGTGTGTATATTTTTATATTGTGTGTGTGTATATTTGTTATGTTGATCTGTAATATGCTATATTGTACAACAGCGCCATAGAGCAGCATTTTGCTGGATTATAGGCGCTATAGAAATAAATTATTATTATTATTATTATTATTATTTTAATCTCATTTACATCTGGATCTATTGATGCATGTAAAAAGACAGATAAAACTGGTCTGATGAAGACATGTTTCCATCATTCTCATTCACAGTGTATTAACTGTAGTGACATAACACAGATCTTCTTGTTTATTTATCTGTCACTTCTAGACAATTCTAAGACTTCTTTTTCTATTTTAAATACATTTTGAAATTCTATCAATACACAGATGTAGTTTTTGGATTTTTTTAGGGTTTTAGTTTAAGGGGTGGCGTTTTTTGTGACAAAAATTAGTTGGCTTACATTTATATAAGTTCTTTTTTTACTTATTCAAAAATTTTGTCATATTTATAGCTAAATGTCAATTCTAAAAAGAGGTATATCAACTAAAAAAAATGGTTTAATATTAATTTTAGACTATTTTTCCAAATCTATAATCAGCAGGCCTATCATAATGTTGTTCTACATTTGTCATGGTAAACCTGAGATACATACTAATAATAACCAATAATGTCAGATTTTATAAAATTATTACTACACATGTGGCTGGCTGATTATTCTGATATAAAATCAAATATTCAAGAAACAAATCCATATTTACTAACAGCTGTTCTTTCAACTTGAGGTATAAAAAGTAAATTGTTTAAAATTAGGTTTATAGAACTCTAGTCAGGTAACAGCAGGCAGTAGTCAGTTGATTTTAAATATTTGAGTTATTTTCCTGAAACTGTCTTAGACAATGGCTGAGTAGATATTGTAGTAAGTGAACATAATTCTTTAGATAAATATAACATAACAACTTAGGTTCACAAGTCTGCCATGACAGGGATCTTTTCTACCAGCTGGTCCTTGGTCAAACCTCTTGGTATTGATTTTACAAGGATAACAACTTAGGTTCACAAGGATCCTTTCTACCAACTGATCCTTTGTCAAACCTCTTGGTATTGATTTTACAAGGATAACAACTTAAGTTCACAAGTCCGCCATGACAGGGATCCTTTCTACCAGCTGGTCCTTGGTCAAACCTCTTGGTATTGATTTTACAAGGATAACAACTTAAGTTCACAAGTCCGCCATGACAGGGATCCTTTCTACCAGCTGGTCCTTGGTCAAACCTCTTGGTATTGATTTTATAAGGATAACAACTTAGGTTCACAAGGATCCTTTCTACCAGCTGGTCCTTGGTCAAACCTCTTGGTATTGATTTTATAAGGATAACAACTTAGGTTCACAAGGATCCTTTCTACTAGCTGTTCCTTGGCCAAATCTCTTGTCATTGATCTTTCCCGGATTATCTGTATCCATTTACAGCTGGTTTGACTGGAATTGTGAGTGAAGATGACTTGAAGACCACTATTATAGATATACTACTTCAAGCTCTCTTAAACTGAGTAAATTTAAAACCTTAATTAGGTAAAGTAATTAATGGTCAGTTTAAATTTAAACTCTGGTAACCTAGGTAACAGAATTTAATTATTTTGATCAGTGAACACTATTTCAATCTTGGTGTGATTGAATTATATTTACTAATGTCTATTTTTATTTATTTCATACTACAGTGATCAGGTGACAGGATTCAATTCTTTTTACTGAGTAAATGTTAAATCTTTTATTTCTGTGAATTGAGTTTGTTTGTATTCAGTCAGTTAAATACATTACATGTCATTGTCAGTATTCATTAGCCCATTAGGTACAGAAGAGTAGGATGTAAAACTCCATTCATTTCATTTCTATTACAAACAGTCCATCTTCATTAGCCATTAGGTGCAGAAGAGTAGGACGTAAAACTCCATTTATTTCATTTCTATTACAAACAGTCCATCTTCATTAGCCCATTAGGTGCAGAAGAGTAGGATGTAAAACTCCATTCATTTCATTTCTATTACAAACAGTCCATCTTCATTAGCCCATTAGGTGCAGAAGAGTAGGATGTAAAACTCCATTCATTTCATTTCTATTACAAACAGTCCTTCTTCATTAGACCATTAGGTGCAGAAGAGTAGGATGTAAAACTTCATTATTTCATTTCTATACAAACAGTCCGTCTTCATTAGCCCTTAGGTGCAGAAGAGTATTAGTAAAACTCCATTTATTTCATTTCATTACAAACAGTCCATCTTCATTAACCATAGGTGCAGAAGGTAGGATGTAAAACTCCATTTTTTTAAAATTTTATTGACACAACGTTTCTACAATTTACATTTCTATCATCAGTTTATATAGGGATACTACTTTCCTGAGTTTTATTGTACACAACGTTTCAACAATTTACATTGTTATCATCAGTTTATATGGTATACTACTCCTGAGTTTTATTGTACACAATGTTTCAACAATTTACATTGTTATCATCAGTTTATATGGTATACTACTCCTGAGTTTTATTGTACACAACGTTTCAACAATTTACATTGTTATCATCAGTTTATATAGTATACTACTCCTGAGTTTTATTGTACACAATGTTTCAACAATTTACATTGTCATCATCAGTTTATATAGTATACTACTCCTGAGTTTTATTACATACAATGTTTCATCACCTGATGACAATGTACATATACTGATTGTGACTAATGTAAATTGTAGAAACGTTGTGTACAATGTTTCTGTTATTTAACAGAATTCTTGTTTCTGTTATTTAACAGAATTCTTGTTTGAAGATTTGAAACTGAAACTAAAATAAAGTTTGAATTATTCGAGGACCAATAGATTAAAATGGAAGTTGTTGATTAATATCTTCATTAAGTAATATAAACAATTAACACATTCTGTTTTGCTGGAGTTGGATTTATTTTTGAACCAAGAAATGGAGATGAGGAAGTTGTGTATTTATTAAGGAAGATAGGAGAGACTCAGGGGAGAAGAAGTACTTTTCACACACCCAATTAATTCAGCGTTATTAATCAGGCATCTATAATCAACTATCCTGTCTCCACACGTACAGGTCTGTGTTATTAGTTCAGCAACGTAGGCTTATAAGGGATGATTTAGTGTTATAATTGTATTGTTTGATATTTTCTAATCGAGTTCAACCTGGGCGGGGCTTACGTTTTAATCATGCCCATACCAAGACTTTATATATATATTCAGAGGGGCAAGTAATTTATCTAGAGGGACAAGTAATATATCTTGAGGGACAAGTAATATATCTTGAGGGACAAGTAATATATCTTGAGGGACAAGTAATATATCTTGAGGGACAAGTAATATATCTTGAGGGACAAGTAATATATCTTGAGGGACAAGTAATATATCTTGAGGGACAAGTAATATATCTTGAGGGACAAGTAATATATCTTGAGGGACAAGTAATATATCTTGAGGGACAAGTAATATATCTTGAGGGACAAGTAATATATCTTGAGGGACAAGTAATTTATCTAGAGGGACAAGTAATATATCTTGAGGGACAAGTAATATATCTTGAGGGACAAGTAATATATCTTGAGGGACAAGTACTATATTCAGGTGGTCGAATGATTTATCCCAAGGGACAAGTATTTTATTGCTTGTCCATATTTTTTTCATCCATTTTTTCTAGGGAGGCATTAGGCATTAATTTTACAATTTAGTAACTGTATGAATGCTAGAGTAGGCCAGTTCTTGTCTGATGAACTATTTATTTTTACATCAAGCCAAACCTCTAATTGAATATAGAACACGTTGACAAGATGGACAGTTTTGTTCTTATCTTAATCGTCATCTATTGATTATTCTCTCTCCCTAACTAATTATTTTACCTTCAATCTTACTTCCTAGAGCTCAATCTACTCAATTATCAAGGTTTAGCTTATGATGCAGATTTTTAAGTGTGCAAAATAAAAGAGATTGTAAAAAGGTTTAAAACTTATCAAATTGCACCATTTGAATTTTCAATCAGATGTCTGTGAAAGAAAGAAAAGAACAACATAGGTTCACAAGTCTACCATGACAGGGATCCTTTCTACCAGCTGGTCCTTGACCAAATCTCTTGGCTTTAATCTTTCCCGGATTATCCATACCCATTTACAGCTGGGTGGACTGGAATTATGAATGAAGATGGCTTATTCAAGGTCATCAAACTTTCGAAAACACCAATCAGATTAGAACGCACATCCAACATTTTCAAAGTATCCAAGTAAATAACATGACGTAAAGAACCAACGCTCTTATCGCAGTGCTATAAAACCCCAAAGTTTCCTATAATTCTACTCTAGCTAAGAGGTTGATGATGTCAATAATCACAAAATCTTCTTATATCACTTTAGGTCCTTTGCATTAGTGACATCATAAGTCGCTTAGTTTGAGTGGAATAACAGGAACCGCAGACGTCTGATTGAAAATTCGAATGGTGTAAATCAAATCTATCAGAATGGCTAATACACACCAAAGAAAAATTTTTGACAGTCTCTCTAAAATCTTTTAAATGAAATTAAGTTTGTAATAGCTTGACATTGTGAAGATGTATAAGATGAAGTTTGTAGTAGCTTGACATTGTGAAGATGTATAAGATGAAGTTTGTAATAGCTTGACATTGTGAAGATGTATAAGATGAAGTTTGTAATAGCTTGACATTGTGAAGATGTATAAGATGAAGTTTGTAATAGCTTGACATTGTGAAGATGTATAAGATGAAGTTTGTAATAGCTTGACATTGTGAAGATGTATAAGATGAAGTTTGTAATAGCTTGACATTGTGAAGATGTATAAGATGAAGTTTGTAATAGCTTGACATTGTGAAGATGTATAAGATGAAGTTTGTAATAGCTTGACATTGTGAAGATGTATAAGATGAAGTTTGTAATAACTTGACATTGTGAAGATGTATAAGATGAAGTTTGTAATAGCTTGACATTGTGAAGATGTATAAGATGAAGTTTGTAATAACTTGACATTGTGAAGATGTATAAGATGAAGTTTGTAATAGCTTGACATTGTGAAGATGTATAAGATGAAGTTTGTAATAGCTTGACATTGTGAAGATGTATAAATGAAGTTTGTAATAGCTTGTTTTTTTATTTTAATCTTACTTTAAGATGTATAAGATGAGTTTGTAATAGCTTGACATTGTGAAGATGTATAAGATGAGTTTCTAATAGCTTGACATTGTGAAGATGTATAAGATGAAGTTTCTAATAGACTTTTTAACATGACATTCTGAAAGGAATTGTTTATAAGATGAAGTTTGTAATACTTTACATTGTGAAGATGTATAAGATGAAGTTTGTAATACTTGACATTGTGAAGATGTATAAGATGAAGTCTGTAATAGCTTATTGTGTATTATATGTTTTATATAATTAAACTTATTGATTGTATATTAGGAGATAAAACTTTGCTGACTAATATAACTATTTTATTTTTGTCTATTTAACTTTTGATTGATTATTAGAAGTAATAACTCTGACTAATATACTATTTTATTTAATTGTTGTATGATAAACTTATTGCATTGAGATATTAAGATAAAGCTGTAATACTATTTTATTTATTGTGTATAATAACTTATGCACATTGTATATTAGAAGATAAGACTGATAACATGACATTTAGATAGTGAATTTGTCATATATTGATATTGATTGATATATTAGAAGATAAAACTGCTGACTAATATAAGCTATTTTATTCATTGTCTATATATAAACTTATTGATTGATATATTAGAAGATAAAACTGCTGACTAATATAACTATTTTATTTATTGTCTGTATATAAACTTATTGATTGATATATTAGAAGATAAAACTGCTGACTAATATAACTATTTTATTTATTGTCTGTATATAAACTTATTGATTGATATATTAGAAGATAAAACTGCTGACTAATATAGCTATTTTATTTATTGTCTATATATAAACTTATTGATTGATATATTAGAAGATAAAACTGCTGACTAATATACTATTTTATTTATTGTCTGTATATAAACTTATTGATTGATATATTAGAAGATAAAACTGCTGACTAATATAACTATTTTATTTATTGTCTGTATATAAACTTATTGATTGATATATTAGAAGATAAAACTGCTGACTAATATAACTATTTTATTTATTGTCTGTATATAAACTTATTGATTGATATATTAGAAGATAAAACTGCTGACTAATATAACTATTTTATTTATTGTCTGTATATAAACTTATTGATTGATATATTAGAAGATAAAACTGCTGACTAATATAACTATTTTATTTATTGTCTGTATATAAACTTATTGATTGATATATTAGAAGATAAAACTGCTGACTAATATAACTATTTTATTTATTGTCTGTATATAAACTTATTGATTGATATATTAGAAGATAAAACTGCTGACTAATATAACTATTTTATTTATTGTCTATATATAAACTTATTGATTGATATATTAGAAGATAAAACTGCTGACTAATATAACTATTTTATTTATTGTCTGTATATAAACTTATTGATTGATATATTAGAAGATAAAACTGCTGACTAATATACTATTTTATTTATTGTCTGTATATAAACTTATTGATTGATATATTAGAAGATAAAACTGCTGACTAATATACTATTTTATTTATTGTCTGTATATAAACTTATTGATTGATATATTAGAAGATAAAACTGCTGACTAATATAACTATTTTATTTATTGTCTATATATAAACTTATTGATTTAAGACCAGAACTAAACAGACGCTAAAAGATAGTTATCTTTTTAATAAACCTTGATAATTATAAAGATAAAACTGCAATATTATAGCTACATTCAGTCTATAAATAATTTTATTGATTGATATATTAGAAGATTAAAACTGAGTTTTAACTAACTTAGTCTTGTTATTAAAATTCAATTGTCATTGCTATATTATAAGATAAAAACTTTTATAATTTCTTGATATATTTTTTATTGCTTCACAGTATAATTACTTTTGATTGATATATTAGAAATAAAACTGCTGACTAATATAACTATTTTATTTATTGTCTGTATATAAACTTATTGATTGATATATTAGAAGATAAAACTGCTGACTAATATAACTATTTTATTTATTGTCTGTATATAAACTTATTGATTGATATATTAGAAGATAAAACTGCTGACTAATATAACTATTTTATTTATTGTCTGTATATAAACTTATTGATTGATATTTAGAAGATAAAACTGCTGACTAATATAACTATTTTATTTATTGTCTTATATAAACTTATTGATTGATATATTAGAAGATAAAACTGCTGATAATATATTATTTTATTTATTGTCTTATATAACTTATTGATTGATATATTAGAAGATAAAACTGCTGACTAATATAACTATTTTATTTATTGTCTTATATAAACTTATTGATTGATATATTAGAAGATAAACTGCTGACTAATATAACTATTTTATTTATTGTCTTATATAAACTTATTGATTATATATTGAAGATAAAACTGCTGACTAATATAACTATTTTATTTATTGTCTGTATATAAACTTATTGATTGATATATTAGAAGATAAAACTGCTGACTAATATAACTATTTTATTTATTGTCTGTATATAAACTTATTGATTATATATTAGGAGATAAAACTGCTGACTAATATAACTATTTTATTTATTGTCTGTATATAAACTTATTGTTGATATTTAGAAGATAAAACTGCTGACTAATATAACTATTTTATTTATTGTCTTATATAAACTTATTGATTGATATATTAGAAGATAAAACTGCTGACTAATATATTATTTTATTTATTGTCTTATATAAACTTATTGTTGATATATTAGAAGATAAAACTGCTGACTAATATACTATTTTATTTATTGTCTTATATAAACTTATTGATTATATATTAGGAGATAAAACTGCTGACTAATATACTATTTTATTTATTGTCTATATATAAACTTATTGATTGATATATTAGGAGATAAAACTGCTGACTAATATAACTATTTTATTTATTGTCTGTATATAAACTTATTGATTGATATATTAGAAGATAAAACTGCTGACTAATATAACTATTTTATTTATTGTCTTATATAAACTTATTGTTTGATATATTAGAAGATAAAACTCTGACTAATATAACTATTTTATTTATTGTCTATATATAAATTTATTGATTGATATATTAGAAGATAAAACTCTGACTAATATAACTATTTTATTTATTGTCTTATATAAACTTATTAATTGATATATTAGAAGATAAAACTGCTGACTAATATAACTATTTTATTTATTGTCTATATAACTTATTATTGATATATTAGAAGATAAAACGCTGACTAATAACTATTTTATTTATTGTCTGTATATAAACTTATTGATTGATATATTAGAAGATAAAACTGCTGCTAATAACTATTTTATTATTGTCTATATATAAACTTATTGATTGATATATTAGAAGATAAAACTTCTGACTAATATAACTATTTTATTTATTGCTTATATAAATTATTGATTGATATATTGAAGATAAACTGCTGACTATTATAACTATTTTATTTATTGTCTGTATATAAACTTATTGATTGATATATTAGAAGATAAACTGCTGATAATATAACTATTTTATTTATTGTCTGTATATAAACTTATTGATTGATATATTGAAGATAAAACTGCTGACTAATATAACTATTTTATTTATTGTCTTATATAAACTTATTGATTGATATATTAGAAGATAAAACTGCTGACTAATATAACTATTTTATTTATTGTCTGTATAAATATATAAACTTATTGATTGATATATTAGAAGATAAAACTGCTGACTAATATAACTATTTTATTTATTGTCTGTATATAAACTTATTGATTGATATATTAGAAGATAAAACTGCTGACTAATATAACTATTTTATTTATTGTCTGTATATAAACTTATTGATTGATATATTAGAAGATAAAACTGCTGACTAATATAACTATTTTATTTATTGTCTATATATAAACTTATTGATTGATATATTAGAAGATAAAACTGCTGACTAATATATTTATTTTATTTATTGTCTGTATATAAACTTATTGATTGATATATTAGAAGATAAAACTGCTGACTAATATAGCTATTTTATTTATTGTCTGTATATAAACTTATTGATTGATATATTAGAAGATAAAACTGCTGACTAATATAGCTATTTTATTTATTGTCTATATATAAACTTATTGATTGATATATTAGAAGATAAAACTGCTGACTAATATAGCTATTTTATTTATTGTCTGTATAAATATATTAAATTATTGATTTAAGACCAGAACTAAACAGACCTCAAACAGAACGTTATCTTTTTAATAAACCTGATAATTATAAATAAAACCTATATTTAAAACATCAGCAGAAATAATTTTATTGAGGTATAATATAAGAATTATTAAAACCTGTTTTACAACTAGTCTTGTTATTAAAATCAATTTCTTGGCTATATCAATAAATACAAATTTAATAATTTCATGATAATATTTTTTTGACTTCACAGTAAATTTGGTTGAATATTTTGAATTAAGTTTTTATTGAACTAAATATATCAAGTCTGCGTGAACTTATTCTTTCAAAGCAACTGTCTCCATTGCCAGATTTATTATCATTGTCATGAGGTACATGTGTAAAAGTATTATGATTTGTGACCTCTGAACTTTCTGATATCTTCCAAGACAATGTCAGCAGACTTAAACTTTATATCTGTCTAAACACTCACTGACAAACTTAACCAAGACTTATAAATAGTTAATGGTTAACCTGCCTAACTTTAGTCAGTCTCAAAATGTACTATTAATATTTGTTCCACATATTGCCTCTTTGATCTTATTAACATTATGACTGTTATAGACTTCCTGGTTGTATTGTTCTTCTCTCTAACTAAATATTATAATATAGCCAGTGGCTAGTAGAGTAATTTATACAATTAGTTTTACCTTAATTTCTCCCCCCAAGTCAGTCTGAAATCTCGTCAGTTATCTTTCAGTTAATTAGAATTATTCTACTGTCTTATCTGGACTAATTAACCATTCATTCTTCTCAGTTTTTAGCTTAATGGCATAAGTTTCAAATGACATGAATATATCATTCATTCATTCCTTATATCATTCATTCTTTCATTCATTCATTAACTCAACCCTATCTTTTTTCATTAATTCATTCATTCATTCAATCCTTATATCATTTATTCATTCATTCACCCATTCATTCAATCCTTGTTTCATCTATCCACTCAATCTTTATTCTTCCATCCATTCATTCATTCATTCACCCATTCATTCAATCCTTGTTTCATCTATCCACTCAATCTTTATTCATTCATTCATTCATTCATTCACCCATTCATTCAATCCTTGTTTCATCTATCCACTCAATCTTTATTCTTCCATCATTCATTCATTCATTCACCCATTCATTCAATCCTTGTTTCATCTATCCACTCAATCTTTATTCATTCATTCATTCATTCATTCATTCACCCATTCATTCAATCCTTGTTTCATCTATCCACTCAATCTTTATTCTTCCATCCATCCATTCATTCATTCACCCATTCATTCAATCCTTGTTTCATCTATCCACTCAATCTTTATTCATTCATTCATCCATTCATTCATTCATTCATTCACCCATTCATTCAATCCTTGTTTCATCTATCCACTCAATCTTTATTCTTCCATCCATTCATTCATTCACCCATTCATTCAATCCTTGTTTCATCTATCCACTCAATCTTTATTCATTCATTCATCCATTCATTCATTCATTCATTCACCCATTCATTCAATCCTTGTTTCATCTATCCACTCAATCTTTATTCTTCCATCCATCCATTCATTCATTCATTCACCCATTCATTCAATCCTTGTTTCATCTATCCACTCAATCTTTATTCTTTCCATTCATTCATTCATTCATTCATTCACCCATTCATTCAATCCTTGTTTCATCTATCCACTCAATCTTTATTCTTCCATCCTCATCCATTCATTTTTCATCCATTCATTCATTCATCCATTTATTCTTCCATTCATCCTTCCATCCATTCATTCATTCATCCATCCTATGACAGTAACCAACTAATAGTACTGTATTATAGAATGAGAGTAAAAGATGAAGAAATCTTAGATTGTAATATATTGATCATTCCAGCTAATACCTACTCTCTCTCCTTCTCTAATGTTGATATATTACTGTCTATTCCTACTCTCTCTCCTTCTCTAATGTTGATATATTACTGTCTATTCCTACTCTCTCTCCTTCTCTAATGTTGACATATTACTGTCTATTTCTACTCTCTCCTTCTCTAATGTTGATATATTCCAGCTAATTCCTACTCTCTCCCCTTCTCTAATGTTGATATATTACTGTCTATTTCTACTCTCTCTCCTTCTCTAATGTTGATATATTACTGTCTATTTCTACTCTCTCTCCTTCTCTAATGTTGACATATTACTGTCTATTTCTACTCTCTCTCCTTCTCTAATGTTGATATATTACTGTCTATTTCTACTCTCTCTCCTTCTCTAATGTTGATATATTACTGTCTATTTCTACTCTCTCTCCTTCTCTAATGTTGACATATTACTGTCTATTCCTACTCTCTCTCCTTCTCTAATGTTGATATATTACTGTCTATTTCTACTCTCTCTCCATCTCTAATGTTGACATATTACTGTCTATTTCTACTCTCTCTCCTTCTCTAATGTTGACATATTACTGTCTATTCCTACTCTCTCTCCTTCTCTAATGTTGATATATTACTGTCTATTTCTACTCTCTCTCCTTCTCTAATGTTGACATATTACTGTCTATTCCTACTCTCTCTCCTTCTCTAATGTTGATATATTACTGTCTATTTCTACTCTCTCTCCATCTCTAATGTTGATATATTACTGTCTATTTCTACTCTCTCTCCTTCTCTAATGTTGATATATTACTGTCTATTTCTACTCTCTCTCCTTCTCTAATGTTCATATATTACTGTCTATTTCTACTCTCTCTCCTTCTCTAATGTTGATATATTACTGTCTATTCCTACTCTCTCCCCTTCTCTAATGTTGATATATTCCAGCTAATACCTACTCTCTCTCCTTCTCTAATGTTGACATATTACTGTCTATTTCTACTCTCTCTCCTTCTCTAATGTTGACATATTACTGTCTATTTCTACTCTCTCTCCTTCCCTAATGTTGACATATTACTGTCTATTTCTACTCTCTCTCCTTCTCTAATGTTGATATATTACTGTCTATTTCTACTATCTCTCCTTCTCTAATGTTGAAATATTACTGTCTATTTCTACTCTCTCTCCTTCTCTAATGTTGACATATTACTGTCTATTTCTACTCTCTCTCCTTCTCTAATGTTGATATATTACTGTCTATTTCTACTCTCTCTCCTTCTCTAATGTTGATATATTACTGTCTATTTCTACTCTCTCCCCTTCTCTAATGTTGATATATTCCAGCTAATACCTACTCTCTCTCCTTCTCTAATGTTGACATATTCCTGTATATTTCTACTCTCTCTCCTTCTCTAATGTTGACATATTACTGTCTATTTCTACTCTATCTCCTTCCCTAATGTTGACATATTACTGTCTATTTCTACTCTCTCTCCTTCTCTAATGTTGATATATTACTGTCTATTTCTACTCTCTCTCCTTCTCTAATGTTGATATATTACTGTCTATTTCTACTCTCTCTCCTTCTCTAATGTTGACATATTACTGTCTATTTCTACTCTCTCTCCTTCTCTAATGTTGATATATTACTGTCTATTCCTACTCTCTCCCCTTCTCTAATGTTGATATATTCCAGCTAATACCTACTCTCTCTCCTTCTCTAATGTTGACATATTACTGTCTATTTCTACTCTCTCTCCTTCTCTAATGTTGACATATTACTGTCTATTTCTACTCTCTCTCCTTCTCTAATGTTGATATATTCCAGCTAATACCTACTCTCTCTCCTTCTCTAATGTTGACATATTACTGTCTATTTCTACTCTCTCTCCTTCTCTAATGTTGACATATTACTGTCTATTTCTACTCTCTCTCCTTCTCTAATGTTGACATATTACTGTCTATTTCTACTCTCTCTCCTTCTCTAATGTTCACATATTACTGTCTATTTCTACTCTCTCTCCTTCTCTAATGTTCACTTTTACTGTCTATTCCTACTCTCTCTCCTTCTCTAATGTTGATATATTACTGTCTATTCCTACTCTCTCCCCTTCTCTAATGTTGATATATTCCAGCTAATACCTACTCTCTCTCCTTCTCTAATGTTGACATATTCCTGTATATTTCTACTCTCTCTCCTTCTCTAATGTTGATATATTACTGTCTATTTCTACTCTCTCCCCTTCTCTAATGTTGATATATTACTGTCTATTTCTACTCTCTCTCCTTCTCTAATGTTGATATATTACTGTCTATTCCTACTCTCTCTCCTTCTCTAATGTTCATATATTACTGTCTATTTCTACTCTCTCTCCTTCTCTAATGTTGATATATTACTGTCTATTTCTACTCTCTCTCCTTCTCTAATGTTGATATATTACTGTCTATTCCTACTCTCTCTCTCTCCTTCTCTAATGTTGATATATTACTGTCTATTCCTACTCTCTCTCCTTCTCTAATGTTGATATATTACTGTCTATTTCTACTCTCTCTCCTTCTCTAATGTTGATATATTACTGTCTATTTCTACTCTCTCTCCTTCTCTAATGTTGATATATTACTGTCTATTCCTACTCTCTCTCCTTCTCTCTCTCCTTCTCTAATGTTGATATATTACTGTCTATTCCTACTCTCTCTCCTTCTCTAATGTTGATATATTACTGTCTATTTCTACTCTCTCTCCTTCTCTAATGTTGATATATTACTGTCTATTTCTACTCTCTCTCCTTCTCTAATGTTGACATATTACTGTCTATTTCTACTCTCTCTCCTTCTCTAATGTTCATATATTACTGTCTATTCCTACTCTCTCTCCTTCTCTAATGTTGATATATTACTGTCTATTTCTACTCTCTCTCCTTCTCTAATGTTGACATATTACTGTCTATTCCTACTCTCTCTCCTTCTCTAATGTTGACATATTACTGTCTATTTCTACTCTCTCTCCTTCTCTAATGTTGACATATTCCTGTCTATTTCTACTCTCTCTCCATCTCTAATGTTGACATATTACTGTCTATTTCTTCTCTCTCCTTCTCTAATGTTGACATATTACTGTCTATTCCTACTCTCTCTCCTTCTCTAATGTTCACATATTACTGTCTATTTCTATTTCAACAGATTTCTCTACAGTACAAAGTACATCAGTCTGTAAAACTGTCTCTTCTATATTTCTATAACAGTTTTCTTGAAATATCACTGTAAAAGAACTCTGTGTTTAGCAGAAAGCTTGGTATATAATTGACGTAACATTGAAAAACTTCCTCAATAATAGAAAAGCCAATACACTGGGATACAAGGAAATACAGGGATATTATTTATTGACATGTTAAATAATTTATAGTTTATGAATATCATTAGTTATTGTATAGGATATCAGAGGTAGAGTGGTTGAAAGTGATTTTTTAAGATTACAACTTTTAGGGCCCGCTCTTACCTTGACTAAAGTCCAACTTAACAATGTTCGGATAAACAACTTTTCTTTTATACATTTAAAAGTCAAACGTAAGCATGACTTTTATAAAGATCGAGTGGTGCATACATAAAGTCTAACTTAAGTCGAAGGATTAGGTTAAATACGAGCGCTACTTTACGCCCTTTCTGTATCTGTAACTTGTATCTATGAAGGTGAGGTAATTAATATAAGCATTAAAGTGTACTAATTAATATTTTCTATAAATATGTCTTTTCTATATCACAGTCTCACGGCATTATTTTAACTTTAAAACATTGATAATTCTAGACACATAGTTTTGAAGGACCAAATGTAGACAGTGAACTGTGAACACTATTACTGATTAACTTAGCTAAATATTACCTGTTTCTGAGACTAAGATATGATTGGTCAAACTAATGGTGAATCTGTCTCTTTAATGATATACTAAACTGTGAACACTATTACTGATTAGCTTAGCTAAATATTACCTGTTTCTGAGACTAAGGTATGATTGGTCAAACTAATGGTGAATCTGTCTCTTTAATGATATACTAAACTGTAAACACTATTACTGATTAACTTGGGTAAATATTACCTGTTTCTGAGACTAAGGTATGATTGGTCAAACTAATGGTGAATCTGTCCCTTTAATGATATACTAAACTGTGAACACTATTACTGATTAACTTAGCTAAATATTACCTGTTTCTGTGACTAAGATATGATTGGTCAAACTAATGGTGAAAAAGCTTTTCCTAATTTCATGGAATGAATTTGCCCAGTTTTGGATGATATGCTATTGTAAATTGTTCAATATAGACCATTGAATATAAAATATAATTGGTGTAAGGCCTGGAGAAATCATCCTATGGAACTAGAACGTTTAAACATGATGATACAAGGTCAAGGTCGGTATATATTGATTTAGAATGGTCAATCTGTTGAGGTTTAGTATTTATTCTACCACACTCTACTATCTTGTATCTAATAGTTCTAAGGGGTTATTATAGTGATGGATGGTAATCAATGAAGACTTGGACTTGATTCAGTTGGAATTTTATCATATTCATTCATCTATTATCAACTGATATCTGATATCTGATAGTTCCAATGGCTGGCAGTAGTGGCAGGAAGGTAGGACGTCTTTTGATTTAGATTCATTTCTGTATAACTGATAAGGTGCAGAAGAGTAGGATGTAAAACTCCATTTCATTTCTATTACAAACAGTCCATCTTCATTAGCCCATAAGGTGCAGAAGAGTAGGATGTAAAACTCTATTCATTTCATTTCTATTACAAACAGTCCATCTTCATTAGCCCATTAGGTGTAGAAGAGTAGGATGTAAAACTCCATTCATTTCACTTAACTCTTGGTTATATTCTTCAAGAGTTTGAACTGGTTTAATTTTAAAGTTGGTTCGTTCATCTATTAGTTTATCTAAAGTCCGTTGAACTATGATAGTTATTATGGTAAATGACGGATGCTCGGAACCTTGACTGAATTAATTTGGAATTTTCTTGTTCATATTAACTTATCTAGGTTTCTTCTGAATTGTTTTGGTCCCAATGTTAAATGATTGATGCTTTGTCTTAATTAGTTTGAAATTTTCTCATTTCTCTATGTAAGTTTATATCTAATGGTTCCAGCAGATAATGGTACCGATAATTACAGGAAGCCGACTTCTGTGGTTTGGAATATTTTCTTTATTTAGAACAGATTTCTTTCTGTAATAGTTTCAATGGAGTTTGGTAGTCAATGAATGATTTTTTGGGTTGAACTTTGCTGTTTGTTTGTTGATTTGATGAACAATTTTTTATTCGTCATATGCGTTAACAATGAACATCACACCGAACATTCATCGCCGAAGCACCAATCAGCTATCGGATGCAGTTCACTTGAGAATCGAAATGGTGACGTTCAAGCTAAAATGTTGGCACTGTTTTACTTACGCACCCCCCAACTTCTCGTAAAGCTATCGATTTGAAACTTGGAAGAGGTTTTTCATCTGCATTAGGCTTTAGAATGAACTTAAATTTACCTTCTCAAACTTGACTCATAAAACTAATCATATATCAGTTAGACTTACCAGATGCTAGTTGTTAAATAAATATCAATAAGGACTAATATTAGTTCATAGTTTTATCAATAATTATTAAGAATTATAGATTTATCAGATTATATAGAGATTATGTTGTATAGTTAGCACCAGGTAAATCTACCAACTATTCACGGCTTCTTTTCACTGATATTACTCTTTTTAGTCCAGATTTTAAATCTTAATATTGGTTTATTCATTCGAAGATGTAAAATTACCTTGGACAACATCAATGACAAAGTCAGTGACAACATCAATGACATCATCAGTGACCACGTCATTGACAACATCAATGAAAACATCAGTGACAACATCAATGACAACATCAGTGACTGTCAGTGACAACTTCAGTAACAACGTCAGTGACTGTCAGTGACAACTTCAGTAACAACGTCAGTGACGACTTCAACAACAACATCAGTGACAATGTTAATGTCAGCATCAATGACAAAATCAGTGACATCAATGACAGTTGTTTTAATTACTTTCATTTATATTCATCATTTGTTTTATTTTAAATAATCTCTTATATCTGTCTGTATTTATGTATTTTATCGGCCGACAAGCCGACTCCATGGAAGTTAAAAGTATTTGTTGTAAGAATTTTGAGGGTATTTTTGTTCGATGTTTGAAATAACAATAGGTAAATCTAGTTATTGTAAGAAATTGGAATCGTGAAGTATTTTATCAAGACAGTGAGGAGATCTGAGAGTGTAGGCGTACAACTTTAACTGTTTATTGATCTCCTTTTCTATTTATTGATTTGAATTATTAATGGTTTGCTTTTAAGAAGGATTTATCCTACATTTTGTTGATATACTGTATTAGATGTCTTATACATAATTAAGGGTAGGAAGCACATGAATAATGAACACAGTTTTTATGGTATACTACTCCTCAATTTAATAATAATACACAACGTTTCAACAATTACACTGTCGTCATCAGGTGAATACTACTCCTCAATTTAATACAATAATACACAACGTTTCAACAATTACACTGTCGTCATCAGGTGAATACTACTCCTCAATTTAATACAATAATACACAACGTTTCACAACAATTACACTGTCGTCATCAGGTGAATACTACTCCTCAATTTAATACAATAATACACAACGTTTCAACAATTACACTGTCATCATCAGGTGAATACTACTCCTCAATTTAATACAATAATACACAACGTTTCACAACAATTACACTGTCGTCATCAGGTGTATACTACTCCTCAATTTAATACAATAATACACAACGTTTCAACAATTACACTGTCGTCATCAGGTGTATACTACTCCTCAATTTAATACAATAATACACAACGTTTCACAACAATTACACTGTCATCATCAGGTGAATACTACTCCTCAATTTAATAACAATAATACACAACGTTTCACACAATTACACTGTCATCATCAGGTGAATACTACTCCTCAATTTAATACAATAATACACAACGTTTCACAACAATTACACTGTCGTCATCAGGTGAATACTACTCCTCAATTTAATACAATAATACACAACGTTTCAACAATTACACTGTCGTCATCAGGTGAATACTACTCCTCAATTTAATACAATAATACACAACGTTTCAACAATTACACTGTCGTCATCAGGTGAATACTACTCCTCAATTTAATACAATAATACACAACGTTTCAACAATTACACTGTCATCATCAGGTGAATACTACTCCTCAATTTAATACAATAATACACAACGTTTCACAACAATTACACTGTCGTCATCAGGTGAATACTACTCCTCAATTTAATACAATAATACACAACGTTTCAACAATTACACTGTCATCATCAGGTGAATACTACTCCTCAATTTAATACAATAATACACAACGTTTCACAACAATTTACACAGTTGTTTTATTCACCTGATGAGGATGATAACCACCATAGGGTAACAATTTATTGTTTAAATAAACACACATTCATATTAATCATAGGTTTAATATTTTATTCAATGAAATATGTTTTTTTTTAGTATATCATCTAATGTTTGTGATTTCTATTCAGTTATCAATGTAATTTTGCATAATTCAATTTCAAAAGATTTATATCTATTTATCTTGCAAAACCACAGTAGACCACTTAGATATAATTATCTATAATAAATAATATGAATGGAGTTTTACGTCCTACTCTACTGTACCTGATTGGTTAATGAAGACGGGCGACGCCTTGCAGTGTGCAATGAAGGTTTAGAAATAAAGTGACTCTTCAGTACCTAATTTGCTAATTAAGACAGAAAAATTAATTATAACAGCTGTGTTTGTATTGGTCATTTTTAAGACGATATTTTATTTATATGCCTAAAATGACATAAACATATGACATGTTAAATTTTTAATAAGTATATTAATATACCTGTATATCACAAGATATTTACTGTCACTTATATAGTGTAATAGTTTTTATTGATATATTTAATCAAAGGTTGATGTGAACTATATATCATGTCATAGTGACATTTATAAGGTAGGGAGAGAGAGAGTGGGGGAGAGAGAGAGTGGGGCGAGATAGAGTAGGGGAGATAGAAGGAGGAGAGAGTAGGGGGAGAGAGTGGCACACCCTTTTTTGAAAGTGAATAGCGTTTTACATATATTATAATTTATGAAACAGTGATATTTGTATGAGGGTGGGGTGAAGGGTGTAGGGCCTTGCTTTGGCTACCCCCCACTTTCATCTTTATAATTATTTTACATAGGGAAAGAATTAGTTTGTGAGTCCCCTTCACTGGAAACAACTCTTACTCCCCCCCCCCAAACCTGACAACACTACAAGGTGAGGTGATTTGGGGCATTTCCTTTTGTTTGATAATCCTGCCATAGACAAGTAACTTTCCACGGAAACGGGTTGAAAGTGAAAGAAAGATTTCTGTGTTTAATATAGTATTATATATAATATGTTATAGTGAACACATTGATTGACATGTCAAGTTATTGCCAGATTACACCACATCAGTTGTTGACATGTTCGCTACATAATTTCATTCCTAGACAACTGATTGATAGATTGGGATATAGCATCCACTGGTACGCATGCCTATTTGTTATCTACCTACCTACCAAGGTGATATTGGGCTCTATATAGCTGATATTGGGTTCTATACAGCCAAATATAGACAGCCAATATTAGGTTCTAGACAACTGATATTGGGTTCTATACAGCCAAATATAGACAGCCAATATTAGGTTCTAGACAACTGATATTGGGTTCTAGACATATGACGTCAGCTGATATTGGGCTCTATATAGCTGATATTGTGTTCTAGACATATGACGTCAGCTGATATTGTGTTCTAGACATATGACGTCAGCTGATATTGGGTTCTAGACATATGACGTCAGCTGATATTGGAAGCTTATGGTATTAGACATGATATTGGGTTCTATACAGCCAAATATAGACAGGCAATATTAGGTTCTAGACAACTGATATTGGGTTCCAGACAGCCAATATTAGGTTCTAGACAGCTGATATTGGTTCTCAACAGCTGATATTGGGTTGCTAGACAGCTGATATTGAGTTCTAATACAGCTGATATTGGGTTTAGATATAGCGATATTGGGTTGTAGACAGCTGATATTGGGTTTAGATCTGATATTAGTTCTAAACAGCTGATATTGGGTTCTAGACAGCTGATATTGGGTTCCAGACAGCTGATATTGGGTTCTAGACAGCTGATATTGGGTTCTAACAGCTGATATTGGGTTGAAGACAACTGATATTGGGTTCTAGACAACTGATATTGGGTTCTAGACAACTGATATTGGGTTCTAGACAGCTGATATTGGGTTCTAGACAACTGATATTGGGTTCTAGATAACTGATATTGGGTTCTAGACAGCTGATATTGGGTTCTAGACAGCTGATATTGGGTTCTAGACAGCTGATATTGGGTTCTAGACAAGCTGATATTGGGTTTCAGACAGCTGATATTGGGTTCTAGACAACTGATATTGGGTTCTAGATAACTGATATTGGGTTGTAGATAACTGATATTGGGTTGTAGACAACTGATATTGGGTTCTAGACAGCTGATATTGGGTTCTAGATAACTGATATTGGGTTGTAAGTAACTGATATGGAGTTCTAGACAATGATATTGGGTCTCTAGTATCAACTGATATTGGGTTGTATAACTGAATTTAGACAGCTGATATTGGTTCTAGACAACTGATATTGGGTTCTAGATAACTGATATTGGGTTCTATACAACCTGATATTGGTTCTAGACAACTATATAGGTTGTAGATAACTGATATTAGGTTCTAGACAACTGATATTGGTTCTAGAAACATGCCATATTGAGGTTCTAGATAGCTGATATTGGGTTCTAAACAGCTGATATTGGGTTCCAGACAGCTGATATTGGGTTGTAGACAGCTGATATTGAGTTCTAAACAGCTGATATTGGGTTGAAGACAACTGATATTGGGTTCTAGACAGTTGATATTGAGTTCTAAACAGCTGATATTGGGTTCTAGATAACTGATATTGGGTTGTAGACTAGCTGATATTGGGTTCTAGACAACTGATATTGGGTTGTAGATAACTGATATTGGGTTGTAGATAACTGATATTGGGTTGTAGACAGCTGATATTGGTTCTAGACAGCTGATATTGGGTTGTAGACAACTGATATTAGGTTCTAGACAGCTGATATTGGGTTCTAGACAGCTGATATTGGGTTCTAGACAGCTGATATTGGGTTCTAGACAGCTGATATTGGGTTCTAGACAGCTGGGAAAAACAATTCATACATATATAGGCCTACAACTGTATCAGTTATACATTGTAACATTATGGAAATAGAAATTAATTTATATCAACAATGAAATTGGTCGATCTCATTACCTCGTTAATATTCCAACACTAATTATTGATTAACAACTAACTTGTTTAATTAATTAGCTGTAAAATAGTTGTTGGACATCTGTTGTATTTCTCTTTGATAATTTCTCTTCTGTTAGTTTACATTTTACAGTCCTGATTAGTTTACATTTTACAGTCCTGATGTCAACATTAGATAGGTACTAGTAGTGAAATAACATTCTAGGATTAGCTGTCCTGATGAGGATTGTGTATCTGAAACATGTCAGCAGTATGAGATGAGCTCTTGTCAGTTAACCTCCATAATTTCTAAAACTAGCTGTCCTGATGAGGATTGTGTATCTGAAACATGTCAGCAGTATAAAATGAGCTGTAGTAGATAAATAAAATCGACCCCAAATTGGTGGAGCTTGCCGACTACGTGACCAGTCAATGGTTAGAGGGCGCGCATGAATTGCATGAATGGAACCATTAGGGCTCAGATTCACCTTGGACTAATAACAATTTAGAAGGTTGGTATAGTCGTGTACAGAAACTGATTGGTAAAGCACACCCCATCATATTTAAATAATTAATTTCTTGAAGGCGGAACAGTATGTTATTGAGATACGGATGGTTCAGTATGCTGTCGGCCGTAACAACCTCTCAAAAAACTCTAGACGCTAGACTTATTCAAAGCGGACAGCGATATTTGAATAATGCAGTTACTATTTACGAGTTTGCGGACTGTGTTGCGTTTTTACTGAAAGTGAAATAAATGTCATAAATAAAATAAATAATTAAAATATTTTTTGCTAATTGGCTATAACCTGATCAGATCGGCTTAAGTGTACTATGATAACACCCAGTAAGCCTGTTGTTCTCAAAATCCATTTTTTGACAAAATTCCCGTAGAAACCATTTTTTATATTTGCATGAATAGTTTTGACCCAAGCGGTGACTTCCCGGGAATGAACCAATTCTGTGATGAAATTAAATAATCAATATTGATTTTATAGTACGTCACAATTCAGTTATAACTAATATTAACAAAGTTTATAAAACAATAATGGTTTAAAATATCAGCAATGAGATAAACTTAAAATAGTAAACTCAAATTCAGGTAAATAGCATATTGTTAACAATTTTCACAAATTTGAAAAAAATTTAAAAATATAAAATTTCCATGCCATTGATATATAACTATGACAAATAACACTAGAATATTGTTAACAATTTTCACAAAATTTACAAAAAAAAATTATTTTTGAATTTCCATGTCATTGAAAAATAAAAAAATATAATTGTTACAAAAATTACAATAATATATATTTTACCTGCTGTCATTTTCTAACAAAACATTTCAAATATCATAAAAACTTGAAATTTACTCAGACGTAGGTGATACGTGTTTTATACCTGTATTCTTTTTTATTTATTAAAAAATAGTCAAGTTGGTACATTACCTGCAGGGCGTTGACTTGATAAATTATTATCGTTTATTTCAAATTTTATAATTTTATCTACAGGTGAACTTACTTGTTTATAGTTTTAGAAAGTTTAGAAAAGGTCAACAGTTTCTATAAATCTAGGTACTTAGATCGGAATTTGGATCAAAAAGTAAAATTTTAACCTCCAATTTTTGTTTTATTTGGTGTTATAACAGGTGGTTAGTAACGTTTTAATTATTTAGATATACTTTACAAAGTGTGAATTGTTTTTTAAACTTTAAGATTAATCAACAGCTCAGGTTTTATACAGTTTGTTTTGTGGAAAATTGTTTATTTCAAGTTTATTTCAAAACTATATACTTTATAGGTTAGTGTAAAAACGTCAGTCACCCTCGGACTCAAAATTATAATTTGTATGTTTTATTGTGTTATGAATAATAACTGAAGTAATTGTTGGAGAAAGTTGGTAAGAAAATTGTGACAGTGTTTTTGGAGTTTTACTCAAAAAGAGAGAAAGACTTGGATATATTTAAACCTGGTTTAAAAATAAAAGCTTAATTTGATGTTATATTGTTTAGAAAATTATGGAAACTGAAGTGTTATTGAAAATATTTGATGATAATTTGTGTTTAAATCAAGCAAGGTGGTAGAATCAGGTAAGACAACAATTACAATCTTCATTAGACTGGACAAACATCTGTTTCTATACTAGAGATCTTGATTTAACTGTATTTACCAGTCATGTCTGATTACAGCTCTAAAATGATTGAGTACAATTTTGATATAAAGAGCATGTCTATACGAATATGCTATACTTCACAATGAAAATTGGTACAAAATCGTTCTGCATCTCCGTGGGTGGGGTCTTTTATATCTTTAGATACCTTGGGCCTACCCTACCTCAATACTTCCAGAAAAATTGATATTATAGATCAGTTGCACCATCATTATCTCCTTACGTCTGCAGATCTACATTTAAAAAAAAAAACCTCAGATTTGTTTTCTGCCATTGAAGACTGTGTGTCACTAAAAGTTCAAGGGTCGATGGACCACAATAGAAATGATGCACAACACTAATTTTTTGTTATCATAAAGGTAATTGAAAAAAAATATTTTTTTTTTAAAAGTGTGTAAAGATCTAAATTTTCAAAGCAAGGCTTGTGGGTTTTGTTTTTTTACACGTAAAATTTTGTGACAATTGTGATTCTTCTTGTGTTAAATTTAACACATAGGACATGTGGAGAAGAATTTTTATTATGATATTTTGATGAAGCCAAAGTACACTGCCCCCGTATGTTAAAGTTCTTAACACGTCTTTTTGATAAACCAACCTCCAGGTAACAAAACTAAATATATTAAAAAATATTATTGTTATAATAAACTTTTTGTACTGAAGTTCCTTTTCCCTTCAGCAAATTGTTGACGTGTTTATTTCTCTGTTTTCTCCACTTTACTTATTTCACCTCTCCTTGTTCAAATAAAATAAAAAAAATTAAAGTTCTCAAATAAAATCAAATAGAGTTTCATGTCCTTCTTGTCTGCTAATGAAGACAAGCCATGCAGTGTGTAATGAGGGAAATTTTCAGACAACATTAATACATTAAGTGTTAACAATTATTATGGATATAGACTTCTATTTGTACTTTTAAACACAACATTTCTTTACACAGACGGTAGCTTGATATTTTTGTAAAAAGTTTGGTATCGAAAAGGCATAGGAAATCCTGTCGATCGGAGACAGCGATAAAAACCCAACTACACATGAATGAGTAAAAGTAAGATCCTTTCATTTTTAAAATATCAAAACAAAATGGTCTTGCAGATCCTCTCATAAGAGACCACCTCCATTCAGCGACCGTTTTTGAATATTCCCTTGAGTGGTCTCTGACTACAGGTTTGACAGCTAATTAATATCACTAACTACGTAGTTAGATACAGTAGTTAATCAATAGATTATTAATAAGGAAGATGGGTGTAAATCTATCACTGAAAATTGAAATCAATTCTTTGTGAAATGATTGTTACGTTAAATTTAGACTATTGAATAAGTTGTAGATTGACGTAATTAGCGGTGTAACGAGAGATCAATATGTAAATACACCAGTTTATTTCTAGCAGACGCCAATCTTCTTTTTACGTGCTACTAGATAATTATCGATACGTGTTATTTATGGATAGATAACGAAGTTTAAAAGGTTCATATTAAAATATTGATGTGTGTTTTAGATATTCAAACTGTCATCAGATATAAAGATTTTATGACTAGTAGATGTTTTAATAGATTGATTACGCTGTTTAGAATATTGTTGTTATTTAACAGTTGAAGTGTGTTGTGGATAATAGACCTTTCATCAGGATAATGGATAATTATAGTTGTTGGGTTTTAAAGCACAGTCCGTTAGAGCGTTGGTTCTTTACATCATGACGTCATTTACTTGGATACGTTGAAAATGTCGGACGTGAGTTCTAATCTTGATCGGTGTGTGAAAGTTCGATGACCTTGAATAAGTCATCTTCACTCATAATTCCAGTCCACCAGCTGTAAGTGGGTACGGATAATCTGGGAAAAGTCAATGCCAAGAGGTTTGTCCAAGGACCAGCTGGTAGAAAGGATCCCTGTCATGACGGACTTGTGAACCGAAGTTGTTATCATTGTAAAATATAGTTGTTTCTAACCTTATTATTTATTTTTCTATATATATAGATTGATCACAGTGTTTCTGATATTCATATTTCGGATAATAAACCTTTCATCAGGATAATAGTGCTGGGTATTTGCAATCATGCCACGATACGATACGTATCACAATACAAGGGTCATGAAACGATACATATCGTGATATAGGATAATAGATAAAAAGTAACATATTTTTTCCAAGTTTTCAATATTTACTAATTTTATATTTATATTGTGAAGTAACGGGATTTTATTACTAGTAATTATAACTAGTTATCTGAGGTGTTTCACTCATAAACAGTTAACTAAAAAATGTCGTGTGTTTTGGATAATAAACCTGAAACCAGAAAGAAAATAATGATTGCTTGATGAAATTCTCCAGACAATGTTAACCAGTCTAATTTTAAAATTGTCATTTTCTTGTCAAACAGAGGAGAAAATGTCGTATAAATATTGATTTTACATCAGAATTCCTTCATTGATTCGACCAGCAGATTTGTAAGATTTCTCTCTATTTTATACCTACTTTCTAGTAGCCTTGGTGACTCAGCTCACTAACTGAAGGTCCAGGGTTCAATCCCAGTATAGGTTGAGATAATACTTCAACCCTGTCAGTAGAGAGCTGTGGTGGCTCAGTGAGTTAGACACTTGCTCACTAACCTGAAGGTCCAGGGTTCAATCCCAGTATAGGTTGAGATAATACTTCAACCCTGTCAGTAGAGAGCTGTGGTGGCTCAGTGAGTTAGATGCTTGCTCACTAACCTGAAGGTCCAGGGTTCAATCCTAGTATAGGTAGAGATAATACTTCTACCCTGTCAATAGAGAGCTGTAGGGGGCTCAGTTTAGTTAGGACTTGCTCACTAACCTGAAGGTCCAGTGTTCAATCCCAGTATAGGTTGAGGATAATACTTCAACCTTGTCAGTAGAGAGCTGTGGTGGCTCAGTGAGTAAGATGCTTGCTCACTAACCTGAAGGTCCAGGGTTCAATCCTAGTATAGGTTGAGATAATACTTCAACCCTGTCAGTAGAGAGCTGTAGTGGCTCAGTGAGTTAGACACTTGCTCACTAACCTGAAGGTCCAGGGTTTAATCCTTGTATAGGTTGAGATAATACTTCAACCCTGTCAGTAGAGATCTGTGGTAACTCAGTGAGTTAGATACTTGCTCACTAACCTGAAGGTCCAGGTTTCAATCCTAGTATAGGTTGAGATAATACTTCAACCCTGTCAGTAGAGAGCTGTGGTGGCTCAGTGAGTAAGATACTTGCTCACTAACCTGAAGGTCCAGGGTTCAATCCTAGTATAGGTTGAGATAATACTTCAGCCCTGTCAGTAGAGAGCTGTGGTGGCTCAGTGAGTAAGACACTTGCTCGCTAACCTGAAGGTCCAGGGTTCAATCCTAGTATAGGTAGAGATAATACTTCAACCCTGTCAGTAGAGAGCTGTGGTGGCTCAGTGAGTTAGATGCTTGCTCACTAACATGAAGGTCAAGGGTTCAATCCTAGTATAGGTTGAGATAATACTTCAACCCTGTCAGTAGAGAGCTGTGGTGACTCAGTGAGTTAGATGCTTACTCACTAACCTGAAGGTCCAGGGTTCAATCCTAGTATAGGTTGAGATAATACTTCAACCCTGTCAGTAGAGAGCTGTGGTGACTCAGTGAGTTAGATGCTTGCTCTCTAACTTGAAGGTCCAGGGTTCAATCCTAGTATAGGTAGAGATAATACTTCAACCCTGTCAGTAGAGAGTTGTGGTGGCTCAGTGAGTTAGATGCTTGCTCACTAACCTGAAGGTCCAGGGTTCAATCCCAGTATAGGTTGAGATGAACTTTCAGGTTTTTCAGTCTGGTTTTCCCTTGTCATTGATGCAGGTTTTTCTAGATAAGTATTCATGAGTTTATCTATTAACTTCAGATAATTTTAGTATTCCAGTCATTTGATTGGTCTATCACTAAAATTTATTTTAGATTTAGTTTTGTTATCCAATCATTTCACTATATTTCTTTAAAACTGGATTAATTAATGTTAAGTTTTGGAGAATGAGGCCCCAGGACAGTTTTCATAAAAACAAACTAGAAAATAAATTGATATTTGAACAGAAAATAATACCTAGATCAAACATGTCAGTCCAAATTATAAATACAACACTAAAAATATCTACAATAACTTATACCCATAAATTAGTGTTACGCATCACTACTACTTTCGTTTTATAACCATCCAGTGACCTTTTGACCCTTGTAACATTGTTATAGTTGGTATATATCAGTCTCCAGATAAATATCATAAATATAAATATGACTCCAGAAATTGTGAAATTGAACATTTTCACAAAAAGTTGATTTAAAATGTTTGATTTGAAAAATGAAGGTTCACGGATTTGGGGGGTAGTTTTTGGCCAGGAAGACAACAGACTGATTTATTTACCTATAGTATTAGACCAGACCTGTTTATTTCTACTGTGTTTATACAAGTTTCTTTTTAGCTGACTATTGTATTTCTTAAACCTTGTTTACTTATATCAGAGAAATCTAGAAATCAGAGTTTTACTTCCTCTCTGGTTGTTCTAATTTACAATCCATCAAGTTTGTAGGCCTACTCGTGTTTGTTATACCAATAAGCAACATGTCTGAAAATGGTGAATTTCTTGCAATTTGTTAATTATATAGATTAGATTCAGGAGAGAAAACAGGTTATAGTGGTTATAAGATAGTAGATATCAGGACTGTTGATTTAACTGTATATGCCAGTCGTGTCAGATTGGACTTCCAAAATGACTGACAGCATTTTTGATATATAGGACATTTTCTATGCTAGTTTGCTATATGTAAACATTATTCATGCATGATGAAAATAACTAAAGGATCATTATTTACGTGTTAAAATTTCCGGTTAGGAATTTTTTAATCAACAGCCCTGTTGGACATATTCTCAAATTGTTATTTTAACTTTTTTTTTTCTTTTCAGTTTGAAAACCAAGAATGGAATTAAAGCACTGGATATTCTATCATGATTGACAAGTACTCAACCAATCAAATGAGCAGACAACATGATTGACAGTTCACTCAACCAATCATCTCAATAGGATACGTGATTGACATGTGAATTGACCAATCACATATCAGTATTTAAATTCAAATCAAGTGAATCAATGGCTCAGGATTTGTACGCCAATATGTCGTTCAGCACTATATTTCGGAAGGCGACAAATTTACTTGGAATAAGTACAGAGGAAGTGAAGTCTCCGCCACTAGATGGCGAGATTATTTATTGTAAAAACAATGTCTGCGTTCATCCGCCTGCTCCGTTAACTCTAGAAGTCGAGCATCACCCTGGTTACCTGACTATCAGAGCTCAACAAGATGAGGTACGTTAAGTAATTCTAAATCTTAAACTCAAATTTTTACAGTTGACATTGGCCATTTTGAAAGTGGTTCTGTTTTTGATCAGGCTGAATTTGAACTAAAAAAATCTCACAATATAAAATACATAAAATTATGTTCCTATCTTCAATAACAAAGTACATATGTAAATTGTCTTGAAACGTTATGTACCTTATTATTATTTGAAGAAGTGAGTTATACCATAATAATGTCTTTGTGTTTCTTGTTATATCTGCTCTCTGCTTCTAAATGTCTTTGTTCAAATCTTAACATAACCTTAAAGAAGTGAGTTTTACCATAATATTGTCTTTGTGTTTCTTGTTATATCTGCTCTCTGCTTCTAAATATCTTTGTTCAAATCTTAACATAACCTTAAAGAAGTGAGTTATACCATAATATTGTCTTTGTGTTTCTTGTTATATCTGCTCTCTGCTTCTAAATGTCTTTGTTCAAATCTTAACATAACCTTAAAGAAGTGAGTTATACCATAATATTGTCTATGTGTTTCTTGTTATATCTGCTCTCCGCTTCTAAATGTCGTTGTTCAAATCTTAACATAACCTTAAAGAAGTGAGTTATACCATAATATTGTCTTTGTGTTTCTTGTTATATCTGCTCTCCGCTTCTAAATGTCGTTGTTCAAATCTTAACATAACCTTAAAGAAGTGAGTTATACCATAATATTGTCTTTGTGTTTCTTGTTATATCTGCTCTCTGCTTCTAAATGTCTTTGTTCAAATCTTA
The DNA here is from genome assembly GCA_030562195.1 of Nipponacmea schrenckii. Classification (NCBI taxonomy): domain Eukaryota; kingdom Metazoa; phylum Mollusca; class Gastropoda; family Lottiidae; genus Nipponacmea; species Nipponacmea schrenckii. The sequence goes on from JAUJPP010000001.1 coordinate 770,401, forward strand.
ACATAACCTTAAAGAAGTGAGTTATACCATAATAGTGTCTATGTGTTTCTTGTTATATCGTCTCTCTGCTTCTAAATGTCTTTGTTCAAATCTTAACATAACCTTAAAGAAGTGAGTTTTACCATAATATTGTCTTTGTGTTTCTTGTTATATCTGCTCTCTGCTTCTAAATATCTTTGTTCAAATCTTAACATAACCTTAAAGAAGTGAGTTATACCATAATATTGTCTTTGTGTTTCTTGTTATATCTGCTCTCTGCTTCTAAATGTCTTTGTTCAAATCTTAACATAACCTTAAAGAAGTGAGTTATACCATAATATTGTCTTTGTGTTTCTTGTTATATCTGCTCTCCGCTTCTAAATGTCGTTGTTCAAATCTTAACATAACCTTAAAGAAGTGAGTTATACCATAATATTGTCTTTGTGTTTCTTGTTATATCTGCTCTCCGCTTCTAAATGTCGTTGTTCAAATCTTAACATAACCTTAAAGAAGTGAGTTATACCATAATATTGTCTTTGTGTTTCTTGTTATATCTGCTCTCTGCTTCTAAATGTCTTTGTTCAAATCTTAACATAACCTTAAAGAAGTGAGTTATACCATAATATTGTCTATGTGTTTCTTGTTATATCTGCTCTCTGCTTCTAAATGTCTTTGTTCCAATCTTAACATAACCTTAAAGAAGTGGGTTATTTAAGCAATAAACGGTCACCCTATGGCGGTTATGGTCGTATATCAGGACAAAGGTTGGATGGAAAATTGAATGAATGCGCGTTAGCGCATTTATGATTGATTTTCCATCCAACCTTTGTCCTGATATACGACCATAACCGCCATAGGGTGACCGTTTATTGCTTATATTTACATTTTCAAGACTTGTCACCACGACAAATTCTACTCTTTGCGTGAAAATTTCATATTACCCGCCTTTGTCGCTGGAGTTGATCTTGTTGATGGAATAGCCATTTTCTTTTCATCAGAATATAGTTCGCAGGGGAAAGCTCTCAAAATGTAAGAAAAAACAATGTTTATCTCAATTTTATGTTTAATCTTTATAAATCAATTCATTTATCAATAAATATAAAACATTTTGGTATGAATTCCGACTTTAACGATGAAAAGCAACAAAATCATGAAATTTAATGAACGCGGATACAATTGAACAACGGAGAGGTGATTCGGTGATAGACCTGACCACATGTAAACAAGTAGGAAAGTTGAGAAAATGAAAGAAACTATAAAGACCAATCTAGAAGAAGACCCCTCCATATGTTGATAGGTGACCACAGTTTACACTCAATTCAGTTAATTTCCGGTAAAAGTATAGTATTTTGAAACTTAATATTAAACAATCCATAAACCTGCACTTTTAGGCTCTTAAACTGAAGCGAGTAACTAGGTCAAATGGGTCTACGGCTATGGCCAGTACACTCAGGCCTAATTCGATTGAGTTCTATCGCATTTTGCCAATTATTCTTGTATGAGACTGTGAGTATTAGATTGGCTTTGGGTTAGGCTAATGGAAACTTTATTACATATTAGAATTCATCATTAAAATTGGAATTTTACGTTCAAGCGTAAAGATGATCGACGTTAATAGCGCGACGGCCATGTTTATTTACATTGGTTACCGTGTATTACTACGCTCAATGTTTTGGTGATGAGGCAATGGCAGTTATTGTCTCATAAACGCCACACGTATTAACATTAGTCCAATGGAGAAAAACAACAGCTAATGTAAATATACCATAATATTGTCTATGTGTTTCTTGTTATATCGTCTCTCTGCTTCTAAATGTCTTTGTTCAAATCTTAACATAACCTTAAAGAAGTGAGTTACACCATAATATTGTCTATGTGTTTCTTGTTATATCGTCTCTCTGCTTCTAAATGTCTTTGTTCAAATCTTAACATAACCTTAAAGAAGTGAGTTATACCATAATAGTGTCTATGTGTTTCTTGTTATATCTGCTCTCTGCTTCTAAATGTCTTTGTTCAAATCTTAACATAACCTTAAAGAAGTGAGTTATACCATAATATTGTCTATGTGTTTCTTGTTATATCTGCTCTCTGCTTCTAAATGTCTTTGTTCAAATCTTAACATAACCTTAAAGAAGTGAGTTATACCATAATATTGTCTTTGTGTTTCTTGTTATATCTGCTCTCTGCTTATTAATGTCTTTATTCAAATCTTAACTCTGTAGTAAATAATTGATATTTTGCAGATATTTAACTTAATCTGTTAATCCTATTTTTATCTGTTTTCCAGGCCAAGGACCCAACGTTAGTTTTAACATGGATACCTAATGCATCTTTAAAGAAAAACCCACGTAGTATCGAGAGCAGTCCAGCCATTAAACCACCCAAAGTATTAACTCCAAGATCTAGTCCGCGTAAAACACCAAAACAAGAATTCGCTAAACCAGAAGGGGACATAACTCCATCTGATATCGATTCCCCAGATCAGACGTCGTCCTACCTCAAAAACAACCAATCAACTGCTGCGAAAACATACAAACAAAGCGTTGATAATACTAGTTTGAGTTCCGACAGTGTGTCCGTCTGCTCCCACGATGAAACACCAAGTATGGAAAATTGGACAGCTCAGTGCGAGGAAGCAGGAATGAATGACAAAGCAAAATTGAGTTCTAGTTGTAAATCACAAACTGATTCTGGGATAGGGTCAGATGAGGTCACAGTTCATAGTGTAACCCATAATGTATTTGATATTCAAAATAATGTGAAAGTAAGTCATCTTGTGAAACCGTCAAAAATTGGAATCAATGTGAATGTGTTACATGATAAAAATTGTAATTCGAATCATGAAATTAAGAATTTGATAAACGCTCCGAACAGAGAAGAGGAGTTGGCTGCTCTTGAAAATGATGGTTTAACGTCAGAAGAGCAGTTGGCAGCCATGATGCAACGAAACAAACTTCACGCTAAAAAAAATGACGTAACCAATCAGAATCAAGCTGTGAAAAGTATTGTCATGGACGGCGATCAACTTCAAGTTGTTACCGAGGAAAAAGAAACGTTTTTAGAATCGAGAAACTTGGACGAGAAAAACATAAATAAAAACGAAAGTAAATTTGAAACTAGTAGTTCACAATCGACAGACGCTGATTCAATGAGTTCTGATTCGTCCAATCCTAGTCCTTCTGACACTCGCTACGAAAATCTTTTGGCCGAACTGAAACAAAATGGGATTGGTCAAAGCATTCCTCAGATCCATCACCATGACAACGATGATGTGTTTGACGGGACTCTCAAACCAGACACTTTATCAGACGATAATTTAAAAGGAGGTTTAAAAGTTCCGAATGAATTAGACTTGGGTAGTTTTATAATCCCGCCTCCAAACACACCGATGTTAACTCCTGACATTTCTGTCACACGATATCGAAACGATTCTTCATCTTCCACTACGACGTCAGGGCCAGATTCTCGACCTCCAACCCCTTACTCTTCTGACCCAGAATCTGAGCCAGGTTCTCCAACAATGGAGGATTCGATGCGCTCCTTGTCAACGAGCAGTACTGGTTCCATCTCCTTCTCCCATAACTTAACATTCCCAGAAAACTCGGTCACTTACAGTTCGAATCGAAAAGAAAAGAAATCAGCCAAAGAACAAGTTTGTGGAGTATTTTCTGTTGATTTAGGTAATAATTTATCATGTTACATTTCAAACTTCTTAACTAATCTTTGATATATTCATCCAAGGAAAGTTGGTAATTTTTAAAGTGATGATTTTATGAGATTCATCATCTCTTCAACATGTCTTAAATTATTTCATATTTCTATCATGTTTCACTTGAGCAGGTTAACCTCATATTGAAAGATTAGGTATAGGACAGTCTAGACTTACCTTTGACAATTTGCCGTCAAATACATTGTAATACATATTTTAGTTATTGAATAATTATTAATATTTCTTAAACAGAATATTACGTAATAACATTTCTAAAATTTCAGTCTTGCTTTAATAACAGAATTATGAATAACTTATCCAAATACATTGTAAAACATTGAATAGTTCATGTAATAACATTGTCTTAATAGTTCACTGAATAACAGTCCTATATTCACGAAAACATTGTTTAATGTTTGAATAAATTTCAAAGTTATTATAACATTGTCTATATTTACTGTAATGACATTGTCTAATAACTGTAATAAAGTCTAATAGTTCACTGTAAAAAATTTCAAAGATTGTAATAACTTTCTAATAGTTCACTGCAATAACTTGTCTAAAATGCCATTGTCTATAGTCATTGTAAAAATTTTAAAGTTCTGTAATAACATTGTCTAATAGTTCACTGTAATAACATTGTTTAATAGTTCACTGTAATAACATTGTCTAATAGTTCATTGTAATAACATTGTCTAATAGTTCATGTAATAACATTGTTTAATAGTTCACTGTAATAACATTGTCTAATAGTTCACTGTAATAACATTGTCTAATAGTTCACTGTAATAACATTGTCTAATAGTTCATTGTAATAACATTGTCTAATAGTTCATTGTAATAACATTGTCTAATAGTTCACTGTAATAACATTGTCTAATAGTTCATTGTAATAACGTTATCTAATAGTTCATTGTAATAACATTGTCTAATAGTTCACTGTAATAATATTGTCTAATAGTTCATTGTAATAACATTGTCTAATAGTTCATTGTAATAACATTGTCTAATAGTTCATTGTAATAACATTGTTTAATAGTTCACTGTAATAACATTGTCTAATAGTTCACTGTAATAACATTGTCTAATAGTTCACTGTAATAACATTGTCTAATAGTTCACTGTAATAACATTGTCTAATAGTTCACTGTAATAACATTGTCTAATAGTTCACTGTAATAACATTGTCTAATAGTTCACTGTAATAACATTGTCTAATAGTTCACTGTAATAACATTGTCTAATAGTTCTCTGTAATAATATTGTCTGTGTATGGATTGTGATTCTAGGAATGATAATGTATGTTTTATATTTTCAGGTCAGATGAGGTCATTACGATTATTCTACAGTGATAATCAGTGTACCAAGGGACAGGTCGTTATCGCTAGTCGTGAATCTCAGTATAAAATACTACACTTCCACAGCGGGGGACTGGAAAAACTAGCAGAAATCTTCGAAGAATGGAATCTATTTAGGAAAGCCAGGGTAAAGTTTAGTTCTACTTCCTGTTTTTGAAAGACTCAAGTCAGATAGTCAGTCGAAAATAATCAGTTGAGTTTTGGTCAGTCGTCTAGAGATTTAGTAAGATATTATTTTGAAAGTGGCTTCAAACTCTGTAAGGCTGACAATACTTACTAGAGATACTCTCCTATAGAAACACTGGCCTAAGTCACAAGTATTAGGTGTTATAAGAGATACTCTCCTATAGAAGCACTGGCCTGTGTCACAAGTATTAGGTGTTATAAGAGATACTCTCCTATAGAAGCACTGGCCTAGGTCACAAGTATTAGGTGTTATAAGAGATACTCTCCTATAGAAGCACTGGCCTAGGTCACAAGTATTAGGTGTTATAAGAGATACTCTCCTATAGAAGCACTGACCTAGGTCACAAGTATTAGGTATTATAAGAGATACTCTCCTATAGAAGCACTGGCCTAGGTCACAAGTATTAGGTGTTATAAGAGATACTCTCCTATAGAACCACTGGCCTAGGTCACAAGTATAAGGTGTTATAAGAGATACTCTCCTATAGAAGCACTGGCCTAGGTCACAAGTATAAGGTGTTATAAGAGATACTCTCCTATAGAAGCACTGACCTAGGTCACAAGTATTAGGTGTTATAAGAGATACTCTCCTATAGAAGCACTGACCTAGGTCACAAGTATTAGGTGTTATAAGAGATACTCTCCTATAGAAGCACTGGCCTAGGTCACAAGTATTAGGTGTTATAAGAGATACTCTCCTATAGAAGCACTGACCTAGGTCACAAGTATTAGGTGTTATAAGAGATACTCTCCTATAGAAGCACTGACCTAGGTCACAAGTATTAGGTATTATAAGAGATACTCCCCTATAGAAGCACTGGCCTGTGTCACAAGTATTAGGTGTTATAAGAGATACTCTCCTATAGAAGCACTGGCCTAAGTCACAAGTATTAGGTGTTATAAGAGATACTCTCCTATAGAAGCACTGACCTAGGTCACAAGTATTAGGTGTTATAAGAGATACTCTCCTATAGAAGCACTGGCCTAAGTCACAAGTATTAGGTGTTATAAGAGATACTCTCCTATAGAACCACTGGCCTAGGTCACAAGTATTAGGTGTTATAAGAGATACTCTCCTATAGAAGCACTGGCCTAAGTCACAAGTATTAGGTGTTATAAGAGATACTCTCCTATAGAAACACTGGCCTAGGTCACAAGTATTAGGTGTTATAAGAGATACTCTCCTATAGAACACTGGCCTAGGTTACAAGTATTAGGTATTATAAGAGATACTCTCCTATAGAAACACTGGCCTAGGTCACAAGTATTAGGTATTATAAGAGATGCTCTCCTATAGAAACACTGGCCTAGGTCACAAGTATTAGGTGTTATAAGAGATGCTCTCCTATAGAAACACTGGCCTAGGTCACAAGTATTAGGTGTTATAAGAGATACTCTCCTATAGAAACACTGGCCTAGGTCACAAGTATTAGGTGTTATAAGAGATACTCTCCTATAGAAACCCCTGGCCTGGTCACAAGTATTAGATGTTATAAGAGATACTCTCCTATAGAAGCACTGGCCTAGGTTACAATATTAGGTATTATAAGAGATGCTCTCCTATAGAATATCTGGCCTAGGTTACAAGTATTAGGTATTATAAGAGATGACCCTTTTTCCTATAGAACACTGGCCTAGGTTACAAGTATTAGGTATTATGAAGAGATTGTCTCCTATAGAACACTGGTCCCAGGTCACAAGTATTAGATAGTTATAAGAGATACTCACCTATAGAAAACACTTGTCTGTGTCACAAGTATTAGATGTTATAAGAGATGATTTCTCCTATAGAAACACTGGCCTGGTTACAAGTATTAGGTGTTATAAGAGATACTCTCCTATAGAAGCACTGGCCTGTGTCACAAGTATTAGGTATTATAAGAGATACTCTCCTATAGAACACTGGCCTAGGTTACAAGTATTAGGTGTTATAAGAGATACTCTCCTATAGAAGCACTGGCCTAGGTCACAAGTATTAGGTGTTATAAGAGATACTCTCCTATAGAAACACTGGCCTAGTCACAAGTATTAGGTGTTATAAGAGATACTCTCCTATAGAAGCACTGGCCTGTGTCACAAGTATTAGGTGTTATAAGAGATACTCTCCTATAGAAGCACTGGCCTGTGTCACAAGTATTAGGTGTTATAAGAGATACTCTCCTATAGAACCACTGGCCTGTGTCACAAGTAGACACTAAGCTATGAATTTCTGAAGAGATTTATTTAGATATTGTTTTAAACCCAGAGGCTATGAACTCCGGGGTGCCGACAATTTAGAATTATTTTGACCTGATTTAAATATTATTTTATTTTAGACTCGAGACAATGACACGCCTTATCGTCAGTTTTTAGTGATGAAACCCCAGGTTACGGGAGATCAATGTCACCCTGAGGAGGGTGTGTTTCCCAGGGTAACGGAAGATGTGTGGCAAGCTCACATGATGGACGATGGAGTTATAGAAGATGATTATCAACTTAGAAAGGTAGGAGAAAACATTGATTATCTTATCAAAATTAAACGAACATTCAGATTGAAATATAAATTTTTAATACAGAGAGGTGAAAAAAAGTTGAAATCTTTCAAAAAACCTCTTTTTATAAGTTTAATAAAGACCTCTTTCATCTTGAGGTTCAGTCTATCAATTCCTTCCTTGAAGCCTCAACGCAATTTTATTTGGATGCGAAACCAACCATAGTAGTTATGGTACAATCAGCTTGCTAAGGAATGGGGTACAAACACCATGTTACCCAAACCTTTTTGTTCAAAGCGTTCAAAAGCATATATTTTTGGGAAACTAAACATGAAATTGTCTGTACATAGACTGTATTCTGTTTTTATTAAAGTAGAAAATATATTTGTTCAACATTGTAGGCAGTATTTTTTGGAGGTTTAGATCCGTTACTACGTCACGAAGCCTGGCCGTTTTTACTGAAATTCTACCCGTTTAATTCCACGTTTGAAGATCGAGAGAAAATACGAAATGATAAATATATAGAATACCATAATATTCGAAAAGAAAGGTTGGCAGACGTGTTTATTTTAAATAATTTCATGTCAAGTAGAGAGACAAGCATCATACTGTATAATTCCCAATATAGTGCGCAAGCATGTATAACGCGCACCCCTTCTTGCTTGCGCGAAATCAGGGAAAATTCATTTACCCATATATAGTACGCACCCCTTTTTGCCGTAAAAATACGACTTAATTAATTAATTGATTTGGTTGTATTTAATTAGTATAATTAATTATTGATTATGTATTTTAATTAACTCTCTATTGTTAAAGGTGTAATTAGTAGTCCTTGTTTGAATGGAACTCAATGTTGTTTCAATTTTTTTTAGAGAATCTATGTCCGAGAAAGAGGCTGAGAAATTCTGGAAGACGATTCAATGTACAGTAGAAAAAGACGTCGTTCGTACTGACAGAAGTCATAGATATTTCCGTGGAGACCAGAATCCTAATATAGAGATACTCAAGTACGCTATATTTATGATAGAAATTTAGATCAGTGCTTCTCAACCTTTTTATGAGACTCCCCACCCCCCCCTTGGCGAAAAGTGTCGTAACCTTTCCCCCCAGCTTTTGGCGGTTTAGTGACTGCTAAGGGCAAGCTCCGCAGGCTCAAAGCCACTGGAGGAGGGACTACGAACCGTTCTCCTCCTAGGGAAATTTGGAATATTAGGATCAATTTCAGTGCATTCTGGCTTGATCAACGCCTGGAAAGATAATACGAAAGCACAAATACAAGATTTCAAACAATGCTCCTTGGTGATCAATCACCAACAGCATGTTGATCTCTCTTCATGCTTATAGTTCGAAGTATATTCCCTATTTTTGAGTTATTTCCCAATTTCCCCCCTTCCTAATAAATTCCCCCTAGACTTTTTAATTCCCCCTGGGTTCCATATAATCCCCTGTTGAGAAGCACTTAGTTTTTCATTTTCCATTTCATTTTTCATTTTTATTGAATTAAATGATAATTATATATCTGATATTTGAGCCAGTCTACCCTAAAACTTGAAAACAAAAATTTGATTTGTTTGTAGAAATATATTATTGAACTACGCTGTGGCCCACCCTACTATGGGATATACCCAGGGGATGTCAGATCTCCTGTCCCCAGTCCTGGCCGAGATACAACACGAAGTCTACGCCTACTGGTGTTTTGAGGGATTGATGCAGCGTACAATATTTGTCAGCTCACCCCGAGATAGTGATATGGACAAACAATTGGTAGGTTGTTCTCATTCATTATTGATTTAATATTTCTTGTAAAGTTTAAAAGTTGCTACCAGTGTTTTTAGATGTACAGTCAGTCAAGACCTGCATATATAACGGAATCAACAGCCCTGGTCAAATAATCCTTATATGGTATTTACTAGTTGATACAAAATTTAACAAATCAATTTAGTGATTGACAAATCAGATGACTGGAACACCAAATTATCAAAAATCAGACGTCTGTATTATATGTGTATCAGAGACACTGATATCATCAATTTACAGTTTTATACCATTCTTATTTTTAATCAGGTTTCATTTAAACTAAGTAAAAATCTAGAAAACTTTTTTTCGTTATATTATAGAGTTATTTAAGAGAGTTGTTACGTCTGATGGTACCTAAATTTTATCAACATTTAAAAAAACTGGGGGACGATGCTTTAGAACTGTTGTTTTGTCACAGGTAAGAAATACATCCATTTTCTATAATTTTAGCATCATGAAGATGATCCCTGTCGATTTTTGTGATGATCTGATAATATTGTGTCTGACTTACTGTTTTGTACAATTCATCTTCATTCTACAACCTAAAATTCTTTCTGGATTCTTTTGATTTTTATTTTGTGTGTCAGTGTCATTATAAAAATGAGAACCTCTTTTTTTTACATAATGATCCGATAAATTTTAACTGAAATATTGTGTTTGACTTAGGGTTTTTCGCCCCATTTATTTATGAATAATTACTTAGTTTTTTGGATATTTATTTATTTTTTTATGTTATTTATGACCGCAGGTATATTTACTGATGAATATATACTCTTATTGACCAAGTTTAAAATTTTAATGTTTTGTTTGGATTTATCAGATTATATAAGGATTCTGTTTTCTGTTATTTATGACCGCAGGTATATTTACTGATGAATATATACTCTTATTGGCCAAGTTTAAAGTTTTCAAACTTTATGTTCATTCTAAGACCTATTATCGTTGTTATTTATTCCAGATGGATATTATTGTGTTTTAAACGAGAATTCAGTGAGCGTGACGCTCTAGTAATCTGGGAAGTCTGTTGGTCTCATTATCAGACAGACTATTTCCATCTATTTATCTGCGTAGCTATTGTCTGTATCTATGGTGACGATGTCGTGGAACAGAATTTACCAGCAGACGAAATTCTCCTCCATTTTAGTAGCCTGGCTTTACATATGAACGGCCAGGTCGTATTGAAGAAGGTAAATATATTCTTTGAAGTTAAGAGTTCTAATTCTTGGGGGAAGGTTAACGATAATAAGAACTGGGAAAAAAATTCATGTAATTTGGAATTTAGTGTTATGTTGGACTGTTGAGGTTAGGTCCAAGGTATCTGTCCTTATTTCTTTTGCACATGGAAAATAATCCTGTTACTTTCAGCCATGATTTTATTTTCTATGGGAAGTGACATCATGAAATATTCAGAAGTTAAAATGCAATCAATTAAAGGGAGGTAAATCCAAGTTTAGGATTAATAGTAATATTCAGACCAACTGTAATTAATACTAAGTCAATACAAGATCAATAATACAATGCAAATGAAGATTTAAGGATCTATCCCCCCCTTCCATCTCTCCCCCTTCCCACTTCCCTCTTTCCCTCTCTTCCCTGTCCCCCTTCCCTATCTCTCCCACTCTCCCCATTCCCTCTCTCCCCATTCCCTCTCTCCCCATTCCCTCTCTCCACATTCCCTATCTCCCCTTCCCTCTCTCCCCTTCCCTTTCTCCCCCTTCCCCTCTCTCCCCATTCCCTATCATTGCTTGATAAACTGAATCCTGATTTAATTATTGTCTATTACAGGCGCGAGGTTTGTTACATCAGTATAGAAAACGGCGAAAGATTCCCTGTACTCTACATGGACTGTGTACTCATTGTGATCCTGGGATGTGGGACAGTGGACATGTCCCTACTGTAGAATGTATCGGTCACCCTGCAGACACGCTCTGTCCTTATTCCAGCACCCCCAACTCTCCTGAAGATTAATTGAACAAATTTACAGCTTACCCCATTGAACACTGACTCAAACCAGAAAAAGAACAAAATGGCTGCATATTTTACAAGGACAACTGTTCTTTTGATTATCCTGTCTATGAATCTTGGCAGAGGGACATGAATATTATTTCAAAGATATCATCTTATGTACTTAAGGATCCTTTCTACCAACTCATCCTTTGTCAAACCTCTTGGTATTGATTTAACATGGATAATCACTTAGGTTCACAAGGATCCTTTCTACCAGCTGGTCCTTGGTCAAACCTCTTGGTATTGATTTTACAAGGATAACAACTTAGGGTCACCAGCTGGTCCTTTGTCAAACCTCTTGGTATTGATTTTACAAGGATAACAACTTAGGTTCACAGTTAAGGATCCTTTCTACCAGCTGGTCCTTGATCAAACCTCTTGATATTGATTTTACAAGGATAACAACTTAGGTTCACAAGGATCCTTTCTACCAGCTGGTCCTTGGTCAAACCTCTTGGTATTGATTTTACAAGGATAACAACTTAGGGTCACCAGCTGGTCCTTTGTCAAACCTCTTGATATTGATTTTACAAGGATAACAACTTAGGTTCACAAGGATCCTTTCTACCAGCTGGTCCTTGATCAAACCTCTTGATATTGATTTTACAAGGATAACAACTTAGGTTCACAAGGATCCTTTCTACCAGCTGGTCCTTGGTCAAACCTCTTGGTATTGATTTAACATGGATAACAACCTTCTGTGGCTAAACCTCAACACTATGATTAAATATAAACTTTTGAATCTCCATACTGCCAAAATATTATTTTTAATCTTAGAAATTGAAGTGTAAAGATGTTAAAAGATGAAACTTATATAACGCTACAATATTTTACAAATATTTATTCTTTTCATGTCTGTCTTGTTTCTGTTAAACTTCTCCTCTAAAATAGGCAGCTACCTAAATTCCCTCTTCTATATTTTATAGTGTAGCTATTTGTACACAATTGTATATAATTGTAAACATTATGTATAGATGTAAACATTGTGTATTGTAAACAGATCATGTATATTGTAAACAGATCATGTTTATTGTTTTATGTATATTGTAACCAAATTGTATATATTATAAACATTTTTTGTGTATTGTAAACAAATTATGTATATTGTAAGCATTTTGTATATTGTAAACAAATTATGTATATTGTAAACAAATTTTATTGATTATGAATTGTAAGCATTGACATTTCTGTATACTATTATCAAAATGCATAATTTTTTTTAAAAACGATTCTTTAAAAGTTTAAAGAAAGGTAGATAATTCAATATTATTTGTTTGATTGGTCAAGACGCTATGAAGTAATATAGTGTTTACCAGTTCGTATCATTTTAAATAATAATGAAAGAGGTTATAAATATGAAGACAACTCTCTCACTTTCAAAATTAATAACTGCTATTCTAAACAATCATTATACAATTGATGTTTCTCTGAGACGTTTATGATCAATGACTTAAGAATTCGCGAACAAAATCTTTCTGCTGTCTGTCTACTGATTGTTTATTTATATTTATTGTTTTCAGCATGATTTTCTGTATTTATATTTCGTGCAATATTTAGCTATTTATTCTATTCTACTATTGTGCTAATTTTTGGGCTATTTTCAGCTTTTTTTGGTTGTTGTAAGCTTTCTGTGTTTTTTCTATTACTTACTAAGCAGGTGGATCTTAGGCTTATTTATTTGTGTATTGTCTAACTACAGTAAATTGTGTTTATTTTGTCTCATTGTTATGCGCATATTAATTATGAATATTAATTTATTGTTTGCGTAAATTAAGATTTTGAGATCAGTCGTTAAAAAAGCAAAAGTTTTTTTATTTATAAGTGTTTATGAATTATAAACACAATTTCCTCCAGATTTACGCTAAGACATTAGTCGAACACTTCAGTGTTACAGTCATCTGATTGGTCAATCTCTAAAAACCATGTAAAGATTTAATTTATTATCCAATCAGAATGTTGTATTTTCTTTAAAACCAGATTTAACCGTAGTTAAGTCCATCTTTGTTCAGTTTCTATGTGAACCATTTATATGACTCTTCTAGGTTTTTCAGGGTAAACATTTCTTCAATTTTGTTAGAAACTTTTTAAGTTAAAGTCACAGGGTTTTCGCATACGAGAACACGTCTGACCTAGTTACCAGAACACGTCTGACCTAGTTACCAGAACACGGGTCTACTTTAGTCATACAAGAAATACGTCTGACCTAGTTACCAGAACACATCTGACCTAGTTACCAGAATTTAGCGTTTTAAAATGGATCAATTAGGAGGCTTATTTTAAAGAAGCGTAGTTACTCAAAGAAAATATCATGACCCTTTACATCATTCAACTGATTTAGTCTGGTGTTGTAATTTAATGGACTTCAATTAGGTTCAGGTCTGTTATTTCTATGATGTAAGAACAACGCGATAGTTTCAAATGGGAAAATATCATGACCCTTTACATCATTCGACTGATTTAGTCTGGTGTTGTAATTTAATGGACTTCAATTAGGTTCAGGTCTGTTATTTCTATGATGTAATAGACATGCTTATTTCAGGTGAGGTAACTTGTGTTAAAAAATGATGTTTTTGAAGTTATATTAAAAATTAACGATACAGTTACACAGGGTATGGAAGAGATTTCTTCTAAAAGCATAATTTCTTTCACTGACCATTCCATAATATATTTTATACAATTTTTCTGTTATTTGTCTACAATTGGGAACAAATTTGTTATTTTTAAAACTTTTACTTCAGGGCTGTTGATTTGGCCATATATGCCGGACATGCTCATCTAAAGTGGCCGGTTGAAAATAGGCTCAGTAGGACATCAGGTATAGGCCAGTGACTTTAAAAAATTTTTTACATTCCATGTTGAGTTTTACAGTTGTTTAGTTTTGTCACCATGGAAACAGAATTGTAAAATGTATAATGAACTAAACGATTGGTCTATATCTAGGTATTTAAATATATCAATATTTTTGTTATTATATATGGTTGTACCATGGATATATTGAGCACTATTTGGACAAGAATAAGATTTGTTTGTTATGATGTATAATAAAATATATTATTATGTTGATGGTCTGGTGCTTTACAGATGTATTTTATATTCCAGTCAGGAAATATTCCATATGTGTGTCCTCTTCTTCTGTGCCTTAAGGTCTTTTGATGATAAGCACAGCTGTATTTGCTTACTCTGTTGAGGGATCTTTAACATGCACAGCCTGTAGCATACAGGCCCCACTAGATGCTTTTTCAAAGGGAGCCCCTCCACATCACTGACAAGGAGATTGAAAATTCCAAAAGTTTGGGGATTGAACCCTGGTCTGTTACTGAAAGAGTACAAATTGTAACAGTAGGCCTTACATCGAACATTTCAGATATAGCCAACATTTTATATCCATCTCGATTCTTCAACCAGGCCTGAGCATTGGACTGTATTTTCTGGACATGTCTTGCAGACAAGCTGAAATACTAGTATTTGGGTAGACCCAAGGATCTGTAAGACATCCAGAAAACAACTCCATAAAAATATAATTTTATTGCATAATGACATGATTAAAGCCACAAACAAAGTATTACATCTTCAATCAACTCAGAAAATCAAAAAAAAAATTGAGCAAAAAATTAGCTTTCCGTAAATATGACAGCTGGGAAGGAAAAAGCCGGAATTCTACAAGTGTTTAATGAATGAAGACATGAACAATGATCAAGATTTTATCTTTAAATAGTCAAGTGTGAAAATCTTTTGCTTTTGTAACGTCATTGATTACTAATCAGCTTCAAATTTAGAGATAATTACCTAATTACTTAATCCCGCCCGGTCTCAATTTAAATACTTAACTCCATATAATTCACTTGGAAATATGTATTTAAAAATGCGGATACAAATTAATGCGATCGCAAATAGGTCGCATTTAACGCATTAATTTCTATCTCGCAATAATTTGTAGCCTTACAGTAATTAATATACATAGTAAACAATCTGATCTTTCTAAATAGGTCAATGATATCAATGCACATGCAAAATACATAGAGAAAAACACACAGCTCTTCTATTACTATTTCTAAAGGTTGTTTTTCAATCTTGGATGTGCAAATATATTTTTGACCAATAAAAAAAATTAACATTTCACAAAATAAATAGAACATAAGACAAAATTATATATATACAAACAATAAGACAAAAGAATATATATATACAAACAATAAGACAAAAGAATATATATATATATGTATATACAATCAATAAGACAAAAGAATATATATATATACAAACAATAAGACAAAAGAATATATATATACAAACAATAAGACAAAAGAATATATATATATACAAACAATAAGACAAAAGAATATATATATATACAAACAATAAGACAAAAGAAAAAAAAAAAAATATATATATACAAACAATAAGACAAAAGAATATATATATATACAAACAATAAGACAAAAGAATATATATATACAAACAATAAGACAAACAAACACAAGTGGATTGAATTAATGCACGAGAATTTAATTCCCAAAAAATTCTTTAAAAATCGACTTTTGTTGCTTAATAATTCTTACAAAATTTACACATGAAAGTCAAAGAAATGGCAAAAATCACAAGAATAATTCCCCAAAGAGAACTTTGTCATACATTTTACTATCCAAATATATTGGAAGCTGAAACACCATCAGATAGAGCATTTGGATCAAGAAAACGAGCACAACAACAACACATAACAAAAATATACTTTGTAATACATTTAACTATCAAAATATCTCCTGGATGTCTTAAATTTTATAAATATTATAAAACTATTAAATACCAATATAGCATTTATTTTTTTTTATTTATTTTTTTTATTTGTTTGTCTAGTGTTAGGGTGAGATGAGATTAGTATTCTCAAGAAAGCACTGGCCTAGGTCATGAAGTAAGAAACAACATTATAGGATGAGATAGTTAGTGTAAACAATAGTTAAAAATGGTTCAGGTTATAATCATGAAAAGTATGGAAGTCTTGATCTTTCAACGGTTCTGAAATCAAAATCTAAAAAAACAAAACAGCCTGTTTAATTTGGTCCTCATTATCCTGTTTGTTGGGTTTTTCTATGAAAGGCTCAAAATACCTGAAGCTTTCAGAATTCTTTACTGTTTAAAGAGCCAGGTTTGTTTGACCAATCATACTTTAGTCTCAGAAAGTGAATATTTTAGCTGAGTTAATTAATAACAATGTTAACAGCTCACTGTCAAATATTGAGCCCTTGAATACATGTGTGTTTAAAATTATCGGTATTCGAATGTTAAAATGACAATTCAGCATTTCCTGAGACTCTGATAAATATAAACGACATATATAGAAATAGAAAGTAAAATTCCTTGTTTGAGTTATGTAATTTTCATTCAGTCCTTATACTTTCTAGACTATTTACTAGCTGTCCTGATGAGGAATGTGTATCTGAAACATGTCAGTAGTATAAGATAAGCTCTAGTCAATAAGCTAACATTAAGTCCTATATTAGAAAGTTAACCTCCATTTCTAAAACTAGCTGTCCTGATGAGGATTGTGTGTCTGAAACATGTCAGCAGTATGAGATGAGCTCTAGTAATAGCTAAATTAAGTCCTATATTAGAAAGTTAACCTCCATTTCTAAAACTAGCTGTCCTGATGAGGATTGTGTGTCTGAAACATGTCAGTAGTATAAGATAAGCTCTAGTCAATTAGCTAACATTAAGTCCTATATTAGAAAGTTAACCTCCATTTCTAAAACTAGCTGTCCTGATGAGGAATGTGTATCAGAAACATTCCTAGGCATCATTAAATGAGCTATTGTAGAGTTATTATCACTATATGATTATTAAGTGTCATCCTGTACAATATGAAAGACAGAGACTAATCCAAACTTCACCAAACTCACGAGTATTTTTTCCATTTTCTTCTTTTCTACAAAAATTGGACACAAATTCTTCCTTTTTTTTTATAAAAACAGTAGAATAAACCTGTCCCTGAATATATTATCCAGAAATTAGACTATTTCCACTGATGTCAAAAGTTTTTGAACTTTTCCATGACTTCCCCTCACTGCACACTGCGAGGAATTGTGCGTCTTTACGATTCTGTTTCATGATTCGAAAGCATCACATAATATTTAACACCAAAATTTTCACGATTAAACCTTTCAATCTGTTTTTTTTTTAACTGTTAGATTTTATTTTCTTTCTGAGACGCATAAACACACATATGAAAGTTCAGGATAGCCTAACCAAGTTTGAGCATTTAGACGTTTTCAATCAGTTTTCTAACTGTGGTATACACACTGACAGCGCTACAGAAAGCCCCGATTATAATGATCACAAAGTCTTTTATTTTAACGCCTATAGACATGGTCGTCCAGGTAAGTTTTAGATGAAATACACACGGTAAAATAAACGCCAATAACGTACTGCCAATTCCGCCTGCAAATATAAAAACTCAAATAAATAATCAAGCTAATAATATTGAAAACAGATTTATGAGGTATACATTACAAGCTAACGTGAATAAATATGGCGTTCGAAGTGGAATAATTTCTTTGAATTGAGTTTTTATACGCCCACATATGGTTTGAATTTGTGGAATATTGATTAGAAACACTGATAATATTGAAGACAGATTTATAAGATGTACAGTGCATGGTAAGGCAACCAAACATGGAGTCTAAAATTAGTGTTTCGAAGTGGAATAATTTCTTTGAATTCTGTTTTTATACGCCCTTGTACGGTTTGAATCTTGGAACATTCATTAGAAACACTGATTAATCAATTAGTAAGCTCGATTTGACCCTCAACAATGGGAGAAGACATCTTTAAATCGATTCAAACATGTATAACTTACCAACGAAAGCTAAAATATAAGCGAAACTATTTCTGAATAAGACAGCTAACCCAGCTGCCATTAAAACTAAAATCATACGCACAAAATTCCTCTTCCATCCTGCAACCTGGAAATCAATTAAACAACCAGTCATCAGTTCGGAATGTAAGAAAATATTAATTGTGATATAATGACAGTAGAATAGTTCAATCAACTGTCGTCTGCTAGGACAGTGAAATAGTTCAATCAACTGTCGTCTGCTAGGACAGTAGAATAGTTCAATCAACTGTCGTCTGCTAGGACAGTGAAATAGTTCAATCAACTGTCGTCTGCTAGGACAGTAGAATAGTTCAATCAACTGTCGTCTGCTAGGACAGTGAAATAGTTCAATCAACTGTCGTCTGCTGGGACAGTGAATAGTTCAATCAACTGTCGTCTGTACAATTAAATTGGAGACAGTGAAATAGTTCAATCAACTGTCGTCTGCTAGGACAGTAGAATAGTTCAATCAACTGTCGTCTGCTAGGACAGTGAAATAGTTCAATCAACTGTCGTCTGTCTATCAAATCTAAATTGAGACGTACCTCGTGTGAAATAGTAGCCGCCACAGGAAGTGAGATATTAGTACCAGTGTTGCTAGGTAACAGAGAATCACGATCACCGGCTACATGGAATTCATCATCATCATCATAATAATTCTTTTTCGGAGCACAAATACGACCTGAAACAAAATTAAATTGAGTTTTTACGTCTTATTTTTGTACATCTGATAGGATTAATGAAGGAACAACGCCATGCAGTGTGCACTGAGGGAAAGTTTGCCAGAACCAGGCTTTATTTACATGGGTCAGAATTAGGTCCAATATACAAGGACATGGTCCTGTCTAACATTCAATCTATAGAGACAAACATAGACTCTTTATTTTACATGGGTCAGAATTAGGTCCAATACACAAGGACATGGTCCTGTCTAACATTCAGTCTATAGAGACAAACATAGACTCTTTATTTTTACATGGGTCAGAATTAGGTCTAATACACAAGAACATGGTCCTGTCTAACATTCAGTCCATAGAGACAAACATAGACTCTTTATGTTACATGGGTCAGAATTAGGTCCAATACACAAGGACATGGTCCTGTCTAACATTCAGTCCATAGAGACAAACATAGACTCTTTATTTTACATGGATCAGAATTAGGTCCAATACACAAGGACATGGTCCAGTCTAACATTCAGTCCATAGAGACAAACATAGACTCTTTATTTTACATGGGTCAGAATTAGGTCCAATACACAAGGACATGGTCCAGTCTAACATTCAGTCCATAGAGACAAACATAGACTCTTTATTTTACATGGATCAGAATTAGGTCCAATACACAAGGACATGGTCCAGTCTAACATTCAGTCCATAGAGACAAACATAGACTCTATATTTTACATGGGTCAGAATTAGGTCCAATACACAAGGACATGGTCCTGTCTAACATTCAGCCCATAGGGACAAACATAGACTCTTTATTTTACATGGGTCAGAATTAGGTCCAATACACAAGAACATGGTCCTGTCTATCATTCAGTCTATAGTGGGGGGGGGGGGGGGGAAGGGGGGGTCTTGAATAGAAATTATCTGTAAATTATGAGCATCATGTGCCCAGAAGGCCATCAAATATAATTTTATTTTATCAAACATACATACCATCAGCGAAAGTATAAATTTCTGCTAACTCAATTACTGGGTACATCATTAACGGAAACGTCAGGACGACTCCGAACAACAAACAAATATTGACGATCAATGAAAAATCACTTCCTGTCGGCAAATTAGCGTTTAACATCTGCTGAACACCCGTACCAAACCGTAGATATCCCATAATTCCAAACGACGTCAGAACAAATGATAGGAAACCAATAGCTCCGTGTAAGAAAGGTCCGAAATTATGTCTGTTTCCTTCCATACTGGATTCGATAGGAATTACCTGTAAATAAACAGAAATTAATTCAACCGTGTTATATCTAGCCTAACTGTTGCTTAGAGATAACTGTTATACAAGAGTTGCATCCCTTGTACTCAACTAGATATATCAGCGTTTTTGCCCTTCTGTGATATCAATATGTAAATAGGCCTTAGAGGGGTCTTCTCTATTGAGTTAGATGAGAATAAAGTTTAAGTAATGAAACTGCATGACTTGTTCAGTACCTAAATCTCTCAAACAACAGCACAGACAGGTAGATAGAAACTAAATCTAAGGTACACAAAATACATTTTCAGCAAGAGATTCCAGCAGATACCATTATTGAATCATACAAATTTTATTTCTGTTTCCTCATTTGATGTAGAAAATGCATTGAAATGAAACAAATGGAGCTAATGTTCTACTCTTCTGCACCTAATAGGTTAATGAAGACCAGCAACGCCATGCAGTGAGCAATGGGGGAAATTTAGGCAAGAAAGCCGTATAAGCCTACTCTTTCTGCGATTTCCAACTGTCGAGGGATCTTTAACATGCTCAGCCTGAAGAACACAGGGCCTTTGTTTAGTGTCCCATCCGAACGACTTGACATTTGTTTCCATATCAACCCCAGCTATACATGGAGTGAATATTTGAGGTTTGTCTGCCATCAATATCTTATCAAGAGATGTCAACTTAAAACCACAAACTATTTCAATGTCACATTTGAAAAATATGATATTCGAATTATTAAACGCTTGTTTCCTTGACCAAGATTAAAGTTGCCTTCCCTTATTTTCATATATATAATGACTGGGAAAAATTCCAGATGGTCCCACAAGTCCTTAATTAACTCGTAATTAGCCTAATTATAAACGGAATTCCCACGGTAGGATACTAACATAGGTATGTACGTCAAGTCTCAAATGTTGTTGATCTTTTTTTTGATCATCCAGTCTGTCAATTCGGTACATAAATCATGACGTAACCGGATGCTGTAGTTATTGCCAACATTCCTTAATATTTTCCACAACAACAATGGCATTTTGGTTTTCCATTTATTATCTCTAGCAAAAGGCAATAAAACGTTTAAATATCATTTTGTAAAAACATTAAGAATTAATTTAACTAGTTTTAACTTACTAATAATAAAATACAAAATCAATTTTTAGACGCCTTCATTCATATCATGTCATTTGGTCACATGAACAAACATGGAGTCTAAATTTAGCGTTTCAAAGCAGATCAGAGTCAAATGGATTCCACAAGCATTTCTACGTCCACATTGGTCTTTCGAACTTGAGAATACATGGATTATTCATCAGAAACCCCAATTAATCAATTAGTAAGCTTACTTTGGCTCATATTAATGAGGCAACCCATCTTTAAGTTAGAAGTGTTTTTCAATAATAACTTATTATAATAGATATATCATGTTATATAGAGATTCTATTCTTTAGTCATGACACCTGGTAAGTCTAACTGATGAATATATACTCTTATTGACCAAGTTTAAGTTAGAAGTGTTTTTCAATAATAACTTAGTATAATAGATATATCATGTTATATAGAGATTCTATTCTTTAGTCATGACACCTGGTAGGTCTAACTGATGAATATATACTCTTATTGACCAAGTTTAAGTGAGAAGTGTTTTTCAATAATAACTTAGTTTAATAGATATATCATGTTATATAGAGATTCTATTCTTTAGTCATGATACCTGGTAAGTCTAACTGATGAATATATACTCTTATTGACCAAGTTTAAGTGAGAAGTGTTTTTCAATAATAACTTAGTTTAATAGATATATCATGTTATATAGAGATTTTATTCTTTAGTCATGACACCTGGTAAGTCTAACTAATGAATATATACTCTTATTGACCAAGTTTAAGTTAGAAGTGTTTTTCAATAATAACTTAGTTTAATAGATATATCATGTTATATAGAGATTTTATTCTGTAGTCATGACACCTGGTAGGTCTAACTAATGAATATATACTCTTATTGACCAAGTTTAAGTTAGAAGTGTTTTTCAATAATTACTTAGTTTAATAGATATATCATGTTATATAGAGATTCTATTCTTTAGTCATGACACCTGGTAAGTCTAACTGATGAATATATACTCTTATTGACCAAGTTTAAGTTAGAAGTGTTTTCAATAATAACTTAGTTTAATAGATATATCATGTTATATAGAGATTCTATTCTTTAGTCATGATACCTTGTAAGTCTAACTGATGAATATATACTCCTATTGACCAAGTTTAAGTTAGAAGTGTTTTTCAATAATAACTTAGTTTAATAGATATATCATGTTATATAGAGATTTTATTCTGTAGTCATGATACCTGGTAAGTCTAACTGATGAAT
Source organism: Nipponacmea schrenckii (assembly GCA_030562195.1). Classification (NCBI taxonomy): domain Eukaryota; kingdom Metazoa; phylum Mollusca; class Gastropoda; family Lottiidae; genus Nipponacmea; species Nipponacmea schrenckii. The sequence goes on from JAUJPP010000001.1 coordinate 793,072, forward strand.
ATATACTCTTATTGACCAAGTTTAAGTTAGAAGTGTTTTTCAATAATAACTTAGTTTAATAGATATATCATGTTATATAGAGATTCTATTCTTTAGTCATGATACCTGGTAAGTTTAACTGATGAATATATACTCTTATTGACCAAGTTTAAGTTAGAAGTGTTTTTCAATAATAACTTAGTTTAATAGATATATCATGTTATATAGAGATTCTATTCTTTAGTCATGACACCTGGTAAGTCCAACTGATGAATATATACTCTTATTGACCAAGTTTAAGTTAGAAGTGTTTTTCAATAATAACTTAGTTTAATAGATATATCATGTTATATAGAGATTCTATTCTTTAGTCATGACACCTGGTAAGTCTAACTGATGAATATATACTCTTATTGACCAAGTTTAAGTTAGAAGTGTTTTCAATAATTACTTAGTTTAATAGATATATCATGTTATATAGAGATTTTATTCTTTAGTCATGGCACCTGGTAAGTCTAACTGATGAATATATACTCTTATTGACCAAGTTTAAGTTAGAAGTGTTTTTCAATAATAACTTAGTTTAATAGATATATCATGTTATATAGATATTCTATTCTTTAGTCATGACATCTGGTAAGTCTAACTGATGAATATATACTCTTATTGACCAAGTTTAAGTTAGAAGTGTTTTTCAATAATAACTTAGTTTAATAGATATATCATGTTATATAGATATTCTATTCTTTAGTCATGATACCTTGTAAGTCTAACTGATGAATATATACTCTTATTGACCAAGTTTAAGTTAGAAGTGTTTTTCAATAATTACTTAGTTTAATAGATATATCATGTTATATAGAGATTCTATTCTATAGTCATGACACCTGGTAAGTCTAACTGATGAATATATACTCTTATTGACCAAGTTTAAGACTTTTGTATCCAGTGTAACAGGTAATATACCTTTAAATAGTACTGACAACAGCTGGGTTATTTCCCACTTCATTATACAGAAATAACAATTTTATAAACTATCAGTCAAATTGAGCAGAACATTCAATGGCTTCCGTGTCTAGCTGAGATTATTGGTAAAATTTCTATCATCCGTGTAAATTTAACCTAAATATTAATTCCAGCAGACGACGAACATTGTACCACAAATAACAAAAATTCTGAGTTCTGATTGGTCCAAATACATGGGGTTTAATAGCAATTTGACATCATGTCTTTGCAATTTGGCGTATTAATTTCAGCGAACTAGTTACAAATCTTGTAAATGTAAAGGCTAAAAAGGATGTCTTCTTTTTCATTCGATAGCGCACGTGCAGTTTGTTGTTATGTTCGTCATACTGCACTTAACGTCATAAAAACGAATAACCCATGTCAAAATTATCCATAAAAAAGAGTCCCGGAACAAAATCATCACAATTTGTGGTACAATTCCGATAAACACTTTCTGTTTTAGATTTAGAGGGGGTTTATTCGATATTTAACCATGCTTGAATATACCCTAATGAGATCTAATAATTCAAGCATGGTTAAATATCGAATAAACCCCCTCTAAATCTAAAACAGAAAGTGTTTATCTTCTAAATGTACTAATATCAGTTTTTCAATAAAGTGCAATTAGGGCAAATTACCAAAACATAGGACTACTCTTTTTTCGCAATTACCAACTGTCGAGGGATCTTTAACATGCACAGCCTGTAGCACACAGGGCCTCGGTTTATTGTCTCATCTGAATTAAAACACACTTTTGCCATGTCAGTCCCTTCGCCTTGCTATCACTGACAAGAGAAAACTGAGTTGATCCAGCAAGTATATCACCATGGCACTAAAGTATCGGTATTTTTTTTAAGATTTCCAACTGTCAAGGGAAGAAGCCTATAGTACACAGGGTCTCGGTTTATTGTCACATCCAAACTACTAGATACTTTTCCAAGTCAGTCCCTCCGACCTGCATCACTGACAGGGGAAAAAAAAACCAAAAGTTCATCTTGATCTTTGCTGAGATTGAACCTTAGACCCTCAGGTTAATCACTAAGCCACCACGCCTATCCAACCACCACTGAATTTGATGTACAATTTTTGCTTCTGGTATAAGTTAAATTGAGTACTAAGTACCTTAATTACCCCTGGTATGGGTGATAGGGTCAGGTCGACTGGAATTATGAGTGAAGATGACTTATTTAAGGTCATCGGACTATCACACTCTGGCTGAGATTAGAGAGGTGGAGAGGGGTCAGAAGACATACACCTTAGCATCTGCTCAGTTATCTACCTGAATAATCAAGTGTTAGGGTAGAGCACCTGCTAGGTTAATAAAGATTAAATAATACTCACGGTACCAATTCCTTCAAAAGCTCCAGCAACTAACCCAAAAAATACTGGAAGCCCTTCATATTCTATCAACTTGTAGGTTTTACTGATACCAAACCCTGGAATTATATATATAGAGGATAATTATTTAATTCTTTATGTTATTAATGACAGCAGGTTATCTACTGATGAACAGAGCTTTTATTGGCCAAGTTTAAAATGTTCATATTTCATTATCATTCCAAGACCTATTATCGTCTATATATCAACTAGGCCAATATACATTATAACTATGTAATATCTTAATGTGGTATATCAACCAGGCCAATATACATTATAACTATGTAATATCTTACTATGGTATATCAACCAGGCCAATATACATTATAACTATGTAATATCTTACTGTGGTATATCAACCAGGCCAATATACATTATAACTTTGTAATATCTTACTATAGTATATCAACCAGGCCAATATACATTATAACTATGTAATATCTTACCATGGTATATCAACCAGGCCAATATACATTATAACTATGTAATATCTTACTGTGGTATATCAACCAGGCCAATATACATTATAACTATGTAATATCTTACTGTGGTATATCAACCAGGCCAATATACATTATAACTATGTAATATCTTACTATGGTATATCAACCAGGCCAATATACATTATAACTATATAATATCTTACTGTGGTATATCAACCAGGCCAATATACATTATAACTATGTAATATCTTACTATAATATATCAACCAGGCCAATATACATTATAACTATGTAATATCTTACTGTGGTATATTAACCAGGCCAATATTCATTATAACTATGTAATATCTTACTGTGGTATATAAACCAGGCCAATATTCATTATAACTATGTAATATCTTACTGTGGTATATTAACCAGGCCAATATTCATTATAACTATGTAATATCTTACTGTAGTATATCAACCAGGCCAATATGCATTATAACTATGTAATATCTTACTATGGTATATCAATCAGGCCAACAAATGTAACTTACCGTTCACTAGAAACACAATGATTGAAATACATCCGACTAAAATAGAAATATTTGCTGCCACACTGATCGGTCCAAGATGGCGTATATTACGAATATATGAAAAAAATATAAACACCGGCAGTGGAATGAGGACTAATAATTTTAATGAAGGAGCTGTGGATACGAACACTTCATCTGAGAATTCAGTCCAGGAATTGTTTTGAGTTGAGGTATTGCTGGTGGGTTCCGAGTCTATGTTCGATAGATACGGTAATAAAGAGGTCATGGTGCTGTTCACAATCCTAATGTTTGAGGTAAAGTTGTCGTAACTAACTGATAAGTCTCGTAGAGTGATTAATCTAGGGGGCGTGTCCTTAATTGAATGATCTCTTCGACAATTGGATATAGTAAATTCACTCGAGTTTGTGAAGTTTTTATGTAAATCACACGTTTCTAGCGGAAACGTTGCGAAAATAGTGTTTCCTATCAGAATGAAATAGCCCACACAGAATCCGAATTGGGTCAGAAAAACACAAGCGTTAACAATATACAATCCAAACTTTCCCATCGACATCTGTCCAACATCTCCATAGGTCATACTTCTTTGAAGTTGTTTACGAATTTTCATCAATTCTTCCTCTTCGGCTATTTCATCTTCCTCTGCGTTGCCATTGGTTACTCGTGAATTACGTTGAGTGTCCACTACTTTACTGATGGCTTCGTATTTACACTTCACTATTAGTTTACAGCAATGGTCCGTTAAAACAGCGATGAAAAACAGACCTACAATACCTGCCTGAAATTTAAATTAAAAATCCAGGTAAATTACTGTTCATAAAAAACTGGGCCCGGTTTCACAAAATTTTAACAAAGATACAATCAAGATTTTAAGAAATACAGTAACCTGATTGGTTAATAAAAACTCAATTTTAGTGATTGACCAATCCGACCATTGGAACACTAGAGCCATCTTAAGTTAAGTTTTCGTGAAACAGACTCCAGGTCCCTGATTGTCACGAATATTTACAAGGAAACAATTGTGGAAGTTTTTAGGTATCTACTAAGTTTATTTGTTTGAAGTCAGTGGTCGATATAACATGGATATTATTATGAATTACATATAGAAAAATACAATTTAAAATATCGAAAAATAAAAAAAATAAATTTTTACATATATATTTTAACATTACCTATAGAGGTAATTCTATATTGTCTAGTCGACACATTTCAGTAATTTTGTTTCGTTTAATTGGATTCCTTACAATATTGATGTCCTGATAATAAAACTCATAATTTTGAGTACGTAAAGGCCACCGGTCATAAATTACCACAGTATAATAATTCTATTAGCAAGTTTTAAAATATGTCATGATAAAATAACTTGAAGTATGGAAGTGAAAGCCTTTATGAAAAAGAAAAAAAAAATGCCAAAATCAAAAATATAGTTAAAAAATTCTAAAATCGGACCAAAACTTTAACAACATACTTACAGCTAATCCACTTTGTCTAAAAGCAAACGCCACCCCGAGATAGTTAGATCCAATAAAAGCTTTTACCATATTGGCAAAATCAGAGAGGTGGGTGTGCCAGTTGACCACCCTAGGGCTGAAATAAATAGAATTACATCAAACAGAACTTTAGATTAGAAATAATGGCAGGGTTTGGAAAGTGGAATTGGCTAGGGGTAGGATTGGGGGGGGGGGGAGAGAATCAGACATTTAGGTGTGCCTACTGTTATTTGGTACGGTACTCTGTTCAAGATTTCCAACCGTCAAGATATCTTTAAAGGGATAATAGGTCTTAACATGATCATAAAATTTTAGTTTTCAAGAATAGTCAAAATGAGTATATATTCATCAGTGAACTTACCTGGTATCATAAAGTAACAGAATCTCTTAAAATCTTGAAAACGTGCAAAAAAAAGGCATTTTTTGAAAAACGCTTAATCAATTTATTAAGCATTTTTTCAATAATCAAAGGCATCTTTATGGATAATTACTTAGTTTTTCTGATATTTATTTATTTTATGTTATTTATGGTAGCAGGTATATTTACTGATGAATAGAGCTCTTAGGCATACTGACCAATTTTAAAATTTTCAAAGTTTATGTTCATTCTAACACCTTTAAGTTTAGGCCTACAGTCTAGACTAGATGTTTATTTCTTTCTCAACCCCAGCTATCCATGGAGTGAAAATTTGAGTTTTGTCTCCCATCAATATCTTATCAAAAGATGTCAACATGATAAAATAATCTAGTTAACAAAATTCTTCACAAATTACTTTCAGTTTCAGCATTGATTGCTGATTTGTCAGTGCCCATTCAGGCGTCATAAACAATCACAGACTAAAAACCAAAATGTCTGCCAACCAAATTCTTTACCTGATTTCTAAAGGTATTGTGTTATCCATGCTGAATTTAATGTTGGTTTCGTTTCATTCACCGTTTTGTCAACTTTTCAAGCCATCAGCTGGAGTCGTTATCTTTTAATCTCTACCTTCCAAAGTTGTTATCAGTGTCCATCTTATGATATCTTTTCATCCAGTCCCTTTACTACTCTATAAAATTCTCACTATGACAATCAAGACTAAAATTGATCACGTGATATCATCTGCTCTACTTTGTTTCTTCGACTTTTGATTGGTTGAAATCGAAAAAATCAGCCAATGAAAATCTGGAAAATTTGTCAATGGCGGAAATTTCAAAGGAAGGATGTAAACAAATTAATTTCTTGAATATTTTCAACATTTCAAGGTATTTTTATTTAGATTTCATTTAAAAACTGAAACAATTATGGTGTAACTGACGGCAAGGAGTAAATTTAGAAAGAAATGTGTTGATATTTATGGCTGAATCAATGGGGCCTATTGTTTTTGTTTTTAAATGGCGGAAAAGTTTGACAGAAAAGCAATGCTGACGTATAGTTGTGTAATATGGTGCTTTCAGATTGTTCAGTAGGCTATATCAGTTTTACAGGTTGAGGTCCAAAGTTCAGTCTTGTTCAATCCCCTTTAAACAGGTGTCAGCACTTTTCACTTTTGTACCTCTTGATGATTTTAATAGTTCATCCAGAGACACCAGGACCTTACTGAATACTCACACCAAATTTCATTCCCAGGTGTCTTAACTTAACAAAAACTAGGCTATTCTAGTCATTGCCCGGGTGACTTAACTTAACAAAAACTAGGCTATTTCTAGACGTTGCAAACTGAATAGAGGTCTTCATTATTAATATTAGGCTACTGGTACATTAATTAAAAAAGAGACAAGTATTGTAATTTTTGGGGCCATTTTGACCTGTGGTGCCATTTTGGTTTGGTACCATTTCCGGGCGTACATTTTTAAACTGTTTTATTTCAGTACCCGTACCAGTATTTAATCATGTCTACAACAGCTGTCTTATCCTAACAAAAACCAGACTATCTCTACTCATTGCCCACTGCATAGCGGTGTTCATTACGCTAGTACATTATTCAAAAAGGGAAAAGTAAAATATTTAACCGTTTGATTTCAGTATCTGATCATGTCTACATCAGAAGAAAACGAGTATGAGGAATGTATCTCTAACGCTACGGAGGCGTTGCTAGTAGTAACCAGTGATCGTACAGATTTCGCTAAGAAAGATCAGCTACAGGAACTCTGGGATAGCATCAACGATGTGAAACAGAGAACTCAGGAAAGATTACAGAATGAAATAAAGAGTAAGGTTTTATTTCAAAAAAGTATTTAAAGGGATAATAGGCGTTAGAAGGAACATTAAAATTTAATTTCACTCAAATTTGGACAATAACAGTATATATCCATCAGTTGACTTACCTTGCGTCACAACAATACATCAAAATCCCCTATTTAACACTTGAGAAGCCGTAGGACAAGTGTATTCTCACGCCTATTATCCCTTTAAGGGCATCTTTTTAAACGGCTGTACTGTACAAGGGTAGCCTACGGGAGGAACATTTGCCTTCCTAGGAACAAAAGCATGCACCTACAATTCTACCCTCAATTGTTTCATTTTTTTCAAATAAGACCTCCTATGTGAATAAGGTTTCTTCAAAATTTGAAAAGACAATCTGGTTCTAAACATACATCATATGGAAATGTTATTTTTTTGTAGATCTTCAAAATATGGTGGAAAAAGCTGAAACTGAAGAAAAAGAGAAAAATAACGAAAGAAAAGAAGAGAAATTGATGACACAGTGCGAAGAAATGAAAATAAAACTGGATGAACTTTCTACCGATTGTGAGAAATATCAAGAAAAGATGGCCGAAGAAGAAAAGGAAAAAGATATTTTAAAAAAACTTTTAGAAGAAGTCAGCAAAAATAAATCTTATTCACTGCCAAAAGCAAAGTTCGTATTACTTATATTACATGGTTCTTTTTAAATACTATTGATTCAGTCTAATTTAAATATAGACCTAACTTTCGTTCATATCTTATTAGTATCGTTTCGTATGTTTTTATTATCTATTGGCGAACGAGAGATAGGTCTATATATTGTGTCAGTCTAATTTAAATATAGACCTAACTTTCGTTCGTATCTTATTAGTATCGTTTCGTATGTTTTTATCATCTATTGGCGAACGAGAGATAGGTCTATATATTGTGTCAGTCTAATTAAAATATAGACCTAACTTTCGTTCGTATCTTATTGTATCTTGTATGTTTTTATCATCTATTGGTGAACGAGAGATAGGTCTATATATTGTGTCAGTCTAATTTAAATATAGACCTAACTTTCGTTCGTATCTTATTAGTATCGTCTCGTATGTTTTTATCATCTATTGGTGAACGAGAGATAGGTCTATATATTGTGTCAGTCTAATTTAAATATAGACCTAACTTTCGTTCGTATTTTATTAGTTTCGTTTGGAATGTTTTTATTGGCTATTGGCGAACGAGAGATAGGTCTATATATTGTGTCAGTCTACCCAGCTATAAATGGGTACGGATAATCCGTGAAAGATCAATGCCAAGAGGTTTGGTCAAGGAGCAGCTGGTAGAAAGGATCCGTGTCACGGAGGACTTGTGAACTTAAGTTGTTATCTTTGTAAAATATAGTTGTTTCTTTCTTCCGGTTTAATTTTCTTAAACCTTGATTCCTATTTTTCAGATACAATGTGAAATTATATTCCAATATTTCACGGATACGCTGGCAGTCTGAATCGACGTCTGATGAAATTAAAGGCTGTATCCTTTTTATGATATTCTAATTCTGTATGATGGGAGAAGACATTTAATCATTGAAAAGAAAAAAATGGGGGCCATCCTTGAAATTGAAAGATCTGATTTCTAAAAATAAATAAATCTGATTTGACCTTTTGACCTTGGTTATGGATTTATGAAAAAAAACACAATTCAGAGTTGATTATTGATAACACATCTATATATTTTACTTGGTTAAATTTTTCAATCTAAGTTAGAAGAGAAAATACTTTTTAATGTTGGTGTATCTCGCTAGGCAACTACTTGTTATTTTTATGGTAGGAATGGCACTGTTGAATATATACTCATATTGACCATTCTTGAGAACTAAATTTCTATGTTCATTCTAATAAATATAATCTAATATCTAATAAGTGCAATAACTCAAAAACCGTTCATTTAAAAATCGCTGAATTCCAACTTGTTTGAGATCTCATCAATATAACAGATCACAGCAAGTTTCATTCAAATCGACAAAAACTGTAGTCTCTATCGCGTTCACAAGCAATTGTGGAACGGACGGACGGGTGACGACAATTTACGACCACATTATAATGTGGGCGTATAAAAATAGATAGAATTCAGAGTAGAGACTATAAATCTGTTGATTGCATGGATTTTTTCCTTGGTAACATTTTTATTATTTATTGTAGGAATGTCACTTGTCTGAAACTTTTACTGTTTAATGTGTTTTTACTCCACATTAGTTTTTTTTCTTTCCTTAACCACCTGTATAGATATTTGTAATAAAGATGACATTCAGCCATTCTGTTTCAACACGAAGAATCACTCCAAATATTTTATCACTAATTCTTTATGGGACTTGATGAAAGAAGATTGGTGAAGGTCATCAAGACTCAAACTTTATATAAAAACAGACAGAATGGACTAAAAATATTACCGTAACTTTCCTTGAATTTTCTTAACTGAAATATGTTGAAGATGGAACTTCTAAAAAAACTAAAAGACAACTCCTAAATTCTGGAAAATCAACTTAACTTAGTGATGGAAAATTAACTTAGTGATGGAAAATCAACTTAACATAGTGATGGAAAATTAACTTAGTGATGGAAAATCAACTTAACTTAGTGATGGAAAATTAACTTAGTGATGGAAAATCAACTTAACTTAGTGATGGAAAATCAACTTAACTTAGTGATGGAAAAATAAACTTAATGGATGGAAAATAACTTAACTTAGTGATGGAAAATTAACTTAACTTAGTGATGGAAAATCAACTTAACTTAGTGATGGAAAATTAAACTTAATGATGGAAAATTAACTTAACGATGAGGTGGTTGTTTAACATTGTTTCATGTTAAAGAGACTGAAGTTACATATATATTACTTGGGGCTAAGTTAATATTTATTTAAGTCACAGTTTGATATCTAAAGTTTCAAGTCATATACTGTACTGTGTGTTATATTCCACAGGGTTAAGTTGATATGACATTTTATTTTATTCACACTCAGTGTTTACAGGGTTAACTCTGGAATAATTCTATCATGACAAAAGACGAGTACAGAAAGACTCCCGTTGTATTATCTGATGATTTCTTTCTAGTGAGAAAAGACAACATTTAAACTGCGTGGAATATAAGTCAAGGGAGATTATAATGAATCTCAGACTGAGTTAATCATGTCTCATTAATGGTGTTTATTATTTAGTTCCATGTTAAAAGACTGAACAATTAAAATTAAACAGTAATGAAATGCATTGAGTTTTCGGTCCTACTCTTCTACATCTAATAGGTTAATGTATACTGCAGTGTGCGAGGAGGGAGATTTGGCCAGGATAACGACATTAGCCTACTCCTTTTTGCGATTTCCAACCGTCGAGAGATCTTTAACATGCATTATTTATTCTTACAATCCACGGTATTATTTCACCTTCGATGTCCACGACGATTATTTCATGTATTAACCTGTGGATGAATCTATCGGAAAAAGATGGTTAATAGTAAAAAACATAGTTTTCCTTGGATTGTAAGTTAGATATAGACCTCAAATCCCTCGCTTAATATAGGCAAGCCCTAGACATTATTTAGAATATTAACCTCGTATCAATCTATATCTTTATACATATATATTTGATAATTGGACAGGTAATATTTATATCAATCGAACGAAAAGATATTCTAATGATCAGGAAAAATACCAGTTGGTTTTAAAGAACCTAATAAATAGAATTCAAACTGCAGCGAAAAAAACATTAATTTATTTTGTTGATTATAAACTCTATTAAAAAAAAACAGAAATCAACATGCTTTCTTCACCAATATCATTCCAACTTCTAATTCCATCAAATCAATAAAAACCTAGAATTTTATTACCTCCTATATTCTGAACTACGAAATCATGTGAGACACGTCCTTGTATGTCAATTCCACGTCGTACCTCTTAGTGTCGAAGTTTTTTCTGTGTCCCACAGAAATAACTTTTATTTTAAGTTTCATACTGGATGTAGAAAAACACTTTTTTAATTTACATTTTTATTTATTTTGATTCTTTTCATAATTACATAATTATTTAAAATTAACCAAATTTAAACCAATTAAACAATTAATTAATACAGTGATTATCTCACACGGACCAAATTTAAAATAATGTGAACTTTCTCCAAACACAAAACCATGTTTATTATTTACCTGGAAATAACTCATACCTTGAATAAATAAGTCAAATTTTTAAAAAGATTGTAATATTTCACAATGTCTTCAAATCATATTGTACCTTTGAAGTGGCTTTAGTAATAAATGGAAGTCTTTGGTAAAATATAATAGGTTTTAAAAAATTCAATTTATTTTGTCAAGATAGGTGTCACGAAATATAACGTGTTGTTAGTGTACAAATGTTTGATAAGGTCATATGATCCATGACGTTCTCACTATGGTTGAATTGAGAATAAACAATAAATTCTATTTCGATAGACGTGTTTCTTATTCTCCATCATTCACATTATTGATGCCGTGACCATGCATCAAATAATGCGAATGATGGAGAATAAGAAACACGTCTATCGAAATAGAATTTATCGTTTATTCTCAATTCAACCATAGTGAGAACGTCATGGATCATATGACCTTATCAAACATTTGTACACTAACAACACGTTATATTTCACGACAGTAGGATTCAAAATGTGTGTTTTATTTCCATCTAAGAACCATAAATAGTTCCAAATGGAGCTGTGACATAAAAAGAAAAAAGACTTTGAAAGTTACAATAGTCTGTACAAACAATAATAAATTTAATCAAAAATCAAAAGCACTTTTAATTATTTGTTATATCATAAACTCAATTCTCAAATTTATTTCTGTCCGTGTAATTTAGTGGACTCGTACATATAACACGTCAAATCTTGCTAATGATAGTGGAGAATTGGAATATCAGGCTTATAATAGATCTAATACCTTGCTACCTTTATTTACATTTTATACACCAATCCAATATTCAACAATGGGTGGAATAGTTCAGAGAAAATACAGAATAATATGTTTGTACATAAAGAATATTTACAACATTCATTTTTACATCCTACTCTTCTGTACCTTATTATTGTACATGATGGTAAAAATGAAATTATGGAGTTTTACATCCTACTCTTCTGTACCTTATTATTATACATGATGGTAAAAATGAAATTAATGGAGTTTTACATCCTACTCTTCTGTACCTTATTATTGTACATGATGGTAAAAATGAAATGAATGGAGTTTTACATCCTACTCTTCTGTACCTTATTATTGTACATGATGGTAAAAATGAAATGAATGGAGTTTTACATCCTACTCTTCTGTACCTTATTATTATACATGATGGTAAAAATGAAATGAATGGAGTTTTACATCCTACTCTTCTGTACCTTATTATTGTACATGATGGTAAAAATGAAATTAATGGAGTTTTACATCCTACTCTTCTGTACCTTATTATTGTACATGATGGTAAAAATGAAATTAATGGAGTTTTACATCCTACTCTTCTGTACCTTATTATTATACATGATGGTAAAAATGAAATGAATGGAGTTTTACATCCTACTCTTCTGTACTTTTATTTTACATGCATGGTAAAAATGAAATGAATGGAGTTTTACATCCTACTCTTCTGTACCTGATAATACAAATAGTTACACTATTTCAGTAGCTTAGTGTATGGATAATGATTAAATAATGACTAATGGCTATTTAAATCATTTCAAGTACCTTGGTCAATATTATAAAAATATGTTACATACTCTTCTAAAATACAAGAAATGATATGTATATACATTCATAATATATTTACATGAAAAACATTAACATTAATTGTTACTTCCACAAATTTGTCCATATTTCACTTTTAAAAATGACAGATACATGAATTTGAATCAATACTTCATGCATAATATTAACATTAAACTGAATAGCTTTAACATCCAGTTTCGAACTTTATGTTTACAATGAATGACACATGTTATTTAAATCAATTTCAAGTAACCTTGGCAATAATTGATGTTCGTTTCAGACTTATCAAAAATAACAAACATGATATTTATATCATTTACATAAGAATGGCTGATGAAAAGACATTTACATTATCTGTATATTCACAAATAGTCGATTTTAAAGAGAGTGATAGGGAGCTGAATTTGCTATCAATGTTATTCATGCAAATATTATCTTAGACGACTGAATGCCTGTATCAGCTAATTCAGGACGTGATGAATCCATGATGTTAATGGTGGAGGGGGTGGAGGTTGCTAATCCATCATGGAGCTTCACTATTGCATTGTTTTACGTGGATACAGGTAAATTAAGGGGTGGGGGAGAGGGACAGGGTTAAATCCCATTTGACTAGTGGGAGGAGGGGGTGGGGCACCCATGTTATTCTGTACTGCGTTCTGTTGCCAGGGTGGAATAGATGATGGTGGAGGGGGTGGAGGTTGTGCTCCCATCGGAGCTCCCCAGCGATTGTTGTTGTTTCCGGGTGGAGGTGGGGGAGGTACACCAGACACTGAAAAAAAACAAAAATATTTTTTTAGGCTCAGTAAAAACTCAGCTGCATTTGCCTGTTAAATCTGTAAAAGTTGTTGCTGACCCTAATCCTCCTCACCCCAGCAGGTGTGGGGGGTTCGACATATAATTTACCTCTATTCCACCAAACCCCAATATATTCAGTAACAAGTAAAAGGGATTTGTGCCACCTACCTTGATTTTGGAGCCAGGGCATGTTAGACATCGTATTCTGGGGTTGAGTAGCAGGAGGTGGTGGGGGTGGGGCTGATATCATACTTGGAGGGGGTGGAGGAGGTCCACCTGAAAAAGAATTAATAACAGAAATTTAAAAGATTTTCAAAAAAAAAAAGGATGAAAGATCAGTTTTCAAATCAACCATTTATATCAAGGAGAGAAATTGATTGGCTTGTTGAAAACTGAAAACAGCCAATCAGAACCCTTATGAGACCGTCTGTATATATATTCTAGCCAATCCAATCATAATTACTGCATTTTCGAACGTCCACGAAACAATGGATGATGATTAAGTTAACAAAATATTTTATTAAAATTGTACGTACCCATCATCTGATTATTATTCTGCATGCCCATTGGTGATTGTTGTTGCCATGGTGGCACAGACTGCTGATTGTTATTACCCATCAAAGGAGGGGGAGGTGGGTTCATGTTAGGTCTGTTCATCTGCATCTGTTGTAGATTAGGGGGTGGGGCTATATGCTGATTCATCAAGGGTTGGGGGGTACCAGTAAATCGTGGCGGTCCGCCTGCATTCCGATTATTGTTCTGATTCTGTTGCCATGGTGGGTTGTTAGCCTGGAAAGAATAAATAATTCAGTATGTTAAAACTGTCCAAGGATATTAATTCTAAGTTCTTTTTCAAATAACCCCAAAAAACAGAAATACACACCAAAAAATAAACTGGCGCCTAGTAGAATTTGGTAGGAATTGAAATTTGATAATCTTAGAAATAAGTTTAATGAAAAAACTATATTTTACAAGGATAACAACTTAGTTTCACAGTGAAAGAATCTTTCTATCTGCTGGATCTTTCCCAGATTATCCGTACCCATGTACAGCTGGGTGGACTGGAATTATGAGTGAAGATGACTTAGTCAAGGTTATCGGTCTTCCGCACACCGATCGAGAATAGACCCACAGCAACCATTTACTTGACATAACCAAGCAAATGACTTCCAGTAAATAAATTAGAACCTCACCCTCAACTCCCGGTGTGTTGAAAATAACAAGCTCGACTCAAAAATTAAGAATCAGAATAAAAACATACCATAGGATTTTGTGGCGACTGAAATGACTGTCTGTTGTTTTGACGCTCTGTTTGTTGATGGAGGGTAGGGCGTACTGTCAAGTTGGACCCTGGGGGTTTACTTGAGGGTGGGGGACCTTCTCCTAACTCAGCCATCAATGACATATACTGTAAATACACATCAAAATAAATAAATAGTATTGTGCATAAAACGATTCAAAGATATTGTACTAGTAGGAAATTAATGGAGCAGTCAAGGGGAGACTATCCTTAGACTAATCATGACATAGTCCAAATAGGCATAATTTTATTTATCAGTAAATTTAAAATTTTATTACTAAAACATTATATTTCATCAAAATTTCGTTGTCTCAGGACGTGCTAATAGTCTTCGCAGGTTTCTTATTTTTCATACTACAGAGTTCACTTGTCACCTTGAAACCTCAGGACTTAAAAATCTACAATTTAGCAATTTAGTTAAATAATGTTTGGTTATAAATTAATAAAATTATATATTTCTGTACCTCACTGTCCATCTTAGCTTTATCAGCCTGTGAAACAATCGGCATGGGAGAATTCTGGCCTTGTTGTATTTGAAGACTTCTAAATGTATCCCCTGGTCTAAAAATACAATAGATAATACAAAAATAACAGATTGTATTAAAGGATTTATTATTATTAATGTAATAGTTTTAATATCAGGTTTGACATTGTTAAATCCACATAAATATTCATGTATAGAAATAAGCCAAAAACACAGCTTTAAGCTAGCATTTCTTTGTTGCCACTATTGATCACTACGGTTCGAGAACAGAAAAACTCGCTAATTGCATTCAACAATTTATCGGAGGGCAAATGAAAACTAACTTTAAACCTGGCTTTTTCTCGTTCGGAAATAGAGTAGTAATAGTTTTACAGTCACAAGTGTAAACAAGTAATGTGCCACTTTTAAGATCGAGACTAACATGGTGAATGGCTTAGTGGTTAGCGAGTTGGACTGTCATCTGCTAGGCGACTAGGTGCCGTGGGTTCGTCTGCTAGGCGACTAGGTGCCGTGGGTTCGAATCCCGATCAGTGCGAGGAAATAAAAAGTAGGTCTGATTCCTAGGCCCGTGCTTTCCCGGAACTACGAGATAGTAGTTTCCACCCCCCCTCTATCTAATAGAAATAAACCTGACATACCGTTTTTGTTTACAATCCTGAGCTATATGGCCGGTTCCTCCACAACAGGTACATAAAATAGTATTAGTAATAATATTCTGGGCTGCTTGTAACTGTTTTAATTTCCTGAAATATATTGTAACTGTTTTAATTTCCTGAAATATATTGTAACTGTTTTAATTTCCTGAAATATATTGTAACTGTTTTAATTTCCTGAAATATATTGTAACTGTTTTAATTTCCTGAAATATATTGTAACTGTTTTAATTTCCTGAAATATATTGTAACTGTTTTAATTTCCTGAAATATATTGTAACTGTTTTAATTTCCTGAAATATATTGTAACTGTTTTAATTTCCTGAAATATATTGTAACTGTTTTAATTTCCTGAAATATATTGTAACTGTTTTAATTTCCTGAAATATATTGTAACTGTTTTAATTTCCTGAAATATATTGTAACTGTTTTAATTTTGGTTGCCTGCAATATATTGTAACTGTTTTAATTTCCTGAAATATATTGTAACTGTTTTAATTTCCTGCAATATATTGTAACTGTTTTAATTTCCTGCAATATATTGTAACTGTTTTAATTTCCTGAAATATATTGTAACTGTTTTAATTTCCTGAAATATATTGTAACTGTTTTAATTTCCTGAAATATATTGTAACTGTTTTAATTTCCTGCAATATATTGTAACTGTTTTAATTTCCTGCAATATATTGTAACTGTTTTAATTTCCTGAAATATATTGTAACTGTTTTAATTTCCTGCAATATATTGTAACTGTTTTAATTTCCTGAAATATATTGTAACTGTTTTAATTTCCTGAAATATATTGTAACTGTTTTAATTTCCTGAAATATATTGCAACTGTTTTAATTTCCTGAAATATATTGTAACTGTTTTAATTTCCTGCAATATATTGTAACTGTTTTAATTTCCTGCAATATATTGTAACTGTTTTAATTTCCTGCAATATATTGTAACTGTTTTAATTTCCTGAAATATATTGTAACTGTTTTAATTTCCTGAAATATATTGTAACTGTTTAAATTTCCTGAAATATATTGTAACTGTTTTAATTTCCTGCAATATATTGTAACTGTTTTAATTTCCTGAAATATATTGTAACTGTTTTAATTTCCTGCAATATATTGTAACTGTTTTAATTTCCTGAAATATATTGTAACTGTTTTAATTTCCTGAAATATATTGTAACTGTTTTAATTTCCTGAAATATATTGTAACTGTTTTAATTTCCTGAAATATATTGTAACTGTTTTAATTTCCTGAAATATATTGTAACTGTTTTAATTTCCTGCAATATATTGTAACTGTTTTAATTTCCTGCAATATATTGTAACTGTTTTAATTTCCTGAAATATAAACCTTATTATTCATTATAAAATATCCATTATTGGATCTATTTTGTCAACGAGTGTTTACTACTTGGATCATATTCTGAAACACTAAAAGAAATAGAGTGATTTCATTGGATAACAAAACTAAATTTAAAAAACAGTTTTAATGATTGACCAATCAGATGACTGGAACACTAATATCATTGCATATTTTATGGTTGCTCTGCTTAGTTTTGACTTGGTCACAAAAAAGTATCGTAAAAATCATGTAACATTTTCTGATATATTGTAATATTTATATTTTTGAACAATAAGGGAAAGACTAAACATTGGTATAATTTAAATCAAAAAGAAGTCTGTCTACTGAAAGCACTAAAAACTTAATGACAAATCTAAACTTTGCTTCATAACTAAATGGTAGTATACAATAATCATTTTAATTTCGTTCCCGTTAGATGACAAGAAACTTGTCAAGGGGAGGTTATAAATATAAATCTAAACTTACGCCAAACCATCATTCTCTCTAAGTGTACCATTCAGTAAAGCTAGTTCGCGGAGTTGTTGCCGTCGGAGATCATTCTGTCCTTCTGGTACGTCAATACCCTGAGCTATTATTGTTTTTATCTGTTAATTAAAATAAATATATCATCGTTACCATGACAACTTTTGAAATAAAGATGTAGATAACTCATTTTCAATAACAGAAACTCAAATCTATAGATCTAGGATTGGAGAATATATAAAAATAATAAAAACTCTTATTTTTTTTTAAAATCTACCCACCTTTTCGACAGCTTTTTTGACACATTCTGGATTATTACCAGTGACGTAGGCGTGTAGGGGTTCATCTTCCCCAGGAAGGGGCTGTCCATCTTTACGTCCTATTTTACCCTCTTTAACCGACCCTTTACCACGAATAATAATCTTAGCCCCTGTCTGAAATTATAGGAAAGTTTAAAAGAATAAAAATCAAAATAATCACAAGATAGAGTTTACTGAATAATGGCTGGCAGCAGAATGTTTCATTGTACTTCTTTGTCATGGGAATAACACTTACCTTGTCAGAACAGTTGTTGTTGGAAATGAAATGAATGGAGTTTTCTGTCCTACTCTTCTGAACCTTATGGGCTAATGAAGACAGGCAATGCGATGCAGTGTGCAATGAGGGAAATTTTGCCAGGACAGGGGCAATAGCCTACTCTTATTACGATTTCCAACTGTCGAGGGATCTTTAATGTAGGCCAACACAGCCTGTAGCACACAGGAAATGTTTTATTGTCACATCTGAAATACTAGATGCTTGTTCCATGCAAGTCCCTTCGGAAAGAGTTATTTTTCCAATCTAGACAAACAAAATGTCAGATTTAAAAACTTAAGTGAGCTTAAAAAGCTGAGACTGAATTAAATATTTAGACAAAATAACAAACATATAGAAATCTAATTAATTAAGAAGTTTTTAACGAACTTACATCTTTCTCCAATGTTTTAAGCGTATTACCACGTGGTCCGATTAATAAACCTACAAAATTAATATCAGGATGGTCATCTTGTGGTATCATAACTTTATCATTGACTCGTACAATCAGAGGTCTGAAAATACAATAATTAAAATTAACGTTGGCCATCGTTATACGCCCACATTTATAGTAGAATCTTATTTGTCCGGGAGGTTAACGAGAATTATCGATAGAATGGATTATTTCGAACACTAAAATCCATTGAGGCTCATCTCAATAAACCTTAACACCAAGTTATTATCCAAATTAAACAAGGGCAATAACTCATATCAAATTATTTTTCAATAGGGTTCATCCTTAGGTTATATCAAACCCTCACACCAAGTTACGTCAAAATCTGTTAAGTAACCAGCTCTCTATTGTGTCCACAAGATTTCAAAACACAGGCAATAACTCCTACCAAATAATTTTCGATTGATTTGTTTTACTAAGAGTTCCCTTGTGTGATTACAATCACTCACACCAAGTTTCAACATAATCTACCAAGAAACCAGTTCCCTATCTTGTCCGCAAAGTATTCAAGAACAAGGGCAATAACTCATAGTAAATCATCTTTGGTTGTAACTTGAAAACAGATTCCAAACTATATTCATAGCACCTTAATATACTTCTTACTTCATTATTACATTACATATACACAGAATATGGCTCGGAGACGCTTTATACTGCACATGTAACTCATTAATATTCATGTTACTCATTAATATTCATAGTACTCATTAATATTCATATATTAACATAACTTACTTGTAATCCATTGGTGGTTTATATTCCGCGTTTAGTTCAATAGCTTCTGTGACTAATTTATGACGTTCTTCTTCCAGCTTCTTCCGAGTTCGATATTCTCTAGTATTCAATCGTTTTCCCTCGTTGTTATAAATAGGCTCGGGTGACGGAGATCTGAAACAAGGGGAGGTAATTCAAGATGGCGATATTTTATTTTATATCGGATAAGGAATAGTTGTCAGAACCATCATAACTTTAAGCCTATTTTACATCCTTAGATCCTTGCTAATTATCAACTTTAATTGTATTTTACTGTACTATAATTATAGTTATATATTCTCATCAGTTTATTGTTAAGTGCCCCTGAACACGTCAGGAAGGTACACTATTAATATGTTGTATAATGATAATTATGAACATAAAAAAAATGTATTTTTTAAAAACAGACATTAACATTGTAGTTAATTCACCTATCAGGGTAAAAAATAAAATATCTGAAAGTTATGATGCCCCTGACAACGATGCCAAAATAGTTCCAGTCAATATCTAACAGAGACTAAGTTTTGTTATATCTATGTGTATTATACACAGTGTATGACAAGGGCAATAATTCATAAAGTGTGTGATGCTACTTATTTAACCAATAGTCACGTTTAAACACTAATATTTATCTAAGTAAATGATCTAATACCAAACTACTGAGACCAACGAACTGTTTGTTTCTTTCTTTACAGAAGTTTCCTTGAAAGAGAAACCAAAATTTAAGGATACAAGATTATCAAATCAATAATTTATTGTGTTAACACTTGACAGAGAAATAAATCAATCCCATTTTACTGAAATAAAGCAGTCAATATTCAAGAAATAAACTTTTTACAAAATTCAAAAATATCAGAATTTCTTTCACAAATTTTTGACATATCAAAACTTAGTCCCTGTCAAACTTGATCATTTTAAAATCTTGACTTCTAAATGAGAGATCAGGGACAAAGGGGATGGAAATCTTAGATTAAACTTTCAAAGGGGCAATTAAAAAAAATTATCAATTAAAAGAAAAATTAATTAATGAATCTGTTCTTACTAAAAGTACATTCAGAAAAAAATTGATTAGAAATATGGCGTTGCTATGGTAACATATAAATATTGATTATATATAGTCACTTATGAAAAAGAGAAATATAATTATATGAAAACATGCCCAATGACTTTAATAAACCTTCTCGTCAAATTTAGGTGCAGAAGAGTAAGATGTAAAACTCCATTCATTTCATTTGACAACTTAAGCTTCAAACATGCATATAGATTATAAAACATTTATTATCTAGAATGGGGTGATGACGGCAGATAGCTCATCAGTTTTGTCAAAAAATGGGCCAGGTGCTTTACTGGACACACCCATTTAGTGTTCTTTTCAAACATGCATTTATTCTATTATACTGGAGCATTTAAGGACAAAATTAAAGAGATTGTAAAGAGGTTTTCTAATTTTGTATGTGTATCAGGGACACTGATAGCATCAATTTACACCATTCTAATTTTCAATCAGACGTCTGTATTATATGTGTATCAGGGACACTGATAGCATCAATTTACACCATTCTAATTTTCAATCAGACGTCTGTATTATATGTGTATCAGGGATACTGATAGCATCAATTTACATCATTCTAATTTTCAATCAGACGTCTGTGGTTCCTGTAAAGGAACCACAGACTTCTGATTGAAAATTAGATGGTGTAAATTGATGATATCAGTGTCCCTGTACACACAAAAATTTAAAACCTTTTCAATTCAATGAAAGTTATATTTAGTAGAATTACAGGAACCACAGACGTCTGATTGAAAATTAGAATGGTGTAAATTGATGATATCAGTGTTCCTGATACACATAAAATATTTGAGAAAAACCTCTTTACAAGCTCTTTAAGGGCATTTGAGGACTGACACATACAAGCGATTCTCATCAAATTAAAACGGGCACATCCCCAGAGCTAGCTAAGTGATTTGGGGTGACTAATAAGCGAAAACATATTGCTGTTTGACAATACAAATGGGCAATGTGATCTTCGGAAAGGGCAGGGTATCATTCTTACCCTAACCCCCCTCCCCTACCCCCTTTACACCTCAACCCCTTCAAAAATCAAAATTCATTAAAAAAGAAAGAGATTACTTGATTATATTTGTACAGAACTTGCTCTTGGATTTCTCAACAATTAGCCAAATTAATAACTCATTAATTTTTTAATTGCCATTTCTAGAATTCTGACACTTTTGGTCAAATCTCAATTTGTACATTGCTTTCCAATTTTTTTGGGGCCATAATTTTATGTGTGCATTATATTAGAACATCATTCAAATGAATATTCCTGACTCACATTTTTGAAGAGTATAATTACAAAAGGCACTGGCACGGAATGAATGAAAATTCAATAAAAGAGAAATAAGGCATCAAATGACTGAAAAACATTTTGTCATTTTGAAATTTCCGAACCGAAGTCCTCAAACATTTGACTAATTGTTAAAGAAGACTGAAGAGCAAGTCATAACGATGTAAAAAAAGAAAAAGTTAACCAAATTGAAGATTTATGATTAAGCATTAGAGTTGATGGTCCGTCCGTCTGTCTCAATCGGTCTCCAGCTGTAAAAATGAAGATTAAGCGTCGTGTCAAACCTTAATTCCGGTAATGGTGGAATACCCAGATCTCCCGTTCGTAACTTCCGCGATATTTCTTCGATCTGTAGATGCACTGTAAAACAAGTGATTAAAATACATTGTATGTTTCATTATTTATTTCCATGACAACGCTAGCTAATCTGGATACAGCCAAATTTCAACATATTTATAAATTTTGTTTCAAGAAATTTGAACGCTCTGATTCTGAATTAAAAATATCCAAAGATTTCATCAGAGTTTCACAATATTTTTGGAAATTTAAAAATGAATATGAACTTTCAAATCAAATTTGAAATATGAAAGAAAATTTAACTCAAATATATTGTAAGGAGGTTTTCTAAATTTTGTATGTGGAACACTGATAGCATCTATTTGTATCATTCTAATTTTTCATCAGACGCCTTTGATTCATGCAATTCTACAAAAAATAAGTGTCTGATGACGTCACTTAAGGCGAAGGCCTTGTCTTGTGATATAAGCATCTTTTGCCATTAGTGAAATTATCAAACACTAAGTTTTAGTGGAATGAATATTGGAATGCTAACAGTGTCCACGGTACACATACCGGTACAACAATTTATATAACTTCTTTATAATTCCTTAAATATTCTTCATTATTTTTTTCAATTCTACTTTTTTAAAGCCTTTCTTAAGCTCAGTATTACCCCCTCCCATCCTCTTTTTTTAAAGTCCAAATTAGCTAGCTCTACCAGATCTGTCTCCTCCTAATTCAAAAAATATTTCTCATTAGTCCAGCTTACCTGACATGAAAATTCACTAATCCTTGGGGGGGTGGGGACAATTTATATATCTTTGATGGGCCTGGGACAAAATTAAAAAATTTAAGGAGCAAGAATATATATTTATTGAAAAATAAAGCAAAGGTTTGGTATGGCCAAATGAATTTATGAAGCGTGAGTGGGAAAATAAATTTAAAACTTAAAGATGCGAACGGGCAATATTTTAAAAATATATCTAGATTCAAAGGGTCATTAATTAAATTTAAAAAAAATTATAATTAGCACTGAAAGGCAAGGGGATTAATTTCGGAATAAAATAATTAATTAATTAAAATAAATATTAATTAGAATTAAACTTCGTCTTGAAACCTAGACCTGGATGAAATTTTAACATTAGGAAGGAGATAAATATATAGATTAGGCTACGAAAAAATTTAACATTATTATTTATTATTTTCAATTTAACGGACATCATATATATTTAGGACAAGGCTTCTAGTTCCTTAGCAACACATCTTAATAGATCGTATTCAAGCCTCATTTTTGAGACACTGAAAGAGAGGTTCATAACGCAAAATAAGTCATCTATTGAAAAGATGGCGATGTCATATGAATAAATAGCTTAATTGATGTCACTAAACGCCTGATTGGCAGCAAGAAAATGGGCTTAAAATAGACCCTTACTAATTTTTTTTTAGTGACGGTAAAATTCATCTAAAAGTATCATTAAATAGTTTCATCAACTCGGATTTTAATGATGTCAAATATGATTAATTTTTTTTTAGTGACATTGGAGAAGGAGCCTTTTAAGACGTCAAGGTGGTCATTTAACTTTGTTTGCGTGATGAGCCTCGTTTTAGATTCAATATGGCCAAAGCATGGACAATATATATATATACCAAGATCATAAAGCCTTTTTAATCATACTAATATTATTTTTTGTGGTATCTAAATAGGCTATAAAATGAATCTTTAGCTGCATAACAAAGTGAAAAGCTCTCCATCAGCTGTCAAGAGACGCTTGTCAAGTTTAAACTTCCAATCAACACATACCGATATACTGTCGTTGTTGTTCAACCGACATATTCGACGGCAGTACGGCAGGCATGCCAGGAATAACTGTTCTATCTTCATTATCAGTGTTCCAGCGACTTTTTCGTTTCTTTCTTCTCTCTTCTCGACTGAGGTTCGATTCATCTGTAAATAAGAACAACGTTAGTCTTGGACTCTTCTACTGTGTTTTACATTCCCATTAGGGTGGAATGTGGAACTTGTAGGGAGGAAACCACTGTGGGTGGAACTTGTACAGTGGGGAAACCACAGTGAGTGGAACTGGAAAAGGGGGGAAACCACTGTGCGTGGTACTGGAAAAGTGAGGAAACTACTGCAAGCCTTTGAAACATTGTTAGATTTCAAGGCCTTATTAATGAGACCAGATGAATATGAAGAGATGATATCACTCAGGATGAGAATTGAATAAGGCTGGAAACCAATGCGATACTAATACATGCCCTCTCAGCATCTGTAAACATGCTAAGGCTGGGTGTCAACGTCAGCGGAACACAAAGGATGCTTACAGTTCTCTATTCGAAACACCTGATGGTCAATCTTCAATGAGTGAGGAGTTCACTATTATAAAGATAGCTGTACTATTATTACTCCTGCTTTTGTCAAGGTTTTTGATAAGATTTAGGGGGGAAGGGCCTACTGGAAATGTTTTGCTTGTGCAGATTGTTATGCTAATGTACACTACAATTGAGGGTATAGCTAAATTAAATGCTGATCTACAGTATTTGTTAACGTTTTCATATTATTGTGAGAAGGGATATCGAGAGAGGCGATTTTGTTGAGAACGTGATGACAAAGAGTTCATTGACCTCACAACAACAGTAAACATTGACGGGGCTGGGCACTTGACAAAAATCATAAAATTTCAGAAAATTCCCCCAAAACAATTTACCTTCGTCTAATGGCCGTTTGCCTGGGGTTCCAGAATATGAGTAACTCATTGTTGTCTACACCAAAAGAAACTCTAACGATCAAATATCCGCCAAATTGTGGAACAAAATTTATGCAACACGTTTGGCTAATGGCGTCAAGAAAAAGAGTAGGTTTATGAAAATGTTTGATTCAGCGAAACGAATTTTGACCCAGAAAATTCACTTTGAGTATGTTTAAAGGTTTTTAATGTAATTTGATATATTAAGAAATTTTAATCGATAAAACTATAAGTTAATGAAGTGTACTTAAACAAAATTGTGGCTTATTAACATTTTTTGGTGTCGGTATTTTATGAATTGAAAAATGTACACAACCATAAATGTTAAATTGAGTTAACCCCCTTTTCAAAATGGATGATGCAAACACGTGAAAAATGAAAATTAGATAGTAAACATTGAATAGTTGCTTTCAGAGGAGCTGATCGTTTGCGCAAGTTATAAAAATGGTGAAAGAGCAGTTCAGGGAGGCCGATGTGGCCAAAAAGATGTAATGACAGATCTATTTAATCTTTCTTTATAGTGCCAAAAATATGGCTTTTTACTTGTTGGTTTTAATTTAATTTTTTGAAAGGAAATAAGGCTGAATGAGGAGGGTGTGATTAACATGTTTAGTCCCCCAATTCATGACCGTTGATAAGGGTCTTAGAAATATTTGCATAATCCCGCTTATATGCATATGATTTAAAATTGAGGGTCGGGGAAAAATCACGATTTAAAGCCAAAGCTAGAAAAAAATTATTCCAAAACAGCATATTTTTAAAATTGTTTCCATTTTTTCTCGTATTTACCCAAAGGAAGACCCCTCCCTAGGGATTTCCTTACCCAGGGATCTCCTTATCCAGGAATCTCCTTACCCAGGAATCTCCTTACACAGGGATCTCCTTACCCAGGAATCTCCTTACCCAGGAAATCTCCTTACCCAGGGATCTCCTTACCCAGGAATCTCCTTACCCAGGGATCTCCTTACCCAGTCAGAGTATAATATTGCTTATTTAGTCAACATTATCTTATCAAATATACGAGTATGATTTAGTAAGATGATGCCAAAAGTGTTTGAAAAATAGTAGATGCTAGTATAAAGTTTAAACTGGTGACCATAAATACTAATGGAGTTTTACGTCCAACTCTACTGCACATAATGAAGACGAGCAACACCATGCACTTTACATTTAGGACAAAGCTTTGATACCGCCGTAAGCCCACTCCTTTTACGATCAAGCTCCTTACAAAGTAGTCTTATATTTATAACTGTATGATTGAAATGCTTGATCTGGAGTCAGAGACTAAGTTTGGTTAGATGATAAAGTAACAATTCGGTACACGTACGATTTTACAGAAGAAAATTTTGATTTATTTTAAGAATTTAAATAATTTTGTGATTTCAGAAGCCATGTTACGTTTGGTATGATGAATTCTCATCAGATTCAACAATTATCTCACATCCAGGTGGTTAGTAAGAATCTTTATAATCAAGATGGCAGTCGGAAACCGATCGTTAACGGAGTTCTCGATCATAGAATGGTACGTTACTTACGTTGTGTTTTTATGATGATGTTGAGTTGGCAGCAAGATCACCTGATGCCGAGAAAGCCAAGCGAGGCAGGCCCAGGGAAAAATAAAACAGACTATTTTTTATCCAACCGACAGGAAGGACCAATAAAGTTGTTTGATAATATTCAAACAGTCTAAGTATTAATGTGGGGTCTAGCAAATGAGAATTTCTTCTTTTAGCCATAAGATTTATTGGTAAATTTCACTAAAACAGTGTCCATCATTACTTCTTTTGCCATTTTGGATCAGGGCTGTTGATTTAACTTTTTTCCAGCCATGTCTGATTGGAGTTCCAAAATGACTGACTGCAACATCAACATTTTCTATGCAAATCTGCTATGATATTTTTCACTTTTCATGAATTCTTGCTGAAAACAAATAAATAATCATTATTTGCGTGCTAAAATGTCTGGTTGGGATTTTTGAATTTTTAAATCAGCACCCCTGTTTTGAAGAGATGCCAAGATGCATTATTACCCCCTTCATTGGTACAACTTATAGCTGAAAAGTAGATCTTAAAACTCGTTTCATTTATAAGAGAATATTTAATTTCACAGGGAACGAGTGATAAGGAAAATAATTGTGAATCATGTGGAAAAGGACTGGTTGATTGTATTGGTCACTATGGTTACGTAGATCTTGAACTACCAGTCTTTCATATTGGATATTTCCGTACTGTTATAACTCTACTACAAATGATTTGTAAAGTAAGTACTGGTATTGGATGTTAAACATTGAAAAGAGAAATTTTAGCAAAAGACACTTCTTTAATACATGGGTTCATAATATTTAATCTCAATTTACACACGTCTTTAATACATGGGTTCATAATATTTAAACACAAGTTACACACTTCTTTAATATATGGGTATATAACATTTAAACACAAGTTACACACACCTTTAATACATGGGTATATAACATTTCAACACAAGTTACACACACCTTTAATACATGGGTATATAACATTCAAACACAAGTTACACACTTCTTTAATACATGGGTATATAACATTCAAACACAAGTTACATACTTCTTTAATACATGGGTATATAACATTTAAACACAAGTTACACACTTCTTTAATACATGGGTATATAACATTCAAACACAAGTTACACACTTCTTTAATACATGGGTATATAACGTTTTAACACAAGTTACACACTTCTTTAATACATGGGTATATAACATTTAAACACAAGTTACACACTTCTTTAATACATGGATATATAACATTTAAACACAAGTTACACACTTCTTTAATACATGGATATATAACATTTCAACACAAGTTACACACTTCTTTAATACATGGGTATATAACATTTCAACACAAGTTACACACTTCTTTAATACATGGGTATATAACATTTAAACACAAGTTACACACTTCTTTAATACATAGGTATATAACATTTAAACACAAGTTACACACTTCTTTAATACATGGATATATAACATTTCAACACAAGTTACACACTTCTTTAATACATGGGTATATAACATTTAAACACATGTTACACACTTCTTTAATACATGGGTATATAACATTTAAACACAAGTTACACACACCTTTAATACATGGGTATATAACATTTAAACACAAGTTACACACTTCTTTAATACATGGGTATATAACATTTAAACACATGTTACACACTTCTTTAAAACATGAGTATATAACATTTAAACACAAGTTACAAATGTTATCATCAGATGAAATGGTTGTGTTGTAAAGTTATGTATCCATGTATTAAAGAAGTGTGTATTTATCCTATAATTATTATCTAGTGTATCTTGTGTTATATATGAGCTCACCGTTAGAATCGTTCGAATCGTTCGAATCTTACATCAGCCTGTTATTTGTTGTATTTAAAACATTCATTCATTACTTTCTTTTTACTCTACAAAATATATTTCTCTCGTTCTTTACGTTTTCAGAATTGCAGCAATATTTTACTACAACCAGAAGACAAGAAGAATTTTCTCGATGCCCTCAAACGACCTGGCATGACCTACTTACAGAAAAAAGGCATGAAGAAAAAAATACATGAGAAATGTAGAAAAGTTTCAAAATGTCCGAATTGTGGAGAATATAATGGTATTTATTTTTTCAATTTATGAAAAAGATTCCAACTTCTGAAGTTTAAAAATTGTTCAAACTTTGAACAAATAAAATTTTAATTCTCTATTTAATGAAGCTAGATGAGGGGACAAATTCGATATAAAGGTTCATAACGTTCTTGATAGTAGGCCTACAATTTTAATAAAAGTGGTGCCATTTTTTCACTGTCTTTCGTATCTCTCGAAATTAAAACTATTACTATTTTTTATCTTGATTTTTAATATAAAGATATTATTTTAAGACAATGTTTTGCTTACTTTACTAGTACAGTAACGTAAATATTTACTATATTGGTATGGTTACGTACAATATGTGAAAACCAGAATGTCAAGGTCATTTATAAAATATATATCTGAATATAAGAGTTGTTGTTAGACCAGACACGTGACTTATTAAAGTAATTAACTAATTGGTTTATATTTTTATAAAGGTATGACGAAGAAATGTGGAATGTTGAAGATAATTCACGATTGTTATAAACCTGGTCGCCGTGGAGGTGAACAGATTTTAACGGAGTTTATCAGCTCGTTTGATAACGCTGTCAAACATAATAAAGAATTAGAACCAATGATAGGAAAGATTCAGGTTAGATGATATTTCATTGTTGTTGTCTAGTATTTATCTAGACTGGTTCCCCCTTGGGGTGAATTAAAATGAGGAGTAGTCGTTCTTATATGGGGATTTATTTAATCCATATTTAAGAAAGTTTCTTTCTTGAAGAACTTGTTTATAATTACTACAAATGTAAAAATGGAGGTCAAGGTCTTTATAAATATTTTGAATAAGATTTTAATCCAACTTCTTATAAGTATTAACTATTGTTTATATTTTTTAAAGATAGAAGATTAATTTGAATTTTTAGATTGTTTACCTGGTTCTTGAGTTAATTAATTTTACATTTCACTATCTTTATAATTAAACATAATAAGATAGAACCATGATTTTAATTAATTATATTTTTATAGTCTAGTATTATTCTAGATTTAAGGGTTTCCTTGGGCATGAGATTCAAGGTGGAATAAATTTAAAGGTTTTTAAAAAACTTTTAATAATATATTTATTTTTAATAAAATTTTTAACTGAATTTTATTAATATTATAAGTAATTTTTTTTTTAATTTATTATTATTGTGTTTAAATTTTAATTATATTTTCATTAGCCAGTATTCCTGTTTTTATTAATTATATTTTTAATAAGCCAGTATTCCTGTTTTATTAATTTTTTAATAACGTTTCCTTTTATAAATATTTTAATCCATTTCCTGTTTTTATTAATTTATTTTTAAAAAGCCTGTATTCCTTATTTAATTAATTTTTTTCATTGCCTGTATTCCTGTTTTAATTTTATATATTTTGATTTAACAGGAAGTGTTAAACCCTCTGGTTGTTTTAAATTTATTTAAACAAGTCAAGGATGAGGTAAGATTAACCTCGTAGTTCTGAAATTTGAATCAATGAGACTAGTGTTAAACTAATAAGGTTTTATTATAAAAGTAGTCTCAATCAACTGGTTAATAAGTCCTTTCATGAATATTCCTCAATCTTTGGTCATTTTGACATATTATGTTTTGATCAGTCTTTTACACTTTTATTTGATAATATTTCACTGTAATAAACCCTGCCAATGTTGTCACCTTTTCAACCTCCCTCCCCTTTCTCCACTCCTCGTACCTCTTCGACATAACTCTTACATTCTCCTTACAGACAACAGTTACATTCACTCACAGACGACGTTACCATCAAGACAACTAACTCCCCCATGTCTTGTAATTATAACACAATTAAAGAGCATCATTTATTGGGCGGCTGAATGCCTAAAAATTCCTGTGTCTGATTCAACTAGTTTAAATTTTCTTCTAATCGTGTAGTCTAAAGTAGTAGATGTAAAACTCCATTCATTTAAGTCAATTATGTGGTTCTTGCAATTCCACTAAAACGTGCAGGTCAAATAATCTGACTTCTCAAAATCCTAGGATTGTCGAATCCTAAGAGTTAGAAGTCCTAGTTTTCAACCTCCTGTATATTAAAAGAAAACGAAAAATTTTTTTTTTCCGAAAGTTTGAATTTTTAAGATTCGACAATCCTAGGATTCCGAGAAGTATGAGTTTTTGTCCTCCCCCACTAAAAGTTTTTATTAATTGAAATTGGTATTCTAATTTTATCTAAACCTGACAATCAAATTTCAGGATATTCCGTTGTTAATGATGAACCCAAGTGTAGGACGTCCCGAAGATATGATTCTAACACGTATAGTGGTGCCACCTATCTGTATACGACCTTCCGTAGTTTCAGATCTCAAATCAGGAACGTAAGTCTGTTGATATCTTTAGATTTCGGGGAAGGGAGGGATTGATTTTCCTAATGTACAAGTTGAGGGTGGAACAAATATTTTATCGAGAAATTGGGATAAAGGGTCTGGATCTGTTGAATGGTTTTCTTCTCTTATCTACGAGAAGTATAGTACCTGTTAAGTACAGATTGTTTTTAGTTTGCTATGAACAAGGTTGTCATTTAAGTTCTGATTTTTGGAATATGCCACTATCATTTTCTGTTTATAGACATGGAGAAATTTCTCTTGGAGACTTAAACTTGGATTAAATTCAGATTTATAGACAATCATAAAGCTAGATTTAAATTCAGTTTGGTGGTTGACCAATCAGATGAAAGACGACAATAAATTATTTTAGCTCGGGTTAATATTTCTTCAGTTAAATATTAAATCTTGATTAAATTGGTTTTGATTTTTTAACAGTAACGAGGATGATATTACAATGAAGTTTACAGAAATAATATTCTTAAATGATGTCATACAGAAACATCGTGCCTCAGGGGCCAAGATGCAGATGATCATGGTAAGTTTTCATGCAAGTTCCATGTCCGGGGAACAAATTGTTCTGTTGTCGAAACTTTCATCTGAATTTTGATTAAATTAGCAGTAAAAGAAACGATAAACTACTAGAAATTTGTTGTGGCCATTTTTTTCGTTGTGACAAGTTGCCATGTCTGGTCTCCCGGGAACAAATTACTCTGTTGTCGAATCCTTCGTTTGAATTTGATTAGATATGGAGTAAAAAGAAACAAAGCAAGTACTTGATATTTGTTGTGGCCATTTGCTAATATTATTTTAAATATAAAAATTAGATAATTGAAGTTGAACGTTTGTTACAATCTGTTTTTCAGGAAGATTGGGATTTTCTTCAGCTCCAGGTGGCGCTACTCTACAACAGTGAAACTTCTGGTATTCCTTTACATATGCAGGTAAAATGATATTAAAAATCTTTATATTGTTTGATTGAAATGATTCAATGGTTAAGATTAGTGGACTTTATTTAATGGAGAACATGGAAATAGCGTCTGCTAGTTCAGATGAGAATGTGCTATAGGCTGTGCAGGTCTCTCGTCAGTAATGGAAATCATTGACAAATGCCGTTGTCCTTGTAAACATTCCCCTCAATTCACACTGCATCGCGTTGCTCGTCTTCATAAACCCATAAGGTGCAGAAGAGTAGGATGTAAAACTCCATTCATTTCATTTTTGATTACGATTATTGAATTTTTCAGCCAAAGAAATCATCACGAGGATTTGTCCAGAGGTTAAAGGGTAAACAAGGTCGTTTCCGTGGTAACCTGTCTGGAAAGCGAGTAGATTTTTCAGGAAGAACTGTTATCTCCCCTGATCCTAATATGAGAATTGATCAGGTTGGTATATTTTTCAGTAAAACAATGTTGAAGTAAAAATTTTTGGATGAGAAGACCTTAGTCGGAATGAAGGCTAGTGTGCCAATGTGGAATTCATGAAACAGAAAGAACACTGATGACATTTTGTCCAGACTTTTCTGAAAGTTTTAAATTTGTACCCATGGAAATATCTGTTAAATGTGTCTATACTTAAAACCAACGGCATCTATGCCAAGCAGACGGCAATCTAATTCGTTTCATTTAACTGAAATAAAAGAGTGTTTTTCGTTGGAATCATATTCAATTGAACAATTTTCAGGTTGCTGTGCCAACTCTTGTTGCTAAGATATTGACGTACCCAGAACATGTGACGTCTGCTAATATTGAGTTGATGAGGAAACTGGTGAAGAACGGGGCCGATAATCATCCAGGGGCTAATTTTATACAACATCGCGGTGGCAATAATATCAAACGGTAAGAATAAGTGGTATTTGTTGTTATTGACGACAATTTTCTATTGAACCATTGGCTAAAATTAGTTGAAGAGCAAGGCCATTCATTTAACCAATTTTACCTTAATTTCGGAAACATGGAATCTTTAGTTTTTAGCTAATCAGTAATAGTTTTTACAGCTCACTGTCAAAATGTGATACATGGAATCTATGTGTTTTTAGAATTATCTGCTTTAGAAAGTTAAGATGTGTGTTTAGATTTATCAATGTTTGAAATTTGGAATGACTCGTTATCTCTTGAGACTCTGTGATAAATAAAAAAGCACAAATATAGAAATAGAAAGTAAATTTCCTAGTTTGAGGTATATTTGAAGGAATTATGTGATTTTTGTGTATTTCTAGTATTTCTGAAGACTATTAACATATATTCTAGACCCAAATCAACCCATTATAGAAAAGACATATATAGAAATAGAAAGTAAAATTCCTAGTTTGAGGTATATTTGAAGGAATTATGTGATGTTTGTGTATTTCTAGTACTTCTGAAGACTATATACATATATTCTAGACCCAAATCAACCCCTTATAGAAAAGACATATATAGAAATAGAAAGTAAAATTCCTAGTTTGAGGTATATTTGAAGGAATTATACTATGTTTGTATATTTCTAGTACTTCTGAAGACTATTTACATATATTCAAGACCCAAATCAACCCCTTATAGAAAAGATATATATAGAAATAGAAAGTAAAATTCCTAGTTTGAGGTATATTTGAAGGAATTATGTGATTTTTGTGTATTTCTAGTACTTCTGAAGACTATTAACATATATTCTAGACCCAAATCAACCCCTTATAGAAAAGACATATATAGAAATAGAAAGTAAAATTCCTAGTTTGAGGTATATTTGAAGGAATTATGTGATTTTTGTGTATTTCTAGTACTTCTGAAGACTATTAACATATATTCTAGACCCAAATCAACCCCTTATAGAAAAGATATATATAGAAATAGAAAGTAAAATTCCTAGTTTGAGGTATATTTGAAGGAATTATACTATGTTTGTATATTTCTAGTACTTCTGAAGACTATTTACATATATTCAAGACCCAAATCAACCCCTTATAGAAAAGATATATATAGAAATAGAAAGTAAAATTCCTAGTTTGAGGTATATTTGAAGGAATTATGTGATTTTTGTGTATTTCTAGTACTTCTGAAGACTATTTACATATATTCTAGACCCAAATCAACCCCTTATAGAAAAGATATATATAGAAATAGAAAGTAAAATTCCTAGTTTGAGGTATATTTGAAGGAATTATGTGATTTTCGTATATTTCTAGTACTTCTGAAGACTATTTACATATATTCTAGACCCAAATCAACCCCTTATAGAAAAGACATATATAGAAATAGAAAGTAAAATTCCTAGTTTGAGGTATATTTGAAGGAATTATGTGATTTTTGTGTATTTCTAGTACTTCTGAAGACTATTTACATATATTCTAGACCCAAATCAACCCCTTATAGAAAAGATATATATAGAAATAGAAAGTAAAATTCCTAGTTTGAGGTATATTTGAAGGAATTATGTGATTTGCGTACATTTCTAGTACTTCTGAAGACTATTAACATATATTCTAGACCCAAATCAACCCCTTATAGAAAATACATATATAGAAATAGAAAGTAAAATTCCTAGTTTGAGGTATATTTGAAGGAATTATACTATGTTTGTGTATTTCTAGTACTTCTGAAGACTATTTACATATATTCTAGACCCAAATCAACCCCTTATAGAAAAGATATATATAGAAATAGAAAGTAAAATTCCTAGTTTGAAGTATATTTTTGAAGGAATTATGTGATTTTTGTGTATTTCTAGTACTTCTGAAGATTATTTACATATATTCTAGACCCAAATCAACCCATTATAGAAAAGACATATATAGAAATAGAAAGTAAAATTCCTAGTTTGAGGTATATTTGAAGGAATTATGTGATTTTTGTGTATTTCTAGTACTTCTGAAGACTATTTACATATAATAAAAACCCAAATCAACCCCTTATAGAAAAGATATATATAGAAATAGAAAGTAAAATTCCTAGTTTGAAGTATATTTGAAGGAATTATGTGATTTCTATGTATTTCTAGAAAAGACATATATAGAAATAGAAAGTAAAATTCCTAGTTTGAGGTATATTTGAAGGAATTATGTGATTTTTGTGTATTTCTAGTACTTCTGAAGACTATTTACATATATTCAAGACCCAAATCAACCCATTATAGAAAAGACATATATAGAAATAGAAAGTAAAATTCCTAGTTTGAAGTATATTTTTGAAGGAATTATGTGATTTTTGTGTATTTCTAGTACTTCTGAAGACTATTAACATATATTCTAGACCCAAATCAACCCCTTATAGAAAAGATATATATAGAAATAGAAAGTAAAATTCCTAGTTTGAGGTATATTTGAAGGAATTATGTGATGTTCGTATATTTCTAGTACTTCTGAAGACTATTAACATATATTCTAGACCCAAATCAACCCCTTATAGAAAATACATATATAGAAATAGAAAGTAAAAATTCCTAGTTTGAGGTATATTTGAAGGAATTATGTGATTTTTGTGTATTTCTAGTACTTCTGAAGACTATTTACATATAATAAAAACCCAAATCAACCCCTTATAGAAAAGATATATATAGAAATAGAAAGTAAAATTCCTAGTTTGAGGTATATTTGAAGGAATTATGTGATTTCTATGTATTTCTAGAAAAGACATATATAGAAATAGAAAGTAAAATTCCTAGTTTGAGGTATATTTTAAGGAATTATGTGATTTTTGTGTATTTCTAGTACTTCTGAAGACTATTAACATATATTCTAGACCCAAATCAACCCCTTATAGAAAAGATATATATAGAAATAGAAAGTAAAATTCCTAGTTTAAGGTATATTTGAAGGAATTATGTGATTTTCGTATATTTCTAGTACTTCTGAAGACTATTAACATATATTCTAGACCCAAATCAACCCCTTATAGAAAATACATATATAGAAATAGAAAGTAAAATTCCTAGTTTGAGGTATATTTGAAGGAATTATACTATGTTTGTGTATTTCTAGTACTTCTGAAGACTATTAACATATATTCTAGACCCAAATCAACCCCTTATAGAAAAGACATATTTAGAAATAGAAAGTAAAATTCCTAGTTTGAAGTATATTTGAAGGAATTATGTGATTTTTGTGTATTTCTAGTACTTCTGAAGACTATTAACATATATTCTAGACCCAAATCAACCCCTTATAGAAAAGATATATATAGAAATAGAAAGTAAAATTCCTAGTTTGAGGTATATTTGAAGGAATTATGCTATTTTCATTCAATTCTACCACTTCAGAAGACTATTTACGTATATTTGTGACCTTAATCAACTCCTTAAAATAAGGAACCATGGCGTTTGAAATTCTTTTGAGA